>ML778876.1:189533-203950 GCA_009831015.1 Picea engelmannii
TTAATAATTTCCAAAGTTTGTTAATGTTTATTAATGTATAGTTTATTGATGTTTAATAATTAGTTTATTCATAATCCCAAAGTTTATTAGTTTATTACTAATTTCAAAGTTTATTAATTGTTTGTTGTATTAATTAATTAGTAATTAATTTTTTTTTTACCTAATAACATAAACCCTAATTAAATCAAAAATAACTTTTACCAAAACAACCTAGCCGACACTTAGCTTTCACGCCTTTTTCCAGTATTAAAAACAAATCTTCTCATTATCTTAACCCAGGCTCATTGTCCTGAAGATGGATCCTGATTTGGATCCGAAACGTCGACACTCTATTGACCTAACTGTGGCTTCTCCGACCAATCAGGAAAGAATAGGACAACTAGAGAATTTAAGGTGGGGGATGATTTTATTTTAAAAGTGAATCCCAAGAAGAACTCATTGTGATGCAAGAGCATCGCCAGCAGCAAGTGAGCGTGGGACAAACGCCATCACATTTTTTTTACACATGTTGAAAATTGTTTGCAATATTTTGAAAGTTTGGATGTGCAGACTTTAATGTAATAATTAAGAAGGGTGTACTTCCATATTGTAAGAAGATCTTGAGAAATTCGCTCTCATCTGTAAGGTGTAGAGGCATTTATGCATAATTAATGAAAGTAGGTAGATTTAAATTCTAGATTAGACAGTTTTAGGAGCTAGAGGGAAAACCAACTATAGACACCCTCATCTTGTATCATTGTAACATTATCAAGAAGATCATAGAGCATAGAGAGGAGCTGTAGTAGAGAGCTCTGTAGAAGATTCCATGTATAGAAGTTATGAAATTAATATATGAAGTTCTGATTCAGACTCATGGGGTTTTGATGTTTTCTGCATATACATGTTGAATGCTATGCTTATGGTTGTTTTACTCTTTCTGTTGTGCATTTTTTGTTATGCTATGAATGTATGATTTCATTTAAGTATTTGAAGTCTGAGAGGGTAAGGAAATGAGTTTCAATTGTTTCTCTTCTTGAGTCAGATTTCTTGTAAGGAGTGCAGTGAAGCGTCTGCAAGGAGTGCGTTGAGGGGTTCAGAGTTCATCTCTGGAAGCTCAGGAGAGATAACGTTGTTCTCATTTCAACTAAAGTGCAAGACAAGCACATAAGCTGTGCAAGGTGTGAGCAGGCTAGTCAAGACCTTAGAACACATAGACTAAGGTTGAGAGGTTGAAGGACTGCTGTTGCAGAGTTGCACACAATCAAGAAATTCAAATATTTAGGAATATTTGAAGAAGTTCCGCAAGGAGTGCATGCAGAAGTCTTTTAGGAGACTTGATTTGGTGAAAGGAAGCTCAGGAGGGTCATCACTTTCAAGTGTTGAAGAGAAGGAGAGGATTTTTGGTCATCGTGTAGAGGCCAAGTCAAACTGAAGAGGATCACTGAGGTGACTCAGAGAAGAGGTTCTTGAAGAAGGAATCTGGACCGTCGAGGTTCTCCAAGGAGAACTCTAGAAATGGCGAGAACTGTAGGATCTACAGAAATTGCAAGGTGGATAAGGGGCCACTGATCTTGACTTATTGGGACGTCAGATCATCTCGGCATTTCGGGGTTTGAAAGTCCGAAGTGTAAGCCAAATCTTTGGCTGATCCAACCCCCGAAACGCGAATAGAAGTATTCGTGTGTGGAAAGAGCAGGGAAAGGATATAAGTGTTTCAGAGTTAGGGAAACTGGGGATCATAGTGACATAAGGTTGGGGTCGAGAGTTTCAAAATCCCGATACTCGGAAACCTAAAACAAGGAGAAGGTGACATGTGGAAGGACAGGAGACTTCCTGTCGAAGTTCGTGAAAGCAGCAAGGAGAAGTACCATTTCATCATTTTGGGACTTTAGGGAATGGAAGACGGAAGTGAGAGAGTGTTTGATCCTTAGCATATTGAACTCTCGGTACCTGAAAGTCCGAAAGGATTTCAGAAGATGAAATTTTGGCATTTCGGGGTTCGAAGGTTCGAGGACCCCGAGGACTTAGTGGAAGCGATTTTTGGTGTTTGAAATCCTGAAACTGAGAAGAGGAAGGGAGGACCAGAAAATTTGCATTTCAGTAAAGTGGGAGTCGAAAGTTCGGTACTCCAAGGGTTGAGATCAAATTTTCATGTCATCGCAACTCACAAATTCATGAAAACCAAAAATCCAAAATTGACATCAGGAAAAAGAAAGTATTAGTATTTTGGGTTTTGGAGGTCGAAGAGATAAGGCGCTCGACCACGGGATTCGAGAAATCGTGAAATTCGGTATCTTGAGATAAAAGAGGGGTTCCCTGAAGGTTTTCTGGGGGTGTTGATTTCCCAAAAGGGAAACAAAAGAGCCAATTGAGCTCTTAGGGGCCGAAAAGAAAAGATCCTATGTGGATCCCAACCTGCAGGTCTGGAGAAGGGGGTCTGTGTCAGTTGTGGTATCAGAGGTTGATTTTGTCTGTATATCTTAGGCAGAGTAAGCTAGGGAAAAGAAGTACTCTGATACACATTAGTTGTGGTATCAGAGCTTGATTTTGTCTGTATATCTCAGGAAGAGTAAGCTAGGGAAAAGAAGTACTCTAATACACATCAGTTGTGGTATCAGAGCAGAGAAAAATTTCTTTTCTTTCTGCAGCAAGGAAAAGAGGAATTTTATAGCCATGCCACAGAGAAGAAGAGACAGGCAAATACCTGACCCACTAGAGGAAAGGGAAATTTCGAGAAGAAGAGATAGACAATTGCCTGATCCGGCAAGGGAAAGAGAGATGTGTGAACTATGTGCCAGGCTTGATGCCATGGAGACAACACAGAGGTGCACAGTTGATGCTGGGGATATCAACAAATCTGAAAGTGAAAATGAAGCTGGAAATGAAGAAGTTGCATCCAAAGATGCAACAAAAGAATGCCTATTTAGGGCTATTGCAAGGATAGGTGCTAGAGCAAAAATGGACATTCCAGTATATGAAGGAAACCTGGATGTTGAAGAGCTTCTAGACTGGAATAGAAATTTGGATAAATATTTTGACTACAAGGATGTCGAGGAAGACAAGAAGGTTAAACATGTTGTGACAAGACTTAAAGGGCATGGAACATTATGGTGGGATGAACTGCAAGCTGACAGACGCTACAAAGGCAAGCAAAAAATTAAGAGTTGGGATAGAATGGTTGTGAAGATGAAGGCAAAATTCATACCCAAGGATTATCAAATCACTCTATTTCGGAGGATGCAGAATTTGAGACAGAAGTTGAAGTTAGTGAAAGAGTACATTGAAGAGTTATACAAACTAAACATCAGGGCTGGTCATCGTGAAAGTGATGATGAAAAGGTTGCCAGATATATGAATGGTATGAGATATGACATTCAGGATGAGATGACCATGATAACCATCCAAACGGTGGAAGATGCTTATCATATGGCTCTGAAGACTAAAGAGAAGCTGAGACGAAAGCAAACTCAAAGAGGGTGAGGCAGAAGTCAAACCAAAGGCAAAACAATTTCCCAAGACAAAAATTAGAAACCTAAGGAAGAGTGGAAGAAACCTCAAACTCAAATTGAGAGAGGTGGAAGCTCACAGAGAGGATAGTATGCGGACATAAATACTTTTCCTTGAACTAGAGGAAGAGGAAGAGGCAGAGGTGGAAAATAAAATGCTTTACCTGCGGGAAGAATGGGCATAAGTCTTATGAATGTCTAGATAAGAAGAAAGAAGGAGGTGAAACTCACATTGTCGAAGCACAAGGACAGAATGTTGAGCCAGAAGATGTTGAAGGTGGAAGATCACTAATGATGAGGAAGGTTCTCTTAACGCCATAGAAGGAGTTAGAAAATCCATTCCAAAGGAACAGACTTTTTTGGACTACTTGCAAGACCAAAGTTAGGGTATGCAAGGTCATCGTGGACAGTGGTAGCACAAACAATCTCATTTCTACAGAGATAGTAGAAAAGTTGGAGCTGGAGACTATTGAACATCCAAGCCCATATAGAGTTTCATGGCTACAAAAAGGGCATCAGGTAAATGTCACTAAACAATGCTTAGTTGAAATTAAAATAGGAGGATATAAGGATGAAATACTATGTGATGTCATTGCCATGGATGTTTGTCATCTATTGCTGGGTAGACTCTGGCAATATGACAAGAATGTGATTCATGATGGGAGAAAGAACAAATACACCCTGGAGAAGAATGGAAGAACTCACATGTTGTTGCCAATTAAAGATAAAGAAGTGACAACAGAGGTAAAAAACATTGTACTTCTCATGAGTGGGAAGGAACTTCTTAAAGAGATTAAGAAGAAGGAAGAAACACAATTCATTGTGGTGAGGAAACCTCAGATTTGTTTAACCAGTACAAGGGTGGATGATTTACCAGAAGAAATCCATAAGTTGCTAGAGGAGTTTGTTGATATAGTCGTGGATGAACTACCTCGTTCGTTGCCACCGATCAGAAGTGTGAGTCATCATATTGGTCTTATACCTGGAGCTAGTTTACCAAATAAAGCAGCGTACAGATTTACACCGTAGGAGAATGAAGAGGTCAAGAGACAGGTCCAGGATTTAATGAACAAGGGATTGGTTAGAGAAAGATTGAGTCCATGTGTTGTTCCAACAGTGCTCAATCCAAATAAAGATGGAGGCTGGAGGATGTGTACAGACTCAAGGGAAATTAACAAGATTACCATCAGATATAGATTTCCATTGCCAAGGATGGATGATTTGATGGATTGCTTGAGTGGAGAATTTTTTTTTTCAAAGATCGATTTGAAAAGTGGATATCATCAAATCCGAATGAGAGAAGGTGATGAATGGAAGACAATATTCAAGACAAATGAAGGGTTGTATGAATGGCTTGTCATGCCATTTGGTTTAACAAATGCGCCTAGTACTTTCATGAGGTTGATGAATGAAGTCTTGAAGGATTTTATAGGAAAGTTCATCATTGTATATCTTGACGATATACTGATTTTCAGTAGAACAGAAACAGAGCACTTGAAGCATTTGGCTACAGTGATGAGGAGATTATAGCAAGAGAAGTTGCTGATAAATATGAAGAAATCATCATTCATGAAGATAGAGCACATTTATTTGGGGTTTGTTATCTCTGCAGATAAGCTGAAAATGGATCCATATAAAGTAGAGGTGATTAAGAGCTGGCCATCGCCAAAGAGTATATTTGAAGTTAGAAGCTTTCATGGATTGGCTAGTTTCTATAGGAAATTTATCAGGAATTTCAGTGGAATTAGTGCACCGATGATGGACACGGTGAAGAAAAGGCATAAATATTTTCACTGAACGAAAGAAGCAAAGACAAGTTTCAATTTGTTGAAAAGGAAGATTATTGAACAACCAATTTTGGTGTTGCCAGATTTCAACAAGACATTTCAGGTCAAATGTGATGCTAGTGGATTTGCAATTGGAGCGGTCTTGAGCCAAGATGGCAGGCCAGTCGCATAATTCATTGAGAAACTAAATGAGGTAAAGGTTAAGTACTCCACATATGAAAAAGAGTTTTATACTGTCATACAAGCACTGAAGAAGTGGAGGCACTATTTGGTTCCTAAAGAGTTCGTTTTGTACATTGATAATCATGCCTTACAATTCGTGACTCAACAGGATAAATTGAACTGAAGCATGCAAAATGGGTTGAATACATGCAGAATTTTACTTTTGTAATTAAACATATTTCTGGAACTGCTAACAAAGTTGCTAATGCTTTGAGCAGGAGATGTTTGTTGGTGCAGGAATTTAGAGTCAAAACTTTGGGTTTTGACAACCTCAGGGACATGTACAGAAATGATCCATATTTCAAAGAGGCGTATGAGGCATCTGAGAATCCAATTCTTAGGGACAGGAGTCAATGGGATGAATATATGATCCAAGATGGATTATTATTCATAGGTAATCAAATATGTATTCCAAAATGCTCCATGAGGGAGAATCTGTTGAAAGAAAAACACAGTGGAGGATTGGCCGGACATTTTGGTCATGATAAAACATTCTCGAAATTAAATAGCTCATATTTTTGGCTGGGGATGAGGATCGATGTCAAAATATTTGTGGATAGATGCAGAATTTGTCAGCACTCAAAAGGAAAAATATAGAATACAGGGTTGTATCAACCGTTACCCATACCAGAGAGGCCATGGGATGTAGTGAGCATGGATTTTATATTGGGGCTGCCAAGGACGCAAAGAGGGTTTGATTCAATCTTTGTGGTGGTAGACAGATTTTCTAAAATGGTACACTTTATACCATGTCAGAAAACCAGTGATGTGGCTCATATCGCAAACCTGTTTTTCAAAGAAGTTGTCAAACTTGACGGCTTACCAAGGAGTATAGTTTCAGATCAAGACACCAAGTTCGTCGGACATTTCTGGAGGACTTTATGAAGAAGCTGGGGACAAGTTTGTATTTTATCTTAGCTTATCGTCCTCAGACAAATGGACAGAAAGAAGTTGTGAAGAGAAGCTTGGGAGATTTACTAAGGAGCCTAGTGACTGAACACCACAGCTAGTGGGATCACATTCTGCCACAGGCAAAATTTGCTTACAATGATTCACACAATAGAAGCATAGGGCAGAGTCCATTTCAAATTGTTTATGGAATACAACCAAGGGGAGTTTCTGAATTGAAATATTCAGAACAAAATGAAACTAGAAGTGCTAGTGTAGAAGATTTTGCAAAGGCAATGAAAGAACTTCACAGCCAAGTGAAGGAGCAATTGCAGAACTCAAGCCAAGAGTATAAGAGCAGAGAAAATCAAAATAGGAGAGAACTTCAATTTGAAGTTGGTAATTTGATTCTTACACACCTAAGAAAGGAAAGGTTCCCAAGGGGAACATATAACAAACTAAAAATGAAAAAGATTGGACCATGTAAGATTATAAGGAAATTTCGGACAAATGCATACGAGATTGAATTACCCGATGGAGTCGAAATTTCACCGATATTCAACATCTCATATTTGTACCCTTACAACACTGAAGAGGTTCAGTGGGATAAACAGATGCATGTAGCTGAAAATCCACAGATGGAAAGTATACTTGACAAGAGAGTCAACAAGAGGACCAGGAGAAAAGAGTATTTTGAATACTTAGTCAAGTGGAAGGGACATCCAGTTGAAGATGCCAGCTGGAAGAATGAAGAAGAAATCCAAAATCATGGATAGACAGTGCAAGAGCTCATGAACAGGAGTCCATGAAAAATTTCAAGTGAGGGAGTATGATGCAGGAGCATCGCCAGCAACAAGTGAGCGTGGGACAAATGCCATCACATTTTTTTTACACATGTTGAAAATTGTTTGCAATATTTTTAAAGTTTGGATGTGCAGACTTTAATGTAATAGTTAAGAAGGGCATACTTCCATATTTTAAGCATATCTTGAGCGATTCGCTCTCATCTGTAAGGTGTAGAAGAATTTATGCATAATTAATAAAAGTAGGTAGATTTAAATTCTAGATTAGACAATTTTAGGAGCAAGTGTGAAAACTGACTATAGACACCCTCATCTTGTATCATTGTAACATTATAAAGAAGATCATAGAGCATAGAGAGGAGCTGTAGCAGAGAGCTATGTAGAAGAATCCATGTATAGAAGTTCTGAAATTAATATATGAAGATTTGATTCAGACTTATGGGGTTCTGATGTTTTCTACGTATACATGTTGAATGTTATGCTTATGGTTGTTTTACTCTTTCTGTTGTGCATTTTATTTTATGCTATGTATGTATGATTTCATGTTAAGTGTTTGAAGTCTGAGAGGGTAAGGAAATGAGTTTCAATTGTTTCTCTTCTTGAGTCAGAGTTCCTGTAAGGAGTGCAGTGAAGTGTCTGCAAGGAGTGGGTTGATGGGTTCAGAGTTCATCTCTGGAAGCTCAGGAGAGATACCGTTGTTCTCATTTCAACTGAAGTGAAAGACAAGCACAAAAGCCATGCAAGGTGTGCACAGGCTGGTTGAGACCTTAGAGCACATAGACTAAGGTTGAGAGATTGAAGGATTGTTGTTGCAGAGTTGCACAGAGTCAAGAGATTCAAATATTTAGGAATATTTGAAGAAGTGCCGCAAGGAGTGTGTACAGAAGTATTTTAGGAGACTTGAGTTGGTGAAAGGAAGCTTAGGAGGGTCAGCACTTTCAAGTGTTGAAGAGCAAGAGAGGAGTTTTGGTCATTGTGTAGAGGCCAAGTCAAAGTGAAGAGGATCGTTGAGGTGACTTAGAGAAGAGGTTCTTGAAGAAGGAATTTGGACGGTCGAGGTTCTCCAAGGAGAACTCCCGAAATAGCGAGAACTGTAGGATCTACAAGAGTTGCAAGGTAGATAAGGGGCCACTGATCTTGACTTATTGGAATGTCAGATCATTTTGGCATTTCGAGGTTCGAAAGTCCAAAGTGTAAGCCAAATCTTTGGCTGATCCAACCCCCAAAACACAAATAGAAGTATTCGTGTGTGGAAAGAGTGGGGAAAGGATATAAGTGTTTTAGAGTTTGGGAAACCGGGGATCGTAGTGACATAAGGTTGGGGTTGAGAGTTTCAAACTCCCGATACCCAAAAACCTGAAACAAGGAGAAGGTGACATGTGGAAGGACAGGAGACTTCCTGTCGAAGTTCATGAAAGTAGCAAGGAGAAGTACCATTTCGGCATTTCAGGACTTCAGGGACTGAAAGATGGAAGTGGAAGAGTATTCGATCCTTAGCATATCGAACTCCCGGTACGCGAAAGTCTGAAAGGATTTCAGAAGACGAAGTTTCGGCATTTTGGGGTTCGGAGGTTGGAGGACCCTGAGGACTTAGTGGAAGCACTTTTCATTGTTTGAAATCCTGAAACTGTGAAGAGGAAGGGGGGACCAGAACATTTGCATTTCAATAAAGCGAGAGTCAGAAGTTTGGGACCCCAAGGGTCAAGAGCAGAGTTGCACGTCATCGCAACTCCGGAATTCGTGAAAACCAAAAAGCTGAAATTGACATCAGGAAAAGGCAAGTATTAGTATTTTGGGTTTTGGAGGTCGAAGAGATAAGGTGCTCGACCACGAGATTTGCGAAATCATGAAATCCAGTATCCCGAGATAAAAGAGGGGTTCCCTCAAGGTTTGTTGTGGGTGTTGATTTCTTGAAAGGGAAACAGAAGAGCCAATCGAGCTCTCAGGGGCCAAAAAGAAAAGATCCTGTGCGGATCCCAACCTGCAGGTCTGGAGAAGGGGGTCTATGTCATATTGAAGTTAGGAAGCTATACAATTATAACAGTTAGATTCTATGGTCCATTTGAGATCTTGGACATAATAGGGTCAATTGCATACATACTTGCATTACCTGCTTCTATGAATTTGCATAATGTATTTCATGTCTCTTTGTTGAAAAAGTATATACATGATCCTAATTATGTTATTGATTGGAATTTGATTCAGGTAGAGTCAAAGGGAGAATTTTAGTTCGAGCTAGTGGACATATTGGACATAAAATTTAAAATTCTCCATAATCGAGTTATAGAGCTAGTAAAAGTTTAGTGGACCTTCTAGAATCTTGAAGATGCTACTTGGGAGCATGAATATGTCCTGCGAGTAGAGTATCCACGACTTTTTGAATAAATTTTGAAATTTTGATTTATGTTTTGTATATGCACTAAGGACAGTTCCAAAGTAAGGGGGAGGGGAATGTAATACCTTGGTTTTGATTCCCCATATTAAATAATGTATTTTGTTTATTTGATGAAAGGTCGGAGTGCCCAAACAATTAAAGAGACAAACTTGCCTAGGAAATGTAATTCTTCGATCATTGTTAATAATAAAATACATCATTGGATTCTAGACAGATAAGGACAAGAGTTATAATGGGCTATGATTCCGCGATAGAGGGGGATAAAGGGACTAAGGATTTTTATTATATTTTATTTACCCATAATTTCTTTAATTGAGAGAAGTGGTTACATGAGCTTCTTGGGGGAAGGCCATGTGGTTCTTGATTTTAAAGTAAATATTTAAACCCATATTTGGGTTGTTTGGGGGTCCATTCATTGTCCATTTTTCACACTCTTCATTATGTTATTATCCATACACACTTTCACACTTTCATTTATTTTTGCTCATTAATCCTTGGTCTTGGTTGGGAAAGGAAATTCAAATTATTGGGAGAGAATCCATTGTTGGTTTGTTGTAGTGATGATTGATGCATTCTTGCCATGAATTGTTGCTTGAATTCTTGATATGCATTGACATGTGCTAAATTGTATTCACAACTGTGAGTCCTTAGAGTCCCAACATGAATATTCTTGACGAGATGCACTGGAGCCCAAGAAGGAGGTGGACATATTGAGGGAATGCATGGAAGAGAAGAGGGTCCATTCTCTCAGGTTGTGTAGGCCGAAGAGAAGATATTTGGTGTACTTTGGATTGTTGTGTGTTGAGGAACCTGTGAGAGCTTGAGTACTGACTGGTTTGGGAAGCTAAGTGACACCCTGGAACTATCCTTTTGGATTCATAGCCTTGACTCAGGGGTGAAATTGTTGTTGATACTTGGAATAGAAGTGTCTATGGTTGGGTGGAACATCCTTGGTATGCATCTAGTTGGTGAATTTATTTATTAAGATAAGTGTTATATGTTATGTGTTTCTCTGATTATATATTTATTTCCATTGTGTATTAATTATTGTCTTTGAGATTCATATGTTATAATATGAATTATTTTTTATTACCATTTTTCATGGCATGGTCCAAGTGGATATCGGTGGCCACCCACCTATTCCAACATGACTCAAAATAATTTTTTGGCAACTTACTCTTTGTAGCAATTTTTCAGTTCCTAAACTTCTAGGGATATTTTGAAGGCCTAAATGAAGTTTTTAGTACTGAGGACCTCAATTACAACCAAATTATTTGATTGAGACCCCAAAATGAATCTCCTCTATAGTACCTTTCCAACGAGCTATTGTGTGCTCCAAACAAAGATCGTATGCCAAAGTTACACCCCCAAGAAGTTGATACACCAAACTACCTAAAATGAGGTCCACAAAATTGTTGGATTTTCATCTTCGAGGGTTAGGGTTTTGGATTTTATTTATGATAAAAGTGGCCTTTGGAGCCTCATTGTAACATTCATTTTATTTTGAATGTTATTTTCTGGTGCAGACCCCCCTTCTCCCCAAAGGGCTACGTGACCTGCCGGTCTTAGGATCTTCAAAAAAATCTATGAGCTAAAGCAGCTCCTCGATTTCTTGTTGAAACCTCTAATAACAATCCACGGGTATTTACAAAATTCCACCTACATGAAATAGTGCTAGGCACAAGAATTTTTCCGTGTGACCATGCCTTGTGACCACATGCTTATCCTCAAAAGGAGTTTCGCGATTTCGCGTGTCAGGTAATCGTATGTGAGTCAACCCCCAACTCTTCGATTTTTGAAACCCTGAACTTGCAAATTATTTGGGACTGGATCTACAGTGCATGCTATCCCTCCAGCCAATGGCTGTGATTAAATCATAGTTTTTCTATTCATGAATTTTCACACTTCTACCTTCGACTCTCCACTATGCAAATCAATGAAACAATGATCTTTCGCGACATGCCCTACCTCAATCGAACGACCTCGATCATTTCACGATTTTGGATTTCCCAAATTTCTCTCTACTCTTTGCAAATATTTTGGTTTGCGAAATTTTGAAAGATCCTCATGGCTAATCAGTGTGCGACTTCTCCCTGATCTAACGGGTTGAAAGATTTCGACTCCTCCTGGATAACCCTTAACCATGCTCAATCCTCCTCAAAATTATTTTCTGAAGGATTTCTCCTGCTCAATCCTACATACTTATTATTTCTTTGAACTTTCAATTTGTTTGCTCCACCTTTGAACACTTCAACTCTTCAAAACTTAGAATTTTTTCTAAGTGTTTCCTCTCTAGGATTAAAACCCCTACTCCTCCTAAGCTTCTGGCAAATGAAAGTAAACCTCATCCCTGGCGCACACTTGCACTCTGTGTTTTTCTTAAAAGACTTTCTAGTACCCTCCTGGTATACCTTGCACTAAACTTCCTGAACTTTCTAACTTTAAAAAACATTTTCTTCTATGTGCGCTCCTTGCGCTCAATATGCACACTTTGCATACAAAAGTCCACCCTGCTATCTCTTCTAAAATTTGAGTCAAAAAATACTTCTTCACACAAACTCCTTGTGCTCTGCATGCAATCCTTTCATAACTTATAGAAGATAACCAATTGAAACTTATTCAATTATTCATTCATTCAATATGAACATCATACATTCATAGAATACATATCAACAGTTAATCAATATCAACACTGTACAATTAATCAATTTTCTCTGTTATATTCATTTCAAAGAAAAAAACATGATTACAATAGTTATCACTTACGACCATTACAATGAAAACTTGTCTAAAGACCCAAAGCCTCTTTGCTCTTCTTCCTCCTATCTAAAAAATCTATCACTTCCTACTCTAGTGGTTACCTACACAATTAAATGCAACCTAATGACTAATCAGGGCAAGTATCCTACACCTATAATATTTTACAGTCATGTAAGGATTTACAATTGTTCCTTCATTTCAAATGGTGGCCCAAATTTACATACTCTAATTTAATTAACAGAAAATTCAAAACTCTACACCACTACCAAGCTGGTTAAGATTCGGCTTTTGTTCTTTCAATGTGCTAAGGTGTCGAATTTGCTTCCATGTCTGCCTTTCTGGATTTGATAGCGATGATCCTACATCATACTCCTCTGGCCAAAATATTCATGGAATCCTACCCATGAGCTCTCACATTATTTTTCCATGCTTCAAAATATCAGGTTCAGTTACCCAACTTGAATCTTCCACAAGGTGATCCTTTCACTTCACTAAATATTCAAGATACATCTTTCCTCTGGTTTTCCTTCCAACACTCTGTTCTAAAATTTTCTCCATATGAGGTTTTTCTACTATGGGTATCTATTCTTCCCACTAAATCTCTTCGTGATCATCCAATTCTCCTATGTAATCTTTGTTATAAGGATACAAATCTGCAATGTTGAATATCAGTGATATCCCAACATTGTCTGGCAACTCTATCTCATAAGAATTTGCTGCAATTTTTCTAAGGATCTTGCATGGTCCTATCTTTTTCATCTTCAATTTATTATATGTTTTTGGGAAACCTTTCCTTCCTGAAATGAGCTAAAATATCATCTCCCACTTCAATATGAAATTCCCTTCTTTTCTTATCAACGTTGTCCTTATACTTTTGATTACTATCATGTATCTACCTCTTAACTTGATCATGAAGTCTTTACATTTCTGTAGAAAAATATTCTACTCCAACGCTCTTGAATTCATCTTGTTTCAATTCTCTCAATTTTTCAACCCCTCTTGGTTATCTTCCATATACTATCTCGAGTGGACTTTTTCTAGTGCTTCTATTAACTGAATTGTTAAATGCAAATTTTTCCTGTGCTAGAATCGGATCCCACTGATGACCTTGTTCATGGACTAAACTCCTTAACAAATTTCCCAAACTCATATTCACCACTTCAGTATGTCTGTATGTCTGAGGGTGATATGTTGAAATAAAAGATAAATTTGTTCCCATCCTATTCCATAGAGTCCTCCAAAAGTGTCCTACAAACTTATTGTCCTTGTCTAAAACTATGCTTATGGGAAATCCATGTAATCTCACAACTTATCTGAAAAACAAATTGGTTATGTGTGTAGCATCATTTGTTTTCTGGCATGGCATGAAATGTGCCATCTTAGAAAATATATCGATCACAACAAATATGGAATCACTTCCCCTCTGGGTTCTAGGTAATTGTAATACAAAATCCATACTAATTACATCCCAAGGCCTTTCTGGAATAGGCAATGGTTGATACAAACCAGTTTTTTGTCTCTTCCCTTTTGCATGTTGACAAATCTTACACTATTCTACAAATTTATTCACATCTACCCTCATACCTAGCCAATAATACAAACTACTTAGTTGTGCAATTGTTTTGTCATGACCAAAATGTCTGACTAAACCTCCACTATGTTTTTCTTTCAACAAAGTATCTCTGATTGAACATCTTGGTATGCATAATTGGCTTCCTTTAAACAACAATCCATCCTGGATCAAATATTCTAACCATGAGTTTTTATCCCTCAACAAAGGATTTTCATATGCTTCGTAAGCCTCCTTAAAATTTGAATCTTCCTGGTACATTTCCTTAAGGTGGTCAAACCCTAAGCTCTTCACTTGAAATTCCTGTACAACCGAACTCCTCCTACACAAAGAATTTGTAACTTTATTAACACTTTCATAAATATTTTTTTTTTTTTTACAAAATCGGATATGGGGCGTTTTATTGAAAATAGCAGAGAGGGCTGCAACCCTTACATTTTCAACAGATCTAATACTATCGATCTGGACTTGCAGTAACTAAATCCTAGTCTATTACATGCCGGTATC
>ML778876.1:224694-241420 GCA_009831015.1 Picea engelmannii
TAGGATCTACCCTTAGATAGAAGGGGCTGGCTCTGATACCAATTGTTGGAAAACTGGGAGGGGGGGGGGTGAATCAGTTGTTACCGTGCTTAAACAATTATACTTCTTTTAAACTCTTTGTAGAAACACTGAATGGTGATCACAATAATGCAGGGAAATAAACAATGGCACATGTAGCATCAGTCACATATATGAGAAACATAGAGATAGATATTTCGTGAGGAAACCCATACAGGGTAAAAACCTATTTTTCTTTATATGATAAGTAATAATTACATTCTTTACATTATCATACATATGAGCACCAACTCATAATGAGGCTACAACCTCTGTTTTGCAAGCTGCAACTTGTTGAGAGCACCAACTCTCTATTTTCTCTAGCACCCACTAGAAGGAAGCACCAACTCCCTAGTTTCTCTAGCACCAACTAGAAGGAAGCACCAACTCCCTGGTTTCTCTAGCACCAACTAGAAGGAAGCACCAACTCCCTGAGTTCAAGAACCCACCTGAACCTTTGAGGACACCAGTCCTCCCTAGCTCCTCCCAACCACCCTAAAATATGAATCTTTGCTACTGAAATTTATTACAGTGATATGATGTTCAACAATGGCTTACCAGACTTATCACTGCTCTGCTGCATTTCGTTGCTCTGTCTGCCTCATTGCCTTTCTGATCACATCACTTGCGCTGTCTTTTCTTCTTCTTTTTATGCTCTGTGCACCATGTCCATTCACTGCACAGTTCCTCTTCTATGCTATTCAGCTGCTGCACTCTCCTCCTTCTTCACACATGAATCACCTTCACCAACAACAACCACAACAAACTCCTACAGCAATAGAAACGACAACCCCATCTCTTCTATGTACCGTGTACTTATACCTTCTGTGCACCTTGTGCATGCAATGTTTGCAATACCTCTGCATGCTGACTCCATGCCGTTATCCTCCACCTCTCAAGTGCTCTATTTGATCATCATCATGACTCTTCAGCTTCTCTGGTGGTTCGCCCTACGTGTCCAGCATCACTGTATGTTATCTTGAGATTCCTCAGCCTCTCTGGCAGTTTGAGACTCTTCATCTTCTCTGTGACAATCCAACTCACTTTCTATGTTTCAGTTACAGCCCTCAATGCCCATCCATCTGTCAATCCCTTCTAAGAATAGTATTCCTTCACCGGACGAAGCTCGGAGACTCTTCATCTCCTCTGGCGATCACACATCAGACTCTTCGACTTCTCTAGCAGACGTCATCAATGGCTTCTAGCAGTCTCACTACGTCGTGCCTTAGTAGCCCTCCAATATTGTTTAAATTCATCTACATTGTTGGATTAACTCTAATGGGTTCTTGTGTTATTTATCCTTTTTGCACTTTCGCATTTCAGAGATTCTGCAATGAGACATCTTGAGTCTCTATGTCACGAGTTCTGAAACTCTGAAACAGAGCTTTTCTGCGCTATCTCCTTCCTCTATATGACCATGGCCATGACCAAGCGCTTATGCAAAAAATTCTTTTCGTGAATTTGCATTTCGTGAGTCTGGAGATGAGGCATCTCGACTTTCCAAATTGCAATCCCTGAAACCCTGAAATGGAGCTTATCTGAACTGACTCCCCTTCTCGTGACCACCGACGGTGACCATAGGCTGTGCCAAAAAGGTGCTTTATATTTCGTAAGTTTATAAACTTCATTGAGTCTGATCGACAGTTGAAATCTCCATAGATCCGACGGTCCAGATCTTATCGTGATCTCGCATCTCGCGAGTTTGGTGGTTATGTTTCTTGCCTTTCCAAGTCGCGATAGGCGAAGCTCCGAGATGAAGCCGGATCAATGGCTTAGATCACACCTTGATCTGAAGGTTGCAATTAAATCGTGATTTCGCATCTTGCGAGTTCGATAGTTATGTTTCTTGCCTCTCCATGTCGCGAATTGCGAAACTCCGAGATGAAGCTGGATCAACCGTCCAGAATAAAACTTTGATTTGATGGCTGCGATTAAATCGCGATTTTGATAGTTATGTTTCTTGCCTCTCCATGTCGTGAGTCGCAAAATTCCGAGATGAAGCTGAATCAACGGTCTAGAACAAAACTTTGATCTGACGGCTACGATTAAATCACGATTTTGATAGTTATATTTTTGGCCTTTCCATGTCGTGAGTTGCGAAACTCCGAAGTGGAGTTGGATCAATGATCCACATAAACCCTTGAGATGGACGGTCCTCCTGCTTTCAAGATTTTGTGAGCCCCTTTTCTCCTTTCTCTTTAAACACCATGCAGGTTTTCCTCGATCCAACGGTGGCTAGATCCTGCGCTCAGATCTAACGCCTGAGATCTATCCTCCTCTTGAATGCGTGCACTTCTTGTCTTTATTCAGATTTGACAGCCCTCATACTGTCGGGAATTTTGAATGGATCCAACGATCACTGATGCTTCTCCTCCAAGCTTACACATCCTTCTTACTTGGAAGAATTTTGACTCTTCGCTAATTCCTCCTGAGCCTACGTTGTTCCTGTTTGTCTATCGATGCACACTCTGATCCTGCCATATTCACTGTTGAACTTGCCATCAATGACAAGGTCACATGTTCGATCCATGCTCACCGCACCAGTTTTAAGGTAGAATGGCTGCCGTTAGACCAAAACCCGTGGGTGATTAGTAAACTCATCACTGCCAGAGTTAATAGATCCATGGGAGGCTGTTAGACCATGTCGCGAGTCCCGAAGGAGGTGATGAACACCAATTCAACAATCTCCCCCTCAGCACCAACTAAGATACTCGACACCAATTGAGCGGACTCGAACCCGTAACCTTTCACTCTCATAGCAGTTTTAAGGTAGAACAGCTACCGTTAGACCAAAACCCACGGGTGATTAGTAAACTCATCACCACCAGAGTTAATGGATCCACGGGAGGTTGTTAGACCATGTCGCGAGTCCCGAAGCAGGTGATGAACACCAATTCAACAATATCTTGTGCATGGATTGGATATTTCTTATCCAAGCACAGGCTTCTATCATGCACTATGCTTATGAGGAACTTTATGCAGTGCATAATTTCACTGGTGGTGCCGAAGACTGGTAAATCTCTCAGGTTCATGATAGTGGAATTGAATAGGTTGATGAACTCCTTTTTTGGTCTAAAGTGCATATCTCCTGTTCCATCCAGGCTTAACTCCCAAAAGATGTCTGGGTACATCTGTGGAAATAGGGTTGAATCCATGAGGTCGAGGTCAAGTAGCTTGACCTGTTCTGTCTTCCCTTTGAGATCACCTATAATCTCGAATCAAGGGTTGAAAATCTCGTCCGGTACTTCTTATTTAGTCATGGTGCTTCATCTGGCTATTGCTCTCGGCATGAGTGCATCTGTGGTCACTTTTAGAACTAAGGCTTTGTTTTCATTTTTGGCAATGGTCCTTAACTGGTCTGCACAGATGGGTTCAGAAATAGCTATGCTTGTTTTTAGAAACAATACTTTTTTGATTGAGTTATGAGAATTTTATGTCGGGCTTAACGGGTAAGTTTTAGCAATAAATTCTCCTTATTATGACCGTATAGACATAGTAGGGTGTGATTTGTCTGATGGGATGGTTTGATCAAGGGAAATCAGATTAGGTGATCTTGGTATTTACTCGTCTGAATGGAATAGGGATGTGGTTGAATTGAGACCTTTCTATTTGGCGGGTGGGTGTCCCAGCGCAAAGTTTGATGGCATATTGGAATAATGCTTCTTTATGGCATAACAAGCGGCAGTTGGAGTACCAAAATGTCATTAAAGGGTGTGATTAGATTGGGTTTGTGTGGCCTTTAACTCATATTGGATTTGGGTATGTGGCCCCTTTGACCACAGAGGTTGTCCCCGTCATTTTTTATGACTGTTGTTAGTGCACCTTTCATACTTCAGGCTCGATACTATTGTGTCGTCAGCTCTGTATCGACCAATAGTTAAACAACACAATTGATGTGTGTTATGGTGCAACACGATGCACATGGACATTATTAACAGAGAGAAAAAAAAATTGAAAGAAAAACAAAAATCAAATCTAACTATTGTACAAGCTCCGTCAGATAGCAGTGACTACTCTTCTTCTTAGTTTCAAGAGAGGTAGGGCTTCAGGCGAGCACCATTCACCCATCTTGGTCATAGTACACCATCTAGTTGTGTGAGTCAAACTACACCTCATGGTCATATCTACGCAACTATGAAGGGTCCCAACCAGTGCATACGTAGCTTGCCAGGATGCTTTTGGTATCGACTGTCATAGAGTAACACCTTTTCTCCTTGTGTAAATACATTGTTTTTAATGTGGTGGCCATACCAAGATTTTTGTCTTGCCTTTTCAACTAACTGATGGAATTCTGCTAGAAATCTGGTTTCTTCAAGTTATTGTAGCTCCAAAACTCTTTGGACTATTGATTCTTCTACTGTCATACATGTGGCTTGTGCAATATATAGGCTTGGGGTGATGAAATATGCGGGTACCACTACCTCTTTTCCATAAACCAACTGGAACGGTGTGCATCTGAGGAGTTTCTTTGTTGTTTTCCTATAAACCCATAGTACTGCTAGAACTCTATCATCCCAGTCCTCTTGGTTTGCGCAATAGACTTTTGTTAGTCCCTTTTCCAGGATTTTGTTGAATGCTTCAACTGTTCTGTTGACCTGTGGGAGGTATGGACTGCTCTTGTGATGTTGAATCAAAAATTCTGTGGTAAGTGTCGCCATGGTGCTGCTAATGAAGTGAGATCCTTTATCACTGGTTAGGTTCCTGGGACATCCGAAGCGAGTAATGATATTCTCAAAAATGAACCTGGCGGCGGTATCTGTAGAACAATCCTGTACCGCTATTGTTTCTTCCCAACAAGTAAGGTAGTCAGTTGTGGTAATGATGTATCTTGCCTTTGAATGTTTGGCTATAGGGTTGATTGGCCCAATGAAGTCAACTTACCATTTCTCAAATGCTTGTAGAGCTCTAATTGGTTGTAGTGGTAATTCATTCTGTCATGATGACTTGCCCACCCATTGACAAACATCACACGATCTAGTGTATGCTTTTGCATCCTTGAAAAGTGTTGCCCACTAGGGATGATTTTAAGGATGGAAATTTGTTTTAAAATGTAGAAACCTTGGCGAATCTTACTAATCCTTCATATGGCAACTATAAATGTTTGGCGATATTTTTGTAAAAATATTCAAATTTATAAGGATTTGATATAGTTTTTATAAAATTTTGGCGATTTATAAGGTAAAATAATTTTATCCTATAAATTTGGGTGAATCATTTTTAAAATAGCGAATCTCGTTTTTGGAAAAACCATGGAAAATTAGCCCATGAACAAAATTTAGCCCCTAAAATCATCCATGTTGCCCACCAAAGTCCTGCCTGTAGAACTTTTTGTGATATTGAGTTTCCTCCTACATGTCCTCCTGCAATTCCGCTATGGCATTCCCAGAGTATATCCTGCCTTTCGTGATCTAGGACACATCGTTTGAGGATGTTGTCTAGCCCTAGTTTATACAATTGGCTACCAACCAACTGATAATATGCTACTCTGACGATCATATGGTGCTTTTGGGTTGTGGAATATGTTTCAGGCATGCTCCTGTGCTGAGAAAGACTGCTATGTCCTTTAGGTATTCTGATATGGCCTTAATTCTGAATAAATCTACATCTGGGAGATGGTCATCGAATACTCCACCGCTTTCTCTTGAGTGTTGTCTAGATAGATGGTCAGGTTCGACGTTGCTCATCCTGGTTTAATGATGACTTTAAAGGAAAATTCATGAAATAACAACAACCATCTGCAAATTCTCCCTTCCAACATTGGTTTGTTAACTAGGTATTTTAGTGTTGAATTATCAGTAAAGAATTTAAAATGAGATCCTAACAGATAATGTCTAAATTTTTGTAAAGCGTAGATCATTGCTAATCCTTCCCATTCCGTTTTTCTGTAGCTTCTCTCTTCTTGTGATATCTTTCGGCTTGCAAAGTAGATAGGGCGATCCATAGCTCCATATCCAAGTTGCATTAGGATAGCTCCTAGAGGAATTCCTAAAGCATCTACATGGACATGAAATTCTTTATCCCAGTTTGGGAATATCAGGATTGGTGTTGTAATGAGCTTCTCCTTAAGTGTCTCAAATTATTTGTCACATTCGAGAGTCCATCAGAATGTTTTGGCCTTTTTCAAGAGCTTTTCCAGAGGTGCAGTAATGTTGGCATACCTCCAAATGAACCTGCGATAGTAGCCTGTATGTCCTAGTGTGGAGCACAACTGCTTAATGCTCGTAGGTGGTAAAATATTCATAATGAACTTGTGATAGTAGCCTGTATGTCCTAGTCTGGAGCACAACTGCTTAATGCTCATAGGTGGCAAAATATTCATAATGACTACAACTTTCGCTGGGTCTACTAGTACTCCTTCTCAGCAGACTATGTGGCCCAACAAATTTCCATGTGGCACACAGAAGATACACTTGCTGATATTTAATGATATTTGTAACTCTTGGCATCTATCAAATATTAGCCTTAGTAGTGCTACATGTTCCTTCATCATTCTATATATTGTCCAATCATCCGTATAGACTTCTATGAACTTGTGAATGAACTCTCTAAAGGTTGCTATCACAATCTTGGAGGAAACTATAGGGGCGTTTTTTAGACCAAATGGCATCACATTATATGAAAAATATCCCCATTCAGTAATGAAGGCGGTTTTCCTCTTGTCCTCTTCAGCAATCCTAACTTGATGGTATCCTGAAAATCCGTCTATAAATGAGTATGCTTCCTTCTCCGCAACTTGTTCTAGGACCTTGTCGGTGAAGGGTGTTGGGAAAGGGTCATGCACACAGGTAGAGTTGAGGCTTTTGTAGTACACACAGACTCTAATATCCTTAGTGTCTTTCTTGCTCTGGATGGCTATTGGGGTGACCCATTATGCTTCTTCTACTGGAAAAATGAGACCGACTTCTAACATTTTATCAATCTCCTTATTAACTTTCTCTTTTACACTCGGGTTAAGACGGTATGGCCTATGTATGATAGGCTTGGATTCTTGTTTTAACTCTATATTTGTGGCTTGGATTCTGGTTTTAATAGATGCCAAGTAGCGTAGGGTAGGGGTCCTTGTCTCCCATGATTTCAATGACTTCAAAGTCAACCACTGTTTTTACTCCTACTACATCAATTTACACATTCTCCAGTCTTCCTATGGGAAAGATACAATATTGTTTTTCGATTCTTAACTGAATTGGGGAATATGTCAGTCTTGGTTTTCCTAAGGCTTCCCAGGTCTTCTTGGACAAAATGTTCACATCCGACCCTAGTTCCAAAATGACGTCCTTAATTTCAAAGTCGTCTAACTGGGCTATCATTCAGAAATCTTTTCATGATCTTACTTTTCTCCATTGCACTCTCTGAGTACTCTTCTCAGAAAGGTTAGCTTGAATCCTTTCTTATGAAGTTTCTTCATTCCCTAAACTAGGTACAACGTGTTGCATAATTTCTCTGTTAGTTGAACATTTCCAATAATGTCAGAGAACAATTGAAACCAGAGGTCAACTGTGTTTTGGGGCTTCTCAGGATGTCTTGGTAAGCCTACAGGGTTTCTAGGCATAGGGCATGAAACAGGTACTTGTGCTACTTTAGGATATACAACCAGATGAGGGGTATTCTCTTAAATTTCACAACTGGGAATGCTTTGGATGACTTCTATGGCATATTTAAAGAACAATATTTTCTTTAGGGGGTCATACATGTCTTCCTTAGGTGTTGCTTTCTGAATCTGTGGTAGAGTATCAGCATCAGCTCCTATCTTCGCTCCTCCTCAAGTAAGGATATTAAGATTTGGTAATTGTCCATTAGAAATCCTTTTGATCTATGAACTCATAAGGTTAGTTCGTCTTTGCCACACCCTGTCTTCCCACTTCACAATTAGCTCTGGGTACTCTTCGGTTGCATGTCCTTTGGTTCTGCAGTGATAACACCATGGTCATTTTGGATGAGGACAATCTCTAGCCAAGTGACCCTGTTCATCACAGTTGTAGCATCTGCTCGGTCCTCTTCCTCCATTTCTTCCTCCTCTAAAGTCTCCTCCAGCTCCACCTCCTCGACCTTGTCTTAGCCCCTAAGGGCTCTCATTTACCGTGAATGTTGTTCTTTCTAGCCTATCCACAAGTGCATCCAATGCTCTACATTGATTAGTAGTATGCATGGTAGATGTGTAGAACTCACAGTGGACTGTGTTTGGTATGATCAAATATTTGTTCATGATGGGGCACTATCTTGGTCCATGACCATGGGTTCAGAAAATCTCACAATATTCCATTGTTGGTGCTGCTTGTCCTCCTGGGAAAACATGATATGGGGTGGGGTGATGAAACGGTGGGTTCGTCGATACTTGCACAACTACTCCTGTAGGTCCTAGTGGGGTTATCATCAGGTTCTAAGGAGTTCCCATTCCTCTCATTCATGGACATTCAGTCACCAAATGACCTTGCATATAGCATCTAGTGCACCAAACCTATGGTCGTCTTGGTCTAGGTATCGTCAGCTCCTAAATATTTGTTGTAAGTGTTGATATCTTCCCTTGTAGTTTCACTAAATTCACATCTACTAGGGGTCATGTTACTCTCAAGATCCCAAAGTATCTTGCCATGGATTCAATCTTCATTGATTGTTCCAAGGCATCTATTAGCGTGGCTATTCATTATTGTGTTAGCAGAATCCGAGTCAGGGGTAGCAGTCCCTGAATGTACCACTCTCTTTGATGTTCTTCGTGGATTGGGTGTGCCATCCTTCCTATCGAATCTTTGAACTTCTGGTTGTACTCCCAGGCTAATTCGCCTTCCCTTTGCTGGATCTCATGCAACTCAGACAGAGCCTTTTGTTCTGACTGAGGTAGTTTGAACTCTGCTATGAACCTCATCTGTACCTGGTCAAGTGTGAGTGCTTGACCTTGCATCCCTGGAATTCCTGGCTCAATGATATTCATGTACCATTTGAGAGCATGACCTCTCAATATAGTCTGGATTTCGACCAACTTGTTTGCATCCGATGTCCCTCTGGATCTCCAGATGGCTTCACACAAGAACCAGTGATGTTCAACATCTTCATCTCCCTTACCCCAAAATTCTAGGTATCAGGCAATTGACCCTCCCGCATGGCTAGCCATTGTTGATCCTGTTGTTTGTATCAGTATCAATCCTAACAGTCCTACTTGCGATATACTAGGGGATCCCAATATCCTCCCTATACTCGCACTTCTAGGTTGTGGTTGGTTAGCTAATTGTACTAGAATAGAGTTTGCATGAGAAGGTAGTGTCGTACTTACTTCTTGTGTAGAAGGCACTTGGGGTATGCGTGATTCGGGGCTGGCATCACTGGCTTCGGGGAAGATTTCTTTTATTTGGGAGGTCTCTTTAGCTTCCATTAGGATGATTTCTTCGGTCAGATTCCCGACCTCCCCTGATATTGGGGCATAATCTTCTCTTTCTCCTCCAAGATTCATGCTCGCTTCATCCTCTCTTACATCTGTGCTTTCTCCTTCTTGTCCCACCTCCTAGGGACTTCTTGCTATCCTTGCTTCTCTCTCCTTTAATATTTGATGGCCAATCATTCCTGTCTTCTCATCCTCTATAGTTCTTCCATCCTCCTTTCCTCTATTTCTCCTGATTCTCCTTCTCTCCTCCACTTTTTAGACTATCTTGCGGCTTTCTTGATCTTGTCATGCCACCACTTCTCAACTATGGTGACTCTCTTCAAGGCTCACTCATCTCTTGAATCCATTTCTTGTTATTACCACCCCATTTTTCAAAGAACCCTTCCCCTCTCTCATGCCATGACTCTCACCTTGTCTCGCCCTACCGAAAGCGAGGTTGTTTACATTGCCATCTCAGTCGGGGACCTAGTCAACATCCCTTCCTCCACCAAGAAGGCCTTAATCCACAAGGGGATCTCTCTTAAAATTTTTCCCCTTAAGCCTTTCTTGAAAAAAATTTCTTTGCGCGAGAAAGACTAGTGGTTCTCAGTTGGAAATTCAATCATGTATCCTTCTATCATGGTAGTAACCTAGAAATCTATGGCCCGTGTGACTAGGCAATCTAGCCTCTAGAGTGATGCTAACTTGTCGATATCCTACACCCAAATCTTCTTGAACCATCCCTGGAACTATGGAGCTTCTTGGAGCCTCTTGATCCAGTGAAAAAATTCTTCCAGGAATTTAACCTAGAAAATCTCGTATTGGTCGCTTGATATTTTTGAGTAAAAGATCGCTTCCCAAGTAGTTCCCACCAGTTTTCTTCTTAGTTCCGCTTCTTTCCATATGAAGGCATTACAACTTCTTTCCCACCATTACTCAATGCCAGATCTATGGATCGGCGGTAGAATTCTTCCTACAGGTTCCCTTTTAATACGACTCCTGGAAATGAAACCATTTTGTTGGCATGAATTTTGTCAGACCAGGGTTCTTCTCAGGTTACCAACAAAAGGCACTGCATAGTGTAGAGCGCTGGCACTTTCATCCCCTCCGAAGAAAATAAGTCTCACTCAAAGTGCTGCTAATACATATCGATGGGGAAGGGTAGGGAGAAGACTAAGTAAGATCCATAGAGCATTCATAACTCACCCCTGTTCTTATGCAATCAACATTATCAGATCGCAACCATCTAAATGCGAGAACCAAACCTACTTACGGTATGAACAACAATTAACCATCGAAACATTAGACAAAACTCGCAAATCATAAAGGAACAATGGAAGGCATAAGTAACATACAAAGACACAACACATTTTGAAATTTTGGTTCTTCATATTAGCTTCCAGATCTTTCCTTCATTATAGATTCAGAACTACATAGAGATGCTCAGTACAAACTCTGGGTTGTCTCTTACATCGAGTTTCACTAGCTAATCCCAAAAACTTGGATTGATCCAATAAACATAACAACAACCTGATATATTGACTCTACCTCGAGGACCAGCCCTCTTACATCTATCTTTAGCCCTATGTATAGCTAGGTTATGTCTTTATGTTTAGCTTTCTCACTTTCTTGTTTTGTTGCAACTGCTTGTTGCTTAGCTAGTGTTGTGCTAGCTCCTACCATTGTTTTTTGTTATTCTTTTCTTTCGGCTTCTGATGAAGTTTGCACAGCTCATGCTTAATCAAAACTTGCACAGTTCTTTCCCAAAAATGAAGGGCCCAACATTCTTCGACTGCATCTTCCCCTATAGCTTCTTCAAATTCTATTTCTTCACTCTCTACATCACTGACATCTTCAGTGGTAAGTGTTCTCCTTTTCATTGCTTCCATTGCTTCCAACCTTGCATGAAGCTCTCTCACTTCTCTTCATATAGCACGGTTTGCTATAGGTGGTCCTATAGCATCACTTCAACTATTCCTAACACACTAAGTTCAACTTCAAATCTTTTTTAGGATCTGATACCACTTGTTGCAAACCCCCCTTCTCTCCAAAGGGCTACGCAACCTCCCAGTATTAGGATCTTCAAGAAAATCTCTGAGCTAAAGAAGCTCCTCGATTTCCTGTTGAAACCTCTAAGAAAAATCCACGGGTCCTTATAAAATTCTGCCCACATGAACCAGTGCTAGGTGCAATCCGTTTTCTACATGACCACGCCTTATGACCACATGTCTATACTCAAAAGGTGTTTTAGGATTTCACATGTCAGGTAATTGTATGTGAGTCAAAACCCAACTCTTTGATTTCCAAAACCCCAAACTTGTGAATTATTCAGGACCAGAGCTACAGTCCATGCTATCCCTCCATCCAACGACTGTGATTAAATCGCAATTTCACTCTTCATGAATTTTCACTCTTGTACCTTCGAATATCCACTATGTGAATCAACGAAACGTTGATCTGTCACCACATGTCCTACCTCAATCGAGTGACCATGATCGTTTCACAATTTTGGATTTCACGAATTTAACTATGCTCTTTGCAAATATTCTGGTTTGCGAAATTATGAAAGATCATCGTGGATAATCAATGCGTGACTTCTCTTAGATATAATGGGTTGAAATATTTTTTCTCCTCCTGGATAAACCATAACCTTTGATCTTCTCCAGTCTTCAAAATTATTTTCTGAAGAATTTCTCCTACTCAATCCTCTGTACTTATTCTTTCTTCAAACTTTCAATTTTTGCACTCCACCTTTGAACACTTCATCTCTTCAAAAATTAGAATTTTTTCTAAGTGTTTCCTCTCAAGGATTAAAACCACTACTCCTCCTGAGCTTCTAGAAAATTAAATTAAACCGCATCCTTGGCGTACACTTGTACTTTGTGTTTTTCTTAAAAGACTTTCTAGTACCCTCCTCGTATACCCTACACTCAACTTTCTGAACTTTAAAACTTTAAAATAAGTTTGATTCTATGCACAGTCCTTGTGCTTAATATGAACACTTTGCATATGAAAGTCCTCCCCCCGGTATCTCTTTTGAACTTTGAGTCAAAAAATACTTCTTCACAGGCACTCCTTTCGCTCTGCATGCACTCACATAAATTACAAAAGAGAACCAATTGAAACTTATTCAATTATTCATTCATTCACCATGAACATCATACATTCACATAATACATATCAATAGTCAAATAATATTAACATTGTACAATTGAATCAATTTTCACTATTCTAATCATTTCAAATAAAAAAACATGATTACAATAGTTATCTCTTACAACCATTACAATGAAAACTTGTCTAAGGACCCAGAGCCTTTTCGCTCTTCTTCCTCCTATCTAAAAAATCTATCACTTCCTACTCTAGTGGTTACTACTCAATTAAATGCAACCTAATGATTAATCAGGGAAAATATCCTACACTTGTAATATTTTAAAGTCGTGTAAGGATTTACAATGGTTCTGTCATTTCAAATGGTGTTCTGACTTTACATACTCTAATTTAATTAACAAAAAAATCAAAACTCTACAACGCTACCAAGCTGGTTGAGATTTGGCTTTTGTTCTTTCAATGTGCTAAGGTGTCAACTTCGCTTCCACATCCATCTTTCTGGATTTGATAGCGATGCTCCCGCATCATTATCCCTCACATCGCTTCCCAGAGATAAGTTTCCACCATTATAACGAGTCTTTCACTCTATATTTCTACAGTGTTGTACATTTCTCTCATTAATAGAAATTGTGTATGACTATATCTCTATGTTTATGGTTGCAACTTTGATATATTTATGTTATATTATTGGATATCTGATATATCTCTGTACATTTCTTTATTATATCTTTGCTCTCATTTCATGCCGAAAATAATACAGATCATGGCATTATATTCATTTATTTTATGTTGTAGCATGAATATTGATTATTGGATGTGATGTTATCATGTTTCTTTCATGCTTCTTTATTAATTAAATGGTATCACAATTTTTAGATCAGTTTAGAATTGAGTTTTGAGGTAGCGTGCCTGGCCTGTGGGTGGTACATTAAATTCTTACCCTCCTTTGAATATCCATGATGCTCTTTCTACTTAAAGAGACTTGGTTGCCCTTTTTTTTCCAAGTACTATGCCTTTATCACATTCCTCATCCATTGTACTTGGATTTAATATAATCACCTACTTTTGTAGATGACTATGTAAACCCCCCATATAATTGAGGAGTACATCTAGGTTCTTGGGAGAGATACCCAACATGATGGCCATGTTTCTAAACTCGATGGTGTACTCTTGTACACATTGCGATTGCCTCTTCCTGAAGTAGTGCTATTAGATCCATTGGTGCTCTACATACCGGAAAGGGTAGAATTAGGAATTAATGAGGTTTTTGAAGTCCTCCCATATAGTTACTGGCAGATCACCCTCTAGCCTAAGTGCTTCTATATGGATTTCCAACCAGGTTAAAGCATGTCCATATAACTTCCATATGGAAAATGAAAACTTGTGCTCTTCATCTATATGGTGAACATTAAGATAAAATTCTGGTTGTTGCAATCAATGATTCAATTTTAATGCATGAATCTCACCTTGGTATGTATTTATGTCCACTTTCAATTCCATATTGAATAGGGATTATGATGGGTTCATGGAACTTGAACTCAACTTCTCTTTATTGGATTTTTTCTGTGACTTCTTTCCCATGTTTTCCTGATCTCATGATTTCCCCTCTGATGTGATATCTTATTTAGAGCCTCCACCATATGTGAATGGTCAAATCTTTCTTTATAGAGCCTCCATCAGGAGGTTCATGTTGTGACTGATGTTGTTGACCTACGCCTCCAACCTATCAAATATCTCTTCTACTAGATCTTGAGGGTTGTTATGAAAATACTTGTCTACCATGAATAGGGTTTCTGTAACTTCTCTTTAATATGATTCCTAGATATTGCAACTTCCAAAAAATACCAAAGAGGAAAAATTGATCTGATGCCAATATGATATGTAAAATAACATGGATATTCCACTAGAACAATTTGTCATAATAGATCTCATAAATTTAACTGAAATATACACTATGAAGGTTAAATTCCTTTATATTTGAGAATATTTAGTTACTGATTTTTTTCTTATGCATGAAATAGATAGAATATGGTAAATAGACTAACAATAAAATACAATAACATACCATCCATAAGATAACACAAATATTTTCTCTGGGAAACCATTACTTAAGAAAACCCAACTAGAATGTGAGTTTTCTCTACTCTCTTTTATTGGGTATGAAAATAATGCAAGTACAAAGGAGAAGGAACTATCTATGGAGTTACATGAGACCTGTGGCGTGTTAGGAGGCTACAAAATATTAACACCCTCTACTATGTTCTATAATTTCCCAGTCCTAGTTGTTCTTCTATCCCATACAACAAAATACGATAATATAGAGTGGAGCCCCTTCTCCTCCTAGTGGCATGGTATTTAACTTACCTTGATAGCCATCTAACAATATGTTTTATACTTCCTCAACCATCAATTTTGATAGACTATTAACCTTATATAATATTCTTGAAATTCATCATTTCACTATCACCATGTGCATGAGTAATGTGGGAAGACATGGCATCCTCTCGTACCATGGTGGTCAATATGATAGATCAACTTGCATGATGCATACATTTTTCATACAAACTCTGGTTGGCGCATGGTTTACACCATTAGAAAGGTATCAGAGTGTAGAACACCTTCAAGAGGGTGTTCACATGTTTAAAACACCAGAAACCCCAAAATTTTTTGTTTAATGCCTCAAAATGGATTTTGAAGGTTCGAGACCCCAATTTTCCAAACTCAGAACTGCCACTAAAATGAACCTACAATATAATTCCTCCAACTTTTTTCCACTCTAAAAGAATCGAGATACATGAAAAATAATATAATGATCAAGTTGGGTTAGTGCTTGATGTGTGCATGGTGTTTTATTTTTTGTGATAAATTATTAGCAGTGACAAATGGTTCTAATGGATACAAAACTAAATTCTTGACCCTTGCTATCATTTCATGGATACAATATACAAGTTTGTAAATAATATGTTTGAATGTGATGGTTTGATTATGAATCTTCCTTATGATTTTTTATCGTAAGAATTAGTTGGGAAATAGGCCAATTCTACATGGAGTATAAGGAATATTTAATGTCTACCATTGTACCCTTGTGCACGAGTTATGGTGATAAAATTTAGACTGTTGAAATTCATCGAATGGTGGCAATGAGAGATGTTGGTTGTGGAGCCTGATTATCTTCCTGATTCAGAGGTCCTTGCTTTCAGCTGTGTTTATACCCCATGAAGTATTTACACCCCAGAAGTATGTACACTCTTCCACCCAGGGGAGTGCAGAGGAGGGGTACCCCCTATGTGGGGTCCGGGGGGGCTATCCCCCCAGCTGGGGGGTCTAGGGGCAAGCGGGCCCCAGCAAGGGTTCGGGGGCGAAGCCCCAAAAGAAAAAATTGCCTTGTAAAAGTATATTGTAATTTCATTGTAAATCTGGACCATTCATTATAAGGTCGCAGATCTAATGATAGAGATTATGTTAGGGTTTTTTTCCCTAGAAGGCAACCCTCTTTTGTGAGGGAACTGTATTGCGGCTATGGTTGATGGTGAATATTGTATTCTGAGAGAGGAGACTGTGAGAGAAAGAAGAGGAAGTTACAGCGGGTTTTGTTGTAGGTTGTATCCCTTCATTTGCTAGATAATAATAAAGGAAGGACCTGGCAGTTTCTCTGGTGGACGTAGCCCACACTGGGTGAACCACGTAAATCTGTGTCTCTCTTGTATTGTGTGTCTTCTATATTTTGTTTCTACATTTGTTTTATTTTATTGCTCCACGGTCCTGTTTTTCTAACAACTGGTATTAGAGCCAGGTTAACTCGTAGGAAAAGAGGGTTCCTGGTTCGAGTGGGAGCAATGTTGGAAGATGGAAAGTTTAGGGTCGAGAAATTTAACGGCCAAAACTACCAGTTATGGAAGATGTAGATGGAAGACTATTTATATCAGAAGGATCTATTCCTACCATTGAGTGGAGTAGCAAAGAAGCCGACGGCCATGAAGAATGAAGAATGGGAGATTCTTGACAGAAAGGATCCAGGAACGATACAGCTGAGCCTAGCAGCGTCGGTGGCTTTCAATATCTTGAAAGAAAAGACAACGAAGGGTTTGATGGATGCATTGGCCAAATTGTATGAAAAACCCTCGGTGTCGAATAAGGTATTTCTAATGAAGAGATTATTTAATATGAAGATGTCAGAAGGTGGGTCTATTGCAGATCATTTAAATG
>ML778876.1:244723-287641 GCA_009831015.1 Picea engelmannii
GATACACACTAGCCAGAATCCTGCAAACATGTTAACAAAGGGAGTAACCAGGGAGAAACTGAGTTCTTGCTCAGTTTCAGTTGGTCTTCAAGAATGAAGATGAAGATGAGAAATTTGCCAGGTCTAAGAAGGTTCAGAGTCCAACATATACAGCAGTGGTGGAGTTGTTGATATCAGTCTCCAAGTGGGAGATTGTTGGTTGTGGAGCCTGATTATCTTCTTGATTCAAAGGTCCTTGCTTTCAGTCGTGTTTATATCCCATGAAGTATTTACACCCCAGAAGTATGTACACTCTTCCACACGGGGGAGTGCAGGGGGGAGGTACCCCCTCTGCAGGGTCCGGGGGGGCTATCCCCCCCATTGGGGGGTCTGGGGGCAAGCGACCCCCAGTGGGGGTTCGGGGGCGAAGCCCTCGAAGCAAAAATTGCCTTGTAAAAGTATATTGTAATTTCATTGTAAATCTAGATCATTCATTATAAGGTCGTAGATCTAATGGTAGAGATTATGTTAGGGTTTTTTTCCCTAGAAGGCAACCCTCTTTTATGAGGGAAATGTATGGCGGCTATGGTTGATGGTGAATATTATATTCTGAGAGAGGAGACTGTGAGATAAAGAAGAGGAAGTTACAACGGGTTTTGCTATAGGTTGTGTCCCTTCATTTGCTAGATAATAATAAAGGAAGGACCTAGCAATTTCTCTGGTGGATGTATCCCACACTGGGTGAACCACATAAATCTGTGTCTCTCTTGTATTGTGTGTCTTCTGTATTTTTTTTCTGCATTTGCTTTATTTTATTGCTCCACGGTCTTGTTTTTCTAACAAGAGATTCTCTTTTGATGGACCTCAACTTGTCTCATTCAACCGATTAGTTGTTTGTTTTCTACATGCACTTTGAGCACTGAATGGAAACATGCATGACCTAATGTTTGGCATGGCTTGAGCTTATTTTTCATGATTGTATTGATGGTTTGAGGTGGAAATTCTCTGTGATGTAGCTTGCATGATTTGTTCACCAAAGTATCTTGAATATTGTGGTGATAACAAACCCTCTTTCATTGTGTGGAAGCTCATTATGGTTGGAGTTAGAGGGAAAACCTCAGGGCCCTTTTGAAATTCTCATTGGATGAAGAATCTTGGCCTTTGATCTTGTCATTGGAATATTCATTGAGGTTATACCTAGATGGATGCATTCTTGAAACATAGTTTTGATGGAAATTAAATCCAAGAGTTTTCCTCTATGTTTCAAAAATAAATGTGTGCTAATAGAGGGAGTCTCTTAACATGGATTTTAAACTTATAATTAATTTTATACATTACATTTCTTGTATGATAATGGTTTATGATGGTTGTGTGGATGATGGAATATATGTATTTTTTTTCTCTTGTTCATCCATTTTTTTTCACATTTATCCCTCTCCAATTTATGGTGAAATTGCCCTATGATTCCAAGGTTATACCCTCATATTATTGGACTAGATTTTGAAATATAATATAGGATATCAACAAATCTCGAATCCTTCCATATTTACCTTGTTAATACCTAGAAAAATCCTCATACAAATTCGCCATGTTAGGTATAAAATCACTTATTAAATTGAATTATGACATTTCTTTTTGTTGGAGTTACTTCACACACACCTATCATTTCTTTTTCCTAAGATTATTATTTTTTTATTAGTAATAATTAGTCATTATCCAGTCTCCTATATTTTAGGGGAGAATATTCCACCTGGAGAATATTCTCTTTCAGTTGACACTTCAGTTTGACTAGTTGAGTTGAGTTTAGATGTTGCATTGGGATCATCACCATGCAACATTGGGATCATCACCATGCTAATTTGACCTTTCCTTGGTATCATCACTAGAGTGGCACATTATCCTTGGTTCCCTGAGTTAACTCCTCACTACTCTCTGTTCAGTCAGTTAACTGAAGACTAGTTGACTAGTTAATTCAACTAGGTGGCAGTTCACTCTCGTAACTACCTGAGAGACTAGAATAGGTGGCAGTTCACTCCTGTAACTGTTGGTGTGTGTCCAAATGACTCTAGACCACCAATATGGCGCATTGTTTCACCTCAAGTTGAACTCATTGAGTTATATAGAGTATATCATGTGTAAATTATTCATTATTCACGACGGTTAATGATATTTTTTCCATTCTTTCTCTCCTTCTTCTTTCTTCTATTCTCACTGCAAATGTGTGTATCATTGTTTAGCTAGATCTATTATGTGTAGGTTCAACAAATTTACACTTTTGTTATATTTTCATGTAGGCTATAAACCCCTTCATTGCACCCTTTCGTTATATTTGTACTCTTTGTCTCCTATATATATACCAAGGAGACATATTCTTAGGATCATATTATATCATCGCATATTGCATTATGAAGTGGATATATTGTAAAATGAGGTTTTACCTTTGAAGTGGACTATAAATATTGACATATTATCATTTTTAAAGTGTATTATCATTTTTAAAGTGTTGGATCATAACATTTTGTATGAGAGCTCATTGATCCTAGGTTTTTTCTTCTCCAAGAAAATAATCTTAGCATTTTCCCTATAACTATTGATTTGGGATGATTTCTAATGTGAAACTTGGATATTATTTAAAGTACATATCAATTTCTCTATGATAACAATTTCATCATATCATTCTCCATATATTCACAGATACACCATGTGGAACATAGAGTATTTGACTAGTCCTATTAACTAGTCTCAAACAGATATTTCAGGTAAAATAATCATATATTCTTTAGAGAAGATCCAAATTCAATGAGACTAGTTGAATTGGAAAGAGGAAAAACTTGATTATTTCAGATACAATTTATATATTCATATATTAAATATTGGACATGTGGCATTTTGTACAAGTTTTCTCTCTTGGAAAGGAAAAACATCAACACAGTTTGGGAAAATTACCCTAACTAATTTCAATGGGCACATCCAATCTTGGTCAGACCTGTGGCATTGTAGAGAGAAAATATCATAGTAACATAGGCCAAAATTTCATACACAGAAGGGTTGAAATTTAAAAAATACATCATAAGGAAGGTTGGACATGAGGACAAGCTCCAAATTAAGGGTTTGAAAGGTACGTAACTTACAATTGGCATAACTTTTTATTGGAAGATCTATTTTTGGTGATTCAAAATTTTTGATAAGGAGGAAAAACATGAGTATTATTATTTTTACCCTACATGTGTCCAAAAAATATTTCAACACCAATTAAACCTCCATAAGTCTCATCTATCACTCATGAAGAAAATGATGAGATACATAAAAGGTTGTCCAAATTGGAGGAACAAGTTAATGTTTTGAGTTCCAAGTTAATCACAAATGATGATTTTGTAGACTCACAAATAAAAATTCAAGAAATGGAAAGGATAATGTGTGATATGGAAAACAAGATGGAGGAAAATAAGAATTACATGAAAAATAAGATGGATGAAAATAAGAATGACATTAAAGAAGAAATACCAAAATACATGAAGGAATTGAAAACTTCCACGTCTTCAATGAGATTTCATGCTCTAGATGAGAGACTCTCTAAAGGGAATAGTAAAATGTAAGGAACTTAGGAAAATAATGGTAGTACCCATGTTGAACAAATTATCAATAATAAGCAATTTTCAACTAGTGAATCTAACTCTAATAATGGATTTAATTATGGTGAGGGTCCTAAATTCAAATTTCCAAAGATTGAATTAAAGAAATTTGATGGAACAAAGGTATTTATGTGGGTGATCCAAATGGATAAATATTTTGAACTACATAATATTATGGATGATAAGAAAATGATTCACATAGAAACATTGAACTTTGAGATAACACCATATAAATGGTATCAATGGATAGTGAAAAGGAAACCCCCTATTTATCATTATACTTGGGGTTTATTTACAAGATACTTAGAAGCACAAAATGGGAAAGTATGGGAATAGGACAACCTTGGTCAATTGATAAGAATCAAGAACTTAGGTGATATTGAATATTATAATTCATAATTTCACATATTGGTCACAAGGGTGGATGACATAAGTGTTCAACCATTGTTGGAATCTTACATGGGTGGATTAAAACAAGAAGTCAAACATGGTATTTTCTTAAGACATCCTACAAATATTATGGAAGCTATGAAAAATGATCGTCATATTCACGAAAAAAATAAGGCTACACACAAGTCTACCATTGGAGCATACCAAGACACCAGAGATCATTTTGGGGGTCATAAGCCAATCATAACTCAACCAACAAGGTTGAAACCTCAACAAATGGATGAAAGAAGATAAAAGGGACTATGTTGCAATTGTGTCAATAGGTACATTGGGGGCATAAATGTAGTGAGAATAAATTATTCTACATAGAAAATGAAGAGGAAGAAGATTAAGAATTGGAACCATCACAAGATCTATAGCTATAACATAATACTCTAACAATATTTTGTCATGCATTGGCTGACATCAATAATCCATAAACCCTCAAGATAGAAGGATATATAAAAAATAAAAAGGAAAAAATATTGATTGATTCTGGTTGTACCCATGACTTCATCAATTGAAAACTAGCAAAAGATCTTAGTTGTTTTCTATATCTAACACCATAGTTCCAAGTAATGATTGCAAATGGAGGCACCATAAATTGCTCTGGGAATTTTCATAGTATTAAGATCAATATGGGGGAGTATTTATTTGATAGTCCCATGATTTTCATCTAAATAGGTGGTGTTGATGCTGTACTAAGGGTCCAATTGTTACAATCATTATGAACATTGCCTTTAATTTTCAATCTAATGGAAAATATCTAAAGTGATAAGTTTTAACATCATGAAAAAAATACTCAAAAATGGATGTCATGGTGTAATTGCACAATTGAGATCAATAGATGTTCAAACATCTATATCCTCTACTCCAATGGATCTCCAAAAGGTCATCAACAATAATTCCAATGTATTTGGAGAGATACCTAAGGGTCTTCCACCTGCTCAAGATCAAGATCATGACCATTGTAATCATCTATGACTAATAAGTGTAAATATAGTTTCCATGTTCCTTGCTTAAAAAATATACTCAACAATAAGATACCAGTACAAACTATTAAGAATCTATGAAATCAAGCAATTATTAAATACCCACTAAAATGTAAGAACCTAGTAGTATAAGAGGCAACATGGGAAGGTGCTTTCTTCATGCAGACAGAACCACAGTTTTCAAGTGTTGAGGAAAAAACTTGTTCTAGGGGCATGGGAATGTTAATCCCTAAACAAAGCCCCATACAAAGACCCCAATATAGGTATAAAATGCCTTATTAAGCCCCTTATCAAATTATTACATTTCTTGTGTTATATTTACATGTAATATCTGAACCCCTTCATCACACCCTTCCATTATATGTGTACAAATTTTTTCCTATATATACACCAAGGATACCTAGTCTTAGGATAATCATATCTCATTCATATTGTATTCTAAAGTGGATATATTGTAAAAGGAGGTTTCCCCATCGAAGTGGACTGTAATTATTGATTTTTTTATCATTTTTAAGGCAATGGATCATAACACACCTTTTCATTTGTCAAATAATATCAATTTTGGAAATCATATGGTTATTAAAGATCGTGAACATGGTGCTTGGTGCATACCCTTTGATGATATATAATGGCCTTGATGGGCCCAACTTACCCTACATAAATGTTAAATAGATTTTGGGTGTTGTGGTTATTTGAACCATGGTATTTTGTTTTTGGTAGTCAATGGGTCAAAAGGCTTGGCACCTTCTTTTGGAATTATACGAGGAATGGCTCAAATCCATGATTACAATTGGATACCCATTATGATGCATATGAATCCTAAGGGAACTTCGTCATATTTTGAATTAATTTTCCCAAGCACTCTACCCATTACCCATTCCCTTTGTTAACAATGTAGGGTGCACACATAATGCTTATTTTCATTGTAAGTTGATGATTGATTGATGACATTTGTTTTATTTTTTTGATAAATAATGTTCTTGGTGTCTTTGTTAGCATATTTTTGCTATTATCATCGAATCATTATGCTATTTATAACATAATTGGAGGCCTTGATGAGTTGGCTTGTAGGTGTATGTGTTTTATTTTACTTATAGTTCTAGCTTTGTAATATCTTTGGTTTAGATTATGTCTAGAATATCATTTCCTTATCTTTGAATAAATTGAATCCATATTATTTCTTTATACATTTATCTTTAATGATATCATATGGTTCAATATGGAATAGTAGTTACACTTCTTTTTATGTGTGATTTCTTGCACAACATAGCTGGAAGTTATGTATTGTTCCTATCACTATTGAAAGTTATATCTACATGCTTAGTAATAGTAAAGATGTATACCTAAGGATTTGGTTATTTTTTAGAACTATTTAAGGTTGTGTATATGTATATATATGTGCAAAAATATTTAGTTGCACACACAAGGCTATGTAGTACATTTCTATCATGTATGTTATGAATGTGTTTATAGGGAGAAATGTTCCACCATCAACATCACAGGTTCACCCTAAGAAGTCTCAATCATAATTACCAACATTTGGAATTTGGAGGGTTACCCATCCCAAATGGTGGGAAGTGTGAATGAGATTTCTCCTTGGGGTGAATATATGATGTTGATGGTGAGATATTCCCCCATATCAATTTAAAAGAATGAAAGAGTCATAAGGAGGGAATTCAAAAGACAAAACTTATTGGAAATCCAAGAGCCAACATTCTCTCTTGCAAATAGAATTCTTGTGACCTTTGAATGTAGGGGGATATTTTTCCTTAGCAATGCAAATTACATTTCATATTAATGGAGAAGCCATCACAAGAAAACTTTTCATAGGATATTTCTTATTTGTTCATGGAATCAAAATATATTTTTCTCTCCATTCTTGTGATGTATCTGAAGGCTATGAGCCTTGATTCTTGGATTTTGTAAACTATTCTCATGCACTTAGTATCTTGTATTAACTCATCTTTTGTTATTTTGACCAGGGATGATTTTAAGGATAAAAATTTATTTTAAAATTTAGAAACCTTGGCAAATCTTCCTAATCATTCATATGCCAACTATAAAATCTTGGCAATATTTTTGTAAAAATATTCAAATTTCTAAGGATTTTGTATAGTTTGTATAAAATTTTGGTGATTTTTAAGGTAAAATAATTTTATCCTATAGAATTTGGGTGAAATAATTTTAGAATAAAGAATATTTTTTTGGGAAAAACCATGCAAAATTAGCGCATGAGCGAAATTTAGCCCCTAAAATCATCCCTGATTTTGACTAACCTAGAGTATGGAGTTGTAACTTTCATCTATGCTTATAGGATTTCATTGGTCTGCTAGTGGTGGTTATAGAATTTATGCAAATTGTTTGGAATTGAATTTTTTCTAGCTCATTGGGCTACATTTACTTCTTCATCTTTGTGTATTTCTTTCTCTCTTATTAGATTATCCAGAGTGATAAAATTTGAACTTATATTTTTCATTTTGCATTTCTGCATTTCTGCATTTAGATTTAGGGAAAAAACCATTTTCTTAATTACAAAATAGTAACAATAACCAAACCAAAATATGGAGGGTTCCCTATTCCAAATGGTGAAAAGTTTGATTGGAAATTCTCTTTGGGGTGAACCCATGATGGCAGTGGGACATTTCCCCTTGTAAATAGAATTTCACTTGACCAGTTACAGGAATTAAAGCAAGCTAATATTTCTTATTTTTTGGTGTTTATATAACCTACAACCTATGCATGACTTATGTGTCTAATATATGTCATACCTATTGTGGTGATGAATGAGTCAATCTGAATCTTAAGACTTGCATTGGAAAACTATATGTTGCGACATTTCAAAGAATATGAAGGGTTAAAATCATGAATGTGGGTAACACTTTCATGAGAATTGGGTGGTGAAAAATTTCTAATGGAAAATTTTCATCTGAACTATTTAAACTTTTTTATTAAACAAATGACACACTTTCGAAAAATATTGTTTTGGATGAAATTTAAATCTAACAGTTCCCTCAACATTCGTGCACCAGATACATTTCCTAAAGTTTGTTGTCTAACAACACAATTTCAGCTGAAATAGTTTTTCGATCGAAAAAATATTATCTATATATATTGGCCCCATTGGTCGATAGATAGTTTGTCTATAGTCACTTTAAATTATCCACCCATTTAACCATGCCTAGACTCATGTATTCTCCCATGAGTTTCACCACTGTCATAGAACTGTGTATTCTCCCATGAGTGATCTAAGTGATTTGTGAGGTTTTTAGGTTTATTTTTTTATGGATTCGATGTGGGGTTTCAAATTTGTATGCTCCCATATCTTTCACCACCCTAACAAGCCTTTCTATGATCTTGTGAGTGATCCTGAGTGATTTATGAGTGTTTTATATGGATCTTTTTGTATGTTTGACACGAACTTTATATATGATGTGGAACATATCAGTTCCCTTGAAGCGTTGTAGGTGACATGTAGTGGATTGGTGTTTTCTAAGAGTTTCAGATTGACAGAGCATGAAATTCATAGGTATGTTTTCTCCAATGATCTCTTCCTTTTTACTAGAAAAAATGTTTCCATGTAAAATTGAGGATGTATTTGTCCAAAAATAACTTCGTTTCATAATTGGTTTCTCCTTTTGTTGGTAATTTTTTTTCTAAAACTTATATGTTAGTACTTTTGTAGCAACAACAACCAAAAAAATGTTTATAAAAGTAACATGCTGAAATTTTGATAAATTTTGTACTGAGGATATCAATTTCAATGTATTGGGGTATTAGAGTCACATTAGAGTTGCTACTGTTAATGTCGTTGTAGTTTTCTTTACAACTACCCCATATTATACATGTTTTTCAACTCACTATCCTAACCTCTGTACCTGTATCCAATGTTATTTTAGTTTGGTGAGTACGTAAATAAAAAATAAGAAAATCCAAGAACAATGCAGTTAGGAAAAATTATCCACCAAGAAATATCTTTTTTTTATCAAAATAAGTAATGAACATTCCACTGAAAACCCTTGAAAGCCTTAACCCAATTTAGAATAAATATATTTTACTTGAAAATTTGAGGTCCATCAAACAGTTTTAAAAGGTCTACTAAACTCATAGTGGAAAGTGTATCCAATTCAGGAATTAACGCTAACTATAGTGAATCCTATTTCAACTAGTCCAAATGGAACTATATGGGTGACATTCTGTTACTTGAGAAGGTTCCAAACATAACAACATGTTGTACATAGGTTCTTTAGATGAAAAAAACTTTGACAGATATACAGGTTGAGTATGATGAGCCCATTCCAATCTATTGTGATAATACAAGCACCATCAATATCTCAAAGAACTCAGTGATGAACTCCAAGAAAAATCACATTCCAATCAAGTATCACTTTCTATGGGAACAAGTTGCAGAAAATAACATCAGAGTTGAGTATGTGGGCACAAAAGAATAAGTGGCATACATCTTTACAAAACCACTTCCATGGGAAGCCTTTGAGTATCTTCGCCATAGAATCAGAGTTATTTCTACTCCAAAATGAATTATTTTGAATGCTAATATTATATGTCTTATATGTACACAAGGAAGCACTATAAAGAGGAAAATTCAGTCAGGGGGAGCAGCCCAGAATGGAAAGATACATTTTCCATTGATGACAAAGGGGGAGAGATTCATCCGATGTAGAGGAAAGATGAATGGTTTCAAGGGGAGAAATGGTCACAGAGATGCAGAGGATAGAAACATGCTTCCAGGGGGAGCATGAGTGATATGAATTCAATATTTCATGACATAATTTTAGTTTTGCATCATAGTGTTTCCATCAATGCCAAAGGGAGAGATTATTGATTAAGGTTGGTTTTCATTGATGTCAACCCTTGAAGAAATCCTGATACCACAAAGGTTTGGGTAATGGACCCAAGTCTGTTTGATGTAAAGATGATTCATTATTGTATTTTCATGGTTGATAATAAGTACAAATGGATGAAATCCAAAGTGGTCTCCTTATGGTGAAAGACCTCACAAGAAGACGCTTTGCAGATTGAGTTATCCTAGAAGTATGGTTAGAGAACCCATCATTATTTGTGGAATAATGAGATGAATTTCAGTTCATTTGTCATTGAAACTATCCTAAATTGCTAGTGCTTGTCATTCCATTTTCGATGGTGTTATTAGAATAATCGGTAGGTGCAGACACTAACAGATCTCCCTAGATCCACCAGGATTTAGAACAAAACAAAACAGGACATGACTCTTTCCCTAAGTTATGACCATTGAATTAACTGGTAGGAAGGAACAAGTAACATACCTTTGTATCGCTTCCTAGAGTCTCTGTTGCTCTTGCTTCACTCCGGTGCTCTTGTGAGGTCAAGACCAAGACAACACAAACCAACCAAAGTGAAGATAGCAAAATATATTCAACTGTCAACCTATGTGTATGATCAAGGAATTACACAAAAAAGTGAAAATGACTTTATGGGAAAAGGACATGCCATTGTATCATATTAATCGAAAGTAGAAGATACAACCTAATCACCTTGATGTCGCAAGCTTCATTTCAGTGGCTCTTGGCTCCAATAGACATAATTTCTTGATCCTTGCATGAAGAAGATAAAATTCTTTTGATAGACTTGCTAGAGTCTCCAAGCTCCTATTCAAGCTAAGTCCTTCACACAATTTTTTCACCAATTCTCCAATGAATCTTGCTTAACCTTTTCCATGAGAATTCCATCAATATATAGGAGAGAATGAGATGGTTACTTGGATAAGAATGATCCCACAATATCAGGGAATCCAGTACAAGGATAACCATTTGAATGCCAACCCATTCTTCTAGAAGATTCCCTTCTAGAACCATCGAGAATTCATCTTTTTCCAATCTTTGGAATAAGTTCACACCCTAGCTATGTAACATAGTGCGAGAAGTTCGCACCCTAGCTTAAGGCAGCCTGCAAGAATGGGTCATTCTCGCACCCTGGGATATTAACAACCTGTGAACTCTCTTCAAAAGTAAGTTTTCTGGGAAGAGATGAATGTCACTTTTCTCAGGAGAAAGTTCTTATGAGGATCCTGAGTACACTATCATCAATACACCATCAAGATTGACCAAAATCATGGGTAACAGAATGCCCCCCAAAGTATGAGGCCGGAACTAGTGACAGTCGAAAGACTTTGTAAACTGCATGTGCGTGTCGATAACCAGGAGCACACCTAATCAGAAACCTGTGAACAACTAAGCATCTACAGAATATCAAATATACTAATCCTGAGGTAGGAATTCCCATACTCAGATCACAGACGGATGACATTATAGACATAGGTCATGGCCACCAATCATACACTATGGATGCATGCCATCAAAATATAGCATAGCCACTAAGAATACAATGTGCATCTATGCGAGAAAATTCAAATTGAGACGACATAGCCACGAGACATACAAAGTGGATCTATGTGTCACAAATTATATATATTCCATCGCAATCTAGAAAAAGAGATGATATCCAGGGCCTTCAATCTTGTCACCCAAAAGTATGAATCTAACCATGTGATTACATGTGTTGAAGTCAAACATGGCAGAAACCACTTGATTACTGGTCATTGATGAAACCGTTTAACAAGTGCGAAGGAAATCACCATTAATGTCAATGAATCCCAAGGTATTCTAGTACAATCCATCGAGTGTGAATGAATGAGTTGAAGTCAAACATTCAACGAAATCTTTCGATCAAGGGTCAATGATGTAAACCCACTATCGAAAGCGAGTAAACCTGCCATTGAGGCATGCAAGCTCCAAGGTACTAAAGAATTTCTAAGTCTTGTTTCCGGATAATGAGCTGAAGTCAATGGAACAAAACTCATCACACGAGGGCCTTGATGTATCCCCGATCAATGACACAAAATGAGTAACAGATTTTGAAGATGAAACAGAGTATGATGTAAGTTGGACTAGACACAAGGAAGCCCGACACAAAGAGAATGGACAACTATAGATGGCCGACTCAATAGAGGTTTCAGATGAACTTCTCTTGAACATATGAAGGACACGACCAATGATTTGGCAGCATTGACTCAGAGATGACAGAGGGTATGACCTTGTAGCAAATCGAATGAGAGACAAATGGATTTCCTAAACTAGCTTCAAATGTAATGAATAGGGGGTGTCATGTTCAAGAGCGACACTTACTGCCAATCAATATGAAGACGAGAACATATCCCTTTCCCAAATTTTTCCCCACCACTTCTGGCGAGTACCTCTTTATTTTTATGCAAGCTTGAGGAGGATAACATATGCTTGTTGATATAAGCTTATCCTTCTGATAAGTCCTTCAGAGTATGTTTAACGAACCCTAGGAAGGAGTGGTTCGGTCCCATTACGGGTATGTCGATGTTTGTTTAACGAGTCCAAAGATAGAAAACTCGAAGGTTTTTCATGATTATAGAGTCTGGAAAAACACTTAAAAGAGAACTCTCTTAGTTCCTTTTTTGTAAAATAGTCTGATGAGACCAAAAAAGAGATAAATTATCGCCCACTGGATGCTTTCTTCAAATATTTATCGAGCGTGAAAATAGCAAGGTTGCTCGGCTATCTTTTCATGTTTAGAGAGTCTGAAAAGAGCTTAAAGAGGACTCCAGGGGGGTTCATTTTTCGTATAACCTTGTTGAGACTGAAAAAGTGATAAAAGTATGCTCGATCACGTTCTCATGTATTTTCGAGCATGAGAATGGACAAAGTCCAAGCTTGAGGTTTTATACAAAAACCATGAAAAGCAATCAAAACATGCGATAAAGAAGAAAACCTATGTCCACATCCCTGTATATGAACATCGAAGTCGTTATGCCTGCAAAAGTTACACTCAAAAGGGCATTAGGGATTAGGTTTTAATAAATAAATAATTATAAAAATTCAATAACATGGTAAAAGTGAATATAAAGAAGTAAAAAGTCTTTTTACCATATCATTTTAACTTTACCACTAATTGAGCCCAAAAACCCCTCTTTTACCCTCGAAATTCGATGTCATATTGCGGGAGTTACGAGCATCCATTCGACGAGCCGTCAGCGACAATGAGGTAGGATCTTTCTCCTCTACTCTTTCATGGTTTAATTTTTCATTTTCATTGGTAAAAACTATTATTCTGAGTTTGTTTTGGGGTTAATATGGCGCTCAACCATTCTCACAGGTGAACTACACGGGACCTGTGAGAATGGGTCATTCTCGCAGGTGAGCCCAAAGGTGCCTAGGAGAACCTCGCACTATGCCTAAAGGACACCTGCAAGAACTGCAAAGTATAATTTTTTTTTTTTAAAAATGCCCAATGAAAAGGTACCAATTTGTGAATAGAGTTATTAATCTTCTCCTTGTGCTTCTTACGCAGGTATTTGGACATAAAAATGGTTTTGGAATGGCACGAAAGGGAGCACAAAGAAGATAATGCAATTACCAGAAATCATCCACCCACCATTACCTCTTTGAGAAACTGTGGTCTTCTGAAGTACTTTCGTATCCCGGGCATGAGGGCCCAAATCAGGTTATTAGAGTACCTTGTGCATATGTGGGATCCCGATCAGCAAGTATTTCATGTAGGGGTCGACACAGTGTCCTTGGATATCAAGGACATTTACTTCTTGACAGGACTGTCACGGTGTGGGTACCACATGAGCCTGACTAGTAGCAGAGGTGGCTGGCTGCCCATGAGTGAATACTATCACTTAGGCTGTGTTCCAGAGGCAGAGAGGAAGAAAGGAAAAGTAGCTATTTGAGGAGTGCAGGATTTGACCCTTCGCACTATTTTGTTCACCATTTCTCGTATGGCTGGGAGCTCCGCTCCTCACATGGCACTCTAGAGTTACTTTCAGTATTCCATAGAGTGTACTTAACCTCAGGTTTTTAACTGGGTAGATGTTGTGCTTCGTAGCATGAAAAGGCAGTTGACCAAATGCAGACGAGGTGACCTGAAGCAATTCAGGTATAGGTCTTTGTTAGTGTCCTTCTTTCTTGAGAGGGTTCCCTTACTGAGGCTGTAGGTTTAGCGGTATTTATCGGCTCCCACAGATCCAAGAATGTTGAGATGGTGTCATCTCATGGCCCGTCACATAGCTAGACCAATTATCAAGTATGATGATACCTTCTTCGATTGGTTGCAACCACAGATGCTGATGGTCGACGATTATGCTTATGTTGGGTTGGATTTCCAAGGAGATCCAGACTTAGTCCTGCCCGAGGGTGCTCAGTGGGGGGAACTTGGTAAGAAGTACACATTTTTTCTTTTTAAAAGTTTTTGTGAATTTTATCATATGCAAATGTTTTTTATATGTTCGTCAAAAGACTAAATACAAAATTCATTGTTGATGACATAGATGTTGGACCTTACCGACCTCCTGGTACTTCTCCCATTCAGCGGCAAGGAGAGGTAGTGCCAGTGCCATAATGGGACATCGAGGATTATCAAGCATTGGAAAAAAACCTAGAGGGTTTGACAGCAGATATTCCAGACATGTCTCTTGGAGAGGTTCCACGATGTTATCAGCGTCACACAGTAGGAGTGTTAGATTCCATTGGTCAACTGCTCCATAGGGTTTCTCGGGCATTCGTGTGCTACTGTGAACTTCATCCATGATGTCACTTTGTAGAAGCTATGAGCTTCAGATTTTGACATTTTGGTCTTCGAACAAAATTTTTTGTAAAAAACTCTTTTGATCGTTATATATACAAACGACTTCTACCGGTTTATCTCGTGTTGTGCAAAAATTGATGTGATTGATTTATAAATGATCCAAATGTCTGTCTAATACATAGTTAGCCAATGCATCAGTTAATGTATTTAGACCTCTAGGAATATGTTGATATTCAATATAATCAAAATAACGTTCCAAGAGGTGAATTCGCAAATACACCCGTAAAAAAGTAGGACTTCGAATAGTATAGACATTACTTAACTGTAGTACTACAATTTGCGAATCGAGTCACACAACCAAATGATGGATTCCAAGTGAGATAGAATCAATCAACAATTCGATAACGACGCTATACTTTGCAATATTGTTGGTCGCACGACCGAGACACACACCTTGTAAGGAGACAAGTTCATTTGTAGGGGCGTAAATTGCCCATGCAGTGGAAGCAAGGTTCTGAGTACTACAGCTAGCGCCATCAACGAAGCCAATATAGGGTAGCGAAGATTCCAACATCTGGAAATCAAACACAATTTCACATAAGGGCAGAGACTAGATAACGACAAAAGCAAGCTACAGTAACACACAAGAAGTATGATACAATAAAAATACAAGTACTCACGCACAGGTGATTTTATGCATAGTACTTCTTCAAGTACAACCCATTTGTGGGTTCACTCAAAGGGGTACCATCGTAATCTACTAACTCATAAGCCCCTTTTTCCAAAACTCATCGAACGATATAAGGACCTCGCCACATGGCTTCGAATTTTCCAGCTCCTAGCATATCTCGATCTTGTTCATAGAGGAGAACGAGATCTCCTTTGGAGAAAATGCGAGGCTTGACATGTTTGTCGTATTGGGCCTTGATATGTTTTTTCTGAGCTTATATGACTAGGGTAGCATCGTGTCGAGTTTCGTCTAATCGCATAAGATACAATAGACATTCTTCCTCAGCAGAAGTGTTTGGTAGGAGTTCAACAACTAGTTTTAAACAGGGTATCTCGCATTCAATAAAGAGAATGGCTTTCATACCATAGACTAACTGAAAAGGTGTAAACCCAGTAGCAGACTTGATGGATGTCTGGTAAGCCCACAATGCTGAAAACAACATTGTGTGCCAACTTGTTTTGTGAATCCCTATCATTCGTCAAAGCATAGTTATGAGAACTTTGTTAATTGCTTCGACTTGGACGTTAGCTTGTGGGTAATAGGGCATTGAGATTTCATGGTGAAGACCCAACTTTTCAGTGAGTTCAGACGTCATGAAGTTTTTAAAGTGGCTATTGTGATCAGTGACGATAGCTTGGGGAACACCAAAATGAGCTATGATGTGATTAAAAATGAATAATGTTGCGATATTTCCAGTGTTGTCAAATGTCGGCATCGCCTCAGCCCATTTCGTAAAGTAATTGATGGCTACAATAATGTATCCATTCCCCCCAGCCAAGTGAGGGTGACATGTCATGAAATTGATGCCCCATTTTGCAAAGGGACCAATGGAGACCACATGGTGAAGAGGAGTGGGATGTGACCATATCTTGTTATTATAGGTCTGGCAAGCATGGTATTTTTGAATGATGATTATGCAGTCATGAAATAAAGAAGGCCAAAAATACCCTGCTCGTAAGATCTTATGGGCAGTAGCATACCTAGAAATATGACCACCACATGCTCATGAATGGCAGTCATTCAGATCTTTCTCGGCTTCGTCGAATGTTAGGCAGCGTCGAAAAACAGAGTCAATCCCCCGATGATAAAGAGTATCCCCATGGATAATATATGGACGGGCTTGGTAGCGTATTGGACGTCGGTCAGTACTAGACAAAGTTGGCCAGAAAGTCTGGGTTTGGAGATATATGATGATATCACCATACCAAAGATCATTAGTGTTGATGAGGAAAAGGGATTCATCGGGCAATGAATCATCTACTACATTTTCTGTTTCAAAATAGGGAAAGTTGCATATCAACTCAGCAAACACTGAGGACTTCTTGGACTTGGCGCATTCGAATTCCAAGTCAAACACCTGGAGTATCACAATCCATTTGGAGTATTTTCCCCTTAGCAATTGACGTGTGAGAATGTGTTGCATAAGGTTGCAGTTAGAAATCACTGTAGTTTTGCATGAGAGGATATAGTGCCAGAAGCATTGGACGGCTTGGATGGCAGCCAAGGCCAGTTTTTCAACATGTAAATACTTGATTTTGGTAGGCGTTAGACTTCAACTCAAGTAGTAGATAACATGTTCATCGTTAGCATCATCCTCTTGGACGAGAACCATACCAATGTTGTAATCCGAGCCAACAAGGTAAAGGAAATAATCACGACTGTAATCCGGGGGAAAGAGAAGCAGAGAACACGTTAGGGACAATTTCAAAGCTTCAAAACCATTGTTGGCAATGGTATTCCAGACGAACTCGGACCCCTTTTTTAGTAGCTGCGTAAATCCACGAGTTATCTCGACATAATTTGGGATAAAACGATGAAGAAAGTTTTCTTTCCCCTGCAAACTTTGTAACTGTTGAAGTGTAGAAGGAGGAGGGAGATTAAGGATAACCTCAACCTTTAGAGGATCCACCCTGATCCCTTGACGTGAAATGATAAAACCTAGAATTCGGTCGGATTCCACACAGAAAATGCACTTATGAGGATTCAAACATATATGGTAGAACCGACAGTGGACGAAAATGGCTCGGAGGTGAGTTGGATGATCGACTCAGCGCATTGAGTGAGCAGGCAAATCATCCAGATATGGTTGACCAATGTGCTTGATATCATGGAAAGCATAAGACATAGCGCGTTGAAAATTTGCGCTAGTGTTCTTGAGACTGAAAGGGAGTTTTCGATAGGCAAAAGTACCCCAAGGACAAATAAAAGAAGTCTTATGTTGATCCTTAGGAACAATGTTGATTTGATTATACCTGGAGAAACCATCCATTAGAGAGAAGATTTCACTTCCGGCGCAATCGTCGACAATCTGATCGACGAAGGGGGTAGGAAAGTTGTCTTTGGGACAAGCTTTATTGATATCCCTATAATCAATGCATACATGAATTGTGCCTTGTTTCTTTTCGATCGAGACAAGATTGGAAACCCAATCAGTGAGAGCCACCAGATAAATAAAGCCGGCTTTAAGAAGTTTCTCGACTTCGAGCTTGATAGCAGCCACTTTACGTGGGTGAACTGGACGAAGGCATTACCGAACGGGTTTTGTGTCAGGGTATGTCTTGATCTCATGTATCACAATCTCAGGGTCGATACCTAGCATTTCTTCGTAGCTCCAGGCGAGGATGTCACGAAACTCTTTGAAAAGGGATGTGTAGGTGATGATTTTGTCAGAAGAACACAAAGCGTCGATATGGACATTTTTTATATTTCCAAGTTTGATAGATATGTCGAGGGGAATAGTGGGCAAGATATTGCTTAAGTTATCTTTAGAAAACACATCATGTGCAGACTTGGGAATGGTTGAGATGACGACAATGGTCGATGGGGTCGACATCCATTGGTAGTTCTCAATGGTATGTTGTTCCAGAAAGAGGATGGAACGATGATGTCCATCATCCCAAGGGGTGTCCTCCATAATAGACATGATCATATTGATGATGGGAAAAATGACACAGAAAGGATCTGGAGATAACTCACCAAGAGAGGGGGTAGAAGGGGTTGCCGATTGAATGGCCTGATAGGTGGATTCGATTGGAATTAACGATATTTCATCGCCATAATGAAGATGATCTCCAGGGTCAGGTACTATCCATGGGTCGTGAGATGTAGGAAGTTCATGAATCGAGGTGGAGATCATGTTGATTGAAAAAATGGATGAGCATGGAACATCGGGTGGTGGAATGGGGAAAGTACCCATTAACGAAGAGTCTTTTAGAAGGCCAACACCAACGTTCTCATAACCCGATGAGGTTTTAGCGATGAATGGTACATTGCCGGTACGAGTATCAGAATTGAAGAAGGCTAATTGGTTGACAGTGACTACCTTCCCTTGATGTGGAAAATGTACCACATGGAAAAGAGTTGACACAACTGTGCGCATGGAATTGATCCAGCTGCAGCCAAGTAGAAGATTGTAATCAAGGAGAGCGTCAAAGACTTCCACTTTGACTTGGACCATTTTTCCTCCTAACATGATGGGCAATGAAGGAAGGACACCGTAGGGCTTAAGACCGGAGCCATTGAAGGATTTAAGAGTGTTCTGGGATTTGTTCAAAGAGGGAGAGCCAATGGCTTTCTAGCAAGTAAGATACATAACACATGTTGAGGCACCCTCGTTGATAACGGCTCGACAAATGTTTTTGTCAGAGACAATCACTTGGATCTGGAATGCAAGTTGAGGGGGTAACCTTGGAATGTGATCTTCCAAGTAAAAAATTATTAAATTTGTATCTGTCGGGTCGATTCCACCAATAGCTTTCAACAGTGCCTTCCGTTGTGTGGGACAACTTTGAAGGACTTCGAGGGTTGACATCATAGAAGGTGCTTGGGCCAGATTTTCAACATTGTTGTAGCTCTGGACAGCATGAGCATGAGGACTGAAAGTTGATTTCCAAAAGATGCCCTTTGGGGGGGGTCGAAGAGCTATGTCGAGGCTCGGTTGTTCGAGATGAAGAGGACCATTGGTAGGTGGAGTCGCGGGAGAGGGTTGTACCAAGGAAGGAGGTAGATCATCAACCTTCTCTTTAGAGGGAGAATAATCTTTGGCTCGAGTAGTGAGTGCAATGTCGCTCTTCTTTGAATCGCTAGTAAACATCAATACATAGGATGTAGTAGAAGATGAGGGTTGTTCATGAATGACCAACTAAGCCTGTTGTTGAGACGGGAAGGGTTGTGACAAAATGGTCAGAGCAGGTGATTTTGGATCTCCTTGAAGGAACTTAGTGACCTCGGCGCGTTGTGGACAATCCTTTGTGCAGTGATCATCACCACAAATAAGACAAGGGTATCGAGGTTTGTGCTTATCCCGATCGTCAGCAGGTGTAGTTTTGGTTCTCTCTACTTGAGAAGTACTTTTGTCCTCCTTATTCTTACCCCTTCCCTTTTTGGATTTGTTTTTACTGGCTGGGGTAGATTGGATTGGATTTACCTCAGAAGTCTTGCCAGTGGGAGGGGCAGGAGACGGAGCATTTTGAACATTAGAAGAAGCAGGTTTGGGGTTGTTTCTTGAGGCAGAATTTGGTTGGGCCTGGAAAGTGCCAATCACATCATCGGCTGCATGTGAAGTAGCTAGACTAGTTGAAGTGGCGGAAGTGGAAGGATGAGGTAAGTCAGATAGTAAATCATAAAGGGTACCCATTTGTGAGTAAACTAGGTCAAGATATTGAGCACGACTTATGGCCTGCTCTTTCGTGACTACTCCACCCATGGCGATGTCACGAATGATGTCATTCACAAATGATTTGGTGAAACACTCTACCATCAATTGATCAGGGAGTTCGATTTTAATGAGACGTCGTCTCCATCGCCACTCACAAATGTGATCGGATATATGAGTGGCTTTGTTTTGTTTGAAAGAACTCAAAATCTCGGTCCACGTTTCATAACGGATCGGTAACTGGTAGTGTGTGAGGAAAGCCATAGCTAGGGTGTTGAAGTTAGTGAAGAAACCTCGTGGTAATTCTATATACCACTTCGCAGCAGAACCTGTGAGGGCTCGTTGAAAAAGACGTAAACAAATAGAGTCATCCATCAACTAGTTGGATGAATACCAGAGGTGAAAAGTCATGACATGATTGTTTGGGTCCTCTCCCGCTTTGCCATTGAATTTAGGGATGTCTGATGGTAGCTTGGCTGTTATAGCAGGCCATTGGGGAGAGTGATGAATTGGATCATTTAAAATCCTTGACAAATCCAGAAGATCCAAAGTGGCCAAAAAGGGTAACTATCGATTCACCTGTGGGTACTGGTGGCTTTTGGGAGGAAGCCCCGTCGGCAAAACAGTAGGACCATAAGTAGTCTGCATATAATGGGAAGACCCATGCAGATTCAATGGTGGTTGGAGAGGATAGTAGCTCATGGGATTCTATCCTGGAATAGGGACGTGAGTTTGAGCATTCAAGCCCCAAATAGGATTGAACGTACCTGGATATGGTTGGCCTATACTTGGGGGTATCAGAGATGCAACTGGAAACTGTTGCCCCCCAGTTGATTGAGGAGGATGTTGTATCAACTGATTCCAATACTGGGCCAAGGATGGAGGTATGTTTTGCCCATAAGGTGGGGTCGGTCCTCCTATCGAAGGTGGTGTTCCAATTGGGGAAAGCATTCCAATTGGGGGTTGTGTTCCAATTGGGATTTGCGTTCCAATAAGAATTTGCTCACTGAGAGGGGGTTGAGTCATACCACCTTGGTGAAATTTTCCATCGACGAGAATCTGGTAATTTGGTGTGAATGACGGAATAGTGCCACTAGGATTAAGACTACCAATGGAGGATGAGAAAGGTCCTCCAAAAGGAGATTGAGGGAGTGTCAGAATAAAACCAGGAAGAGTGTGCCCAGAAGAAGAGGGACCACCAAGAGAGCCAGATGGGGTTTGCGTAGGAGTAGGAATGGAAGCATTCAACACACAGTATCTAGGTGGTAGTGTTGGGGTGACGTTGGGCACTCGCAGTGTGCTGATAGGAGTGAGACTAACCGCGGTAAGCCCGGTGTGAACACTCGTAATATCTGTATGATGGGACATTTCTATAGGGATGGTCAAGATGTGGTCAGATCATGGGGCGTCTGTACTAGGAAAATAATAGGCAGTAGTAAATGGTACTACCTCTGGGCTAGAGATTTCAGAAATCATAGGTGAGATGATTTTGAAAATCACAGGTGAACCTGGACTAGAAAGGTCTCGTCGAAAAACACCCGTAGAAAAAAAAGGATCTTGGCCTTCAATGCCTGGAAAGGGTCCAACCGGTGATCCAGAAGACGTAACAACTAAGTCTCCAGAAGAATTCAGTCGCATAAACGGCCACTCAAAATGAGGGTGAAGTCAAAATTTCTTACGAGTATTAGTAATTCGGAAATGTTCTAGAGAGTCATTTCATTCCACTTGTGGTGTGGTGACGGCTGGGACTTCACTTTGCCGAGGAGAGCCCTCAAGTGAACTTGTAGGCAAGGGTTAATAACATTCCAGATTCTTTGGAGATAAACCCTGCATTCTACATGAACGACGTGGAGGAGCTATTGTAAACAAGTGACAAACATATGAAGAAAAGCGTATGGTCAACTTTGGTAAACAAACAACATGCGCTAGTAAACAAAATCTAGGAAACAACACCAAGCAAACAAGACCTTCTAATTCTAAAGTCACTAGTTGGTGATGAAATCCAACGTCACAACAACGAGACAAGAAGGGGTTGGGCTAGGGTGGAAAAGTTACGCTGACGACCTGCTTAACAGAATTACACACTGATGCAAGCTCCCACACATAATCATGGGTATAGCCTCCAAGGAGCCTAAGTGAGTTTGGCCAACGTCGATTCTAGGTACCGTGAAGACTTGCCCCTTCATAGTCACCTTGTGTAAGAACCTAGAAATATAGGCCACTAAGGTTACCACCAACAACAATAAAGCCTAGGGGGACAGTCGACAGTCCGATCCACACGCAAGGGTAGGGTATCTAGCCTGAAATCAACTCAAAATGCTTCCACTCATCATTGTGGGTATACCTCCAAGTGATCCCCGTAATACATGCAATCTCTACACCGATATCAAGAAAGCATGGTGAGTAACTCTGTCAATATCAATGTGACCTCGTGTTTGACCCTTGTGTGAGAAGGGCTTCCTAGGAAAAGATGTTGTAAATGGAATTTGACACTCCTTAACACAAGATGCTATTGTGTGTTTTGTGCTTTGGAGAGTGTATCTCTCTTCCTATTCCAAAGTGCTAGCCTAGCTAAATGTTGGTGTAATAGAGCCCTAGAAAAGAGTTATTAGTTAAATTTTACAATTATGCAGTGTTATTAAGGGTTGTTGTTACTCAAAGTAAGCAGAGATGAAACTGATGTTGTGTGAGACTCTGACCCAACGATGCATGGCTAAGAATGAAATATATATCAATTTTCGTTCAATGAATCCTATGTATGGGAGGGAAAGAGAAGTTTTTCCGGATCCACCTTGAACTACAATACACAATTTCCTTTAAAATGCAATTGTAACGAATCACACATCAATAACAATTCTCTATTGTTTCTTTTTCAATATTTTCAACAATTGATTTTCAATACTTCCGAAGAAGAAAACTCTTTTGAAAGAAAAACGTTGTTCACTTTTCAAAAAGGACCTACACCATGATGGTGAGAGTGAAGAAAACCAAAAACTAATGAACAAGTAACGAAAAAAAACCCAAACCAATCTTTCAATGGAAACAAAAATAACAAGCATACCAAACTAGCCTTTTCAATTACATGAGAAAAGTGATCTTCCAAATAAGGAGCAAATGATAAAGACAAAGAAGCTCAACTTTCAACTGATCACTGGTCCTTAATGAAACAAGCACACTCAGATTCCAAAATAAGAGAGTATATCTTGGTAGAGAAGAGTCAAGAAACGAAAGTCAAGAAAAAGTGACAGGAAGAGCCTTTGATTTCCTAAGACTGTTCGTGCACAAAAATGAAGACAAGAAAAGCATCAACCAATGGTCCAAGAAACTTTTTTTAAGCACCTATACTGATCTAGGCAGTTGATCATGCAAAAGTCTTAAAGCCAAAATTTTGAAAAAAGGGTTCACGGGCTGAGAGTATTACGCAGTGCGAGAATGGGACATTCTCATAGGTGAGCTTTGAGCAGAGTGCGAGAACCTCACATTGGACCTAAAAGCAAGATGCAAACTCAATAGATTCTCGCAGGCTACTGTGAAGTGTAGTGCGAGAACGTCTGAAAATAATCAATTTTTTGGAAAAATACACAAAATTTGAAGAGGCCTATGGACCCAGAGGGTCTATCAGGGTATTCTGAAGACTCAGAGATTGATATGAATGGAGAAAGGTGAGGCAAGAGAAAATGGCCAAGGAAAAACACCAAAAACCACAAAGAAAATGGGTTACTCTCCCCAGTGGAGTCGCCAATTTTGTTATCGGACTAATTGGTAGGTGCGGACACTAATAGATCTCCCTAGATCCACCTAGATCTAGAACAAAACAGGACAGGACATGACTCTTTCCCTAAGTTATGACCATTGAATTAACTGGTAGGAAGGAACAAGTAACATACCTTTGTATCGCTTCCTAGGGTCTCTGTTGCTCCCACTTTGCTCCTGCTCTCATGAGGTCAAGACCAAGACAACACAAACCAACCAAAGTGAAGATAGCAAAATATATTCAACTGTCAACCTATGTGTATGATCAATGAATTACACAATAAAGTGAAAATGACTTTATGGGAAAAGGACATACCACTGTATCATATTAATCGAAAGTAGAAGATACAACCTGATCGCCTTGATGTCGCAAGCTTCCTTTCGGGGGCTCTTGGCTCCAACACACACACTTGCTCGATCCTTGCATGAAGAAGATCAAATTCTCTTGATAGACTTGCTAGAGTCTCCAAGCTCTTGTTCAAGCTAAGTCCTTCACACAATTCTTTCACCAATTCTCCAATGAATCTTGCTTAACCTTTTCCATGAGAATTCCATCAATATATAGGAGAGAATGAGATGGTTACTTGGATAAGAATGATCCCACAATATCAGGGAATCCAGTACAAGGATAACCATTCGAATGCCAACCCATTCTTCTAGAAGATTCCCTTCTAGAACCATCAAGAATTCATCTTTTTCCAAGATTTGGAACAAGTTCGCACCCTAGCTATGTAACACAGTGCGAGAAGTTTTCACCCTAGCTTAAGGCAGCTTGCAAGAATGGGTCATTCTTGCACCCTGGGATATTAGCAACCTGTGAACTCTCTTCAAAAGTAAGTTTTATGGGAAGAGATGAATGTCACTTTTCTCAGGAGAAAGTTCTTATGAGGAGCCTAAGTACACTATCATCAATACACCATCAAGATTGACCAAAATCATGGGTAATAGATGGTATGCAGAACGTCACATAACTCCTCATGGTTAGAGAGTTATGGCCATAAGAAGTTGGAGAACCTAGGTTTGGGTAATGGACCCAAGTTTGTTTGATGGATAATGGTATGATTTTTGATATATTTTCAGGTAATACTATTCTATATTGATAGTACATGTCATTCCATTTATGTTGGTATGTGGAATGTCACATAACTCCTCACAGTTTGAGAATTATAGCCTTACGAAGTTGGAGGACCTTCATATGTCATTTAGAAGCCCCAAAAGGTCAAAGTAGTCAAAGTAGTTTAAGATAATTTAGAAGGTAAATAATAAAGTTAAGTGATGAGTGTAATAAAATTCAAATTGAATACAAAATAATAAATTTAAGGGAAAAATTAGAAGTGGGTTAACCCTAAAATAAGGAAAGTGGGCAAAGTGACCTAGAAGATGGTTTTAAGAAAGCTACTTGGAGAGTATAAATAAGAGGCAAGGCTCTCTAATTTTATATCACACTTGATAATATTGAATATCTATAGGTGTTTGAGATAACCAAAGGATATCTAATCCGAATTTCAGAGGGAAGGTGAAGAAAATATGGCCAGAATTCAGGGGAGGATAAATTCTTTTGATGATGCCTTCTAAGGTATGTTATTTACAGGTCATCTCACCATTTTTGTAATAATTTGTTTTATAGAATGATTCAGACTGTGAAGATTCTATTCCATTGAGAAAACATATCCAAGTATCTATGGGAAAAAAATCATCTTGTGAGTCGTTGTATTTTTGGAGTTACACTCCATGGAAAATAGAGTTTGTGGCTAGTCCTGAAACTAGTCTAAAACAAGTGTTTCGGGTAAAAACGTCATAACTTATTCATAACAGATCCAAATTCAGTGATACAAAATGTATTGGTTAGAGTATAGTATTTATTATTTGGTGTAACATTTTTAGATCCATTCAACAAATATTCTGTGTGGGTCACGCTCTACAAAGTCGCTCTCTAGAATAATCCAGAATTCAACAAGGTATGTTATTTTTTCTATAACTCCTTTTCTGAGAGGTTACAAGTAGTGAAACCTAGAGAAAGTGCATAAAACACATGAATAACATTGTGTATCATTTTCATATATTTATTCATTATAGACCGTACATAGTTATGATTATTTCAAGTTAGGGTTGTTGACTAATCCAAAACTAGTCATGTGAGACTAAAGAAAAGTTTGATGAAAATGCTAGTCTCTTGTTGTTAAAGTTAAGGAAGGTTTGCAGGTATGTGATCATATACACCATATCTATTAAAAATTTACAAATCATATTTGGATGATGAAATTGATAAGGGCTTTTGGTTGAGGTACATGTTGGGTACATGGTTGAGGCAAGTAGTTGATGATTTGGCACATACATTAGGTATATAGTTAATGATGTTGGTACATATTGATGAGTCATATTTGATAAGAATTTTACACATGATTGGTACATACTTGGTACATGGTTGTATGCACTTGTTTATGGTATAGGTTGATTACAAGTTGTTTGGTACAAGTTGGTGCATGGTTGATGCACTTGTTTATGGTACAGGTTTATTGCAGGTTGAGGTATAGGTTGATGCATGGTTGATGCATGTTTCAGTCTTATTGCTACAATTTTACATCAGTATATCTCACAGTGATAGTGTGATAGTGGTTCCATCATTCTACTTCTACTTCAAGGTGGTTGGATGGGGCAAGGATAGTTGGTTGTAGCCACCTTCCAATTGTAGCGAAAGAACATAGGGGGTTGTAGCCTCCTTCTAGTTGTAGCCGGAGAATCGGGGATTCAGAGCTTCCCTTAGGTTGTAGCCTGAGAAACTAGGAGGTTGGAGCCTCCTTCTATTTGCAGCTAGAAAACAAAGGAAGTTGGTGCTTCCAATGAATGTAATTCTCCAAGACCTATAACAAAAAGCATTCTGTCGTTTTCTCCCGCTTTGGGTTTCCATGTAAAACACCGGTGTATTGTGTATGTGTATGATTGTTCATTTTTTCATTTCTCATTATTGGATGATAATTCTACATTTATATAACAATTGAATTAGTTGGTTAAAAAGGATTATAATTTCTCAGTTACTAATTCACCAACCCACCGCCCTCTCAGTAATCCAACAATAATAATAGAATAGAGGATGTTTTAAATATATTTTGGAATGCGATGGGAATATAATTAGTGGAAAGTGAGATAATGAATGGGAATGAGATGATTACTGTTCTATTACATGAAATAACATTTATTGAAAAACATACATTTCCATCATTTGTGAAAAATGTTTCTCTGTTAACAATTCAAATCCAAGGCACAATAGTTTTTATAGTGCTCAATATAAAACCAATGAGAATTTTAGGATTTTCAAACTTTAAAATTATCATTTCCACCCCTTTTTTTATAGATATATATGTCCTCTAGAAAAATGTTTTGTAAGAGATTGTTTAAAAAGTCATTTGAAACCATATTTCCTCAAGCCATCATGTGAGGTTGATGAAACAAACATAAAGCCACCAACATTTCACTATACAAAACTTAAATCATAACCCCAATGCTTGTTGCATAAACAAATTGTGTTCGAAACCCCATTGTTAAGCTAGCTAGTCTATTTTTCCAAAAACCCTATAACTTCAAAATCATCATTACCTTCACAGATAAATAGCAAGCGAGCCAATATGTCATAGATATAACCAATCTTTTCCACTATTGAGTCAACACCAAACAAGTATCAAATTTGAGTTTGAATTCACTAAATCCTATATATCGGATACAGAATGAGGTTTGGGAAACATAAGGGAAAAATATTAATAAGGGGTTAGTGAAACAAAACAACCATTTCTTTCCATAGACCTCCCAAGGTGAATGCAAGGAAAATATGCATGTGTCACATATATTCACAAAAAGTGGAATGATAATTCAAAAGAGCTACAAGTCTTCCAAGGATTGGATAAAATGGTATGGAATTATGAAATAATCACCAAAAACTAACTGTTATTTTAGTTCACAGAGAAAACCCTTTGAATTTTATTCACCATAAATGAGAGAAACTATTCATTTATTTTCCATAATTATTTTCCAACAATCATAAAAAAAATAGGAAACATTCATTCTAGGTGCAACACAACCACATATTTCATATACATTGTAATGTTGAACATCATTCCCATATTGAAAGGTTTAAATACCAACAAGAAGAAAACCCATTTAAATGTAATTTGCATAGCCATAATACCCACATACATCCATTATAATCTTGGGAAAGCAAACACACTCTGCAAGAAAATCTAAGAGACAACATCATGATTTTATTTGGAGCATAGCTACAATTCATGAATGGCAAGGTAAGAATAAACATACATGTTAGTAGAATGCCATAAATCCAACAAGCGCCACTATTCCTTCAAAGGCCGAGAAAACTAGAGGAAACAGTAGCCAAAGCAACCAACACAAGAACAAACAAAGTGAAGGTGGAGAGCTCGAGGTAGGGTAAAAACGACCTACAGTAATTGCACATCGTTTCCCACATTAAATGCAACCTACCACAACCAAGTATGGAGCACACCCAAACCACCATAACATTTTCACAAAACACATAGTTAACCATATGTATCAAATTCACCACCAAACATATTACCTCCATTTTCTAAATCGAATCAACCTCCTATAACCATTATTTAGCACCAAAACAATCATGTCCTACATTCCTTTCCAGTGAAGGATTATAATTTTACAGAACATATCAATTTTCCATAACATATAAAAGTAAGCCATAAGTGAAATACACCATAACGTGTGATGTGGATCATGCTTGAAGTTTGAACAACATGCCAAAATATATGTGTAGCAAGAATAAACCAAGATACCTATCAAAACAAACATATTCCTCCTCTCTATCTTTTCAAATTAAATTGCTAGAACAGTCTTCATTCATCCGTTTCACATGGAAAATGGATTGAATTACTGTGTTTATTCTCAAACTGTAGAATCATTTTTTTATGGTATTCATGAGCGCAAAAATAAGAGAATGGCTCTTTAATCATTATTCACATAAGGGGGTTCCACCTATTTAGTATATTTTTAGATATATATATGTAATAAGGATTTGCAACCACTTTGCAGGTAGGGATTTCATGTTACTCTTTTGGGTGTCAACATGGTGGTGGAACCTGGATAAAATGAGGTGAAAATTTCCATTCCATCACATATTATTTCACCTTATAAGTGTCTGAACTTCTTTCTCTCATCATTTCCAACATTCTACAATCCTTATCATCATGACCCACAGATTTGCAAAAAATAAAATATGAAAATTTTCGTACTAGCTTATACTTTTGCATCATTAGACAATGATATGGATCATGCGCACATATCTTACAAATATCACATCATGGTCCTCTTGTTGGTAAGGGGTTAGACACCCTTGTTTCCAATTACTGCACAAAAGTTGGAAATTCATTCGTATGATGTCCTTCTATCCTACATAACGTATACCAAACATTTTCTCTTCTCTCTTTTCCCTTATTTTGGCTTAGTTTAAATGTCAGATTATTCAAATCTTCCTTAAACTCCTCTATTTCTAGATTTGTCTGCTAATACTGGTTCTCTTCCAATTGCAGGGCTACCTGCAGAGCCTCTTCCTGAGTTTGGAACTTATGTTTTCTCAAAGGGTACTTCAAGTGTGGTAACAATGAGTTCACAAAGAAGTGCCTACGTTGCATGTCAGTAATTTCATATTTCAACTTACCTTTCAAACGTTTGAACCTTTAATCAATATCCCAATCAGAATTACTTGGTTTTTGCCTGATTTCAATCATTTCATTCATGTATTGGTCTTCTAATCTTGGCTTCTAAAATTTGTTTACCGGTAGTTTTTTCATGTCTGCGATAGTCTTTGGTACTCCATATGGATTGTTTACATCTAGGATCATGTACTAGTCCAATGTGTGTTCTCTTAGTGTGATAGATAATTAGATGATCTTTGTATCCTCATATGTGATCTTATTTTCTTTTAATATCTTCTCATAGATGAATAAATGTTTTTCAGGGTCCTTTGATGCCTCTCCCTAGAATTTTGGTAATCTGATCCTGGGATCATGTCCTTCCATTTTAAAGTGTGTTGAACTACTACCTCCATGTGGTGTAGATAATTCACTGTTAATTCTTGAGATTTCTCCCCTAGTTGAATTTCTTTGATTAGACCCCTATCTTGTTGCTCTTCTTCCACTAAAATTTGGTTGTCTAAATGTTGGTGTTCTTTCAGTTGTATTATTCACACATGGGGTTGTAGGTTCCATACTGATGGTGATACAGAATGGATTTTTTCATTTTTTTCCTGACCCTAATCCTCTTGTTTTCCTTTCGTATGTTTCACATGGGATTTCCTCAATATTCTCCACATATAGAATATCCTCTACATGTTCTTAATCGATTTCCAAGCCCTCTCTGTTGTCTATGGATCTCTTCTTGTTATTCATCTTATATTGGTAAGGTCTTCCACTCCACATCTTTCCATATTTTTCCATTATCTATTTTATTTGGTCCTCTTCCATCTTGATTGGGTCCATGGAATCCTTATTCTTTCCCTTATCCATATCCTTGTCCATATCTCAATCTCCTATCAGTTCTTCACTCCTTCCCCCATGCACGCAGTGAAGTTTAGTTGTCTGATTCCATGGTGATCACATTGTTGTCATACAATAAAATATTGGTTGAATTAAACAACGATCTTATGAACCTACCTCTAGGTCCCTTTAAGAAATCCTTCTTTTTCGCAGTGTAGGACTTCATGGTATCTACTGAAAATTTGATGATAAATCCTACAACAATATTGTCTAACAACAAATCTATTGCACACATAAATCTGTTATTAACTTTTTGTAACTGCACTATCTCCACATGATTCCACTCCAATTGTCTGATATGATTCATAGTTTGGTTGTCCTTTAACCTCAATAACCACTCCTATAACAAGTGTGGGAAATCATAAAAAAATACCTCATTCAAGTCACTAAACACATATTTGTTGATATATTTGCAAGGTGTCAACTTAAGGTTTTTATTGTCCTTCTGCACAAACTCAAGTTCCTTTTTTCTCAGCCATATTTCAATCTCCTCTTTCGTTGGATTCCATGGATTGAATATTCCCTTCTATACTTTAATCCTCCACACATTTTTTCACATATCCCATCCACTCAATCCTTGTAGTTCCATATGATAACCAAACCATTTTTTGGCTACTTCTTGGGATGATATAGGTTTTGGTCTCAAACAAGTTTCCAACAAAATCCTCCAAACTATAAACCCTCCTGGTAAACCAGAAGGAAATGCTACACCCATGTTGCACAGTGCAGTATCATCAGGGATAGATTTTATGGGGGATTGAAATACTCAGGTGTTTTCATCTAGTAATGAGTGGGGATTGCGCTTGGCCTCTTTTCCTTATGCATTATCCTTGTTAATCATTCATCTACTTCTATGATTCATTCATATTTAAACCTATGCATGCATGTTGTTATAACTAGTTTTAACCATTCATTCCTAAGCTAATGATTACTAGAATAGTAAAACATTCATTAAAAATCACATAGAACATAAGGTTTATCGTGGTTCACCCTCTCCTAGGATATGCCCACAAAGATATGACTTCTCTACTCTTTTATTTATTCTGCTTCAAAATATTTCATTGCTCCCATTACATCTTTAGTATTATAATCAAAATGAGGGTAAGTACCCTCTGGGAGGTTGACTAGATCACACCGAGATCCTCATCCTGTGACCTAACCCTAAAGGACTAACTTATTCAACTCTACCACAAGAACCTTAGCAAAAATTTCTACAGTAATCAACTGACTGACTTCTCAATATTCAAATGACCCCCTTCTCTCTTTTTCTCTCTATCTCTCTTCTCCTATCTCTTTCTTATCCCCCCTTTCCTATCCCTCCTTTCATATACCTCATAGGTCCTTATTTATACTATTTTATAGGCTTATAGTCGTTATAATATTTGTCAAAAACTCTAACCCTATCATAGTTAGGCTTGTTTTGATGCGTTATGTGTTGCTTTTCCTCCTACATGCTTCTTTTCCTTCTTTTTTTGCATGTTTCTTTTCCTTCCACCTATTGCATGCACTCCAAAAATGGATCTTTCTCTCCAAAATAGGCCTATCCCCAAAACATATATTTCTTTCCAAAATACGCATGCCCCCAAAACAAATATTTCTTCACCAAATAGGCCTACACCCAACACCAATATCTCCCTCAAAAGGGATATAATCAAAGTAAAAGCGAATGGTAGAAAAATAATCATCCCCTTGGATCCTAAATAAGTGAAACCTTCGATTGAATCATAGGATGAAGATCAATAAGCTAGATTTTTTTACCATATAATCAATGAACAAAGAGATTATGTCAAACAAAATGCACAAGGATAATTTCCAGTACAATATCCCCTGTCGGTTGGACACAACTCCGACTCGTCTCTATATAAATGGAAGATAGAAAATTATGAAGAACATTCAAAAGATTGTTGGTCCATCAAAGCCATTCAAATAAAGCATCCAAGAACCTTTTTTCAATCTAAGCAGTACCCGTAGTATATGATAAAATGCTCCAACAAACACCCACTTTAATCCCAACCGTTAATAGGACGAAAACTCCATTGCCCTATAATGAACAAAATGCACCATCGATACACATTGAAGAAGTTTCTAAATCTATGGGAAATTAGGGAAAAACCCAAAGCCTAGTGGAAACTTTCACAAGCCAAGTTGCAAGATAGTGGGAAACAAATTCCCCAAGACTATAAACATGGACAACCATGTCAAATTATTTTATATAAATATTTTTAGAGACTAAGATAGCTAAGACAATTGACATTCAACTCTTCAAAATTGGATATGACCTCGTCGAGCACATTCAACGTCGTGAAAATGAATGGCACATAATAATCTATTGGGATGAAAGGGTATGAATGCATATGTTTCCAAATAGACTGGATGAAATACCAAAAAAATGGTACAAAATTGAAGAAGCATGTGGTCACACACTCAATTGGCCTGACATGAAAGAGAATTTTATCAAAGATTTTGAATTCACTCCAGAAGAGGAACACTTAAGAGAAACAACCTAGAAAATTTAAAGTTTTCTTGAAAACCCGACACCATCCATGAAGAAAGAAAAAGGAAAAATGATAGTCAACATAGGATCAACATCAACATGCCACTTTATTTCAATGAAGAATAATGAAAGTGTGACTACTTCAGGGATATACATTAAAAAAAATATATTTCCTAGCCAAATATTTCTATGGAGAAGTAATCACCAAGCCATGTAGAATTATGTAAAGTTAATATTAAGAGTAACCAAGGAAGAGAACGATGACCAAGAACAACATGAATTTCCAGAAATTTTTACTAAATTCAAAGAAGGGTAATGACACCTTGATGAATACAAACCACCAAAATGGATGAATTTTTTGATAAAGGCAAATAAATTTAATATATCAAACGACGATCAACCGAATATGGCACAAGTAGGTGACTATTGGTCATAAATTTACACAACTAATATAGTCGACCTACAAAGGGAGTACCAAGATGTGTTTTCCAGAGACTATAAATACATAAAAGGGATTGTACAATAAATGGTGGAAATGAAAATCAACCTCATCCCTTGGGTAAAACCAATTAAAAAATGACCTTATAAAATATCACATAATTACAATATGATCGTCTAGAAAAAAAATTGATGGAATGTTAGCAACATAAATTATATATCTGATCAACTAATCATAATGGGAAAATCCCATGATGGTTCAACCAAAGAATCACGACTCTAAAAATCTAAGAATTTGCATCAACTTTAGAGGACTCAATAAATGGACACTGATAAATCCATTCCCCACTCCATTTGCAGATGAAATAATCAATGAAATCGTGGGAAATGAATGTTATTCCTTTACAAACAAGTTCTCGGGATACAACCAATTACCCATAGCCATAGAATACCAACCAAATACAACATTTATATTCAAATTTGGATCCTTTTCCTATAGTTTAATGCCATTTGGGTTAAAAAATTCCCCAGTAGTATTTTCAAGGATAGCAGCGAAGGACTTTCAAGAATACATTTACAAGATGATGGTTTTCTATTCTGACAAATGGACCATATAAAACTTATTTAAAAACCACATACAATGGATTAGGTTAATGCTTGAAAGATGCAAACAAATTCAATTGTACCTAAATATTAAGAAATTTATCCTTTCCACCCCAATTGACATCCTATTAGGACATGTTGTATGCAAAGATGGTGTGAAGGTAGATATGGAAACAATTAAAATCATCCTCAATTGAAAACCATGTGTCAATCAAAAGTAGATAAACATCTTCCTTGGGCATACTAAGTATTATAGAAAGTTCATGTGCCTTTATACAAAAATTGTAACCTACCCAACCACCCATAGCTTGGCCACGCTAATTCAAAACTCACTTATGAACTAATTTTGAAATTATGATAACATTTAATTAATTAAGAAGCATGAAAGATTCACATGCAATAATCAAGATTCATTCTACAACATAAAATAATGTTTAAACATGCCATACACATCAATAATCAACAAACAGTCACATTAAACATACATATATTCGAGATATTAATTAATACACAATGGACATAAATATATAGGTAAATGAAACCATTATAGTGAGAACTTATCCTTAATGAAACAAATCACCAACTGGTTGTAGACCAAGGACGTTCCACCCAGCCATAGATGTTGTTGTTCCAAGTCTCAATGACAATTTTACCCTAGATCTAGGGATATGAATCAAGAAGGATGATTCTAGGGTGTCACTCAACTTCCCAAACCAGTCATCACTCAAGATCTCACGGGATTCTCAATGCACAACAATCCAAAGTAAATCGGTTCTCTCCTCTCGATCTTGCACAACCCAAGAGAATGGACCCCCTTCTTTGACGTTTAGTTCCTCAGGCTATCCACCTTCTTCTAGGGATCTAGTGAATCTGGTCAAGAATATCCATGTTGGGACTCTCAAGATTCACAACAGTGCAAAAAAGTTAACACGTGTCAATGCATCTCAGACATCGAGACATTAATTCATGGCTGGAATACACCAAAATCCACTATAGCCAACCAATAATGGATCCTATATGACAATTCATTTTTCATTCCCGAGCCAAATAAAAATGAATGAGGAATGGAAAATGGGTGAAGGAGTGAATGGAGAGAGAGAGAGAGAACAAAATCAAGAGTGTGAAACCTCCCAAACAACCCAAAGATGGGTTTATATATTTCTTGGAATTAAAGATCCACATGGCCTTCCCCCAAAAAGCTCATGTAACTGAAATTATCCATTAAAAATAAAATGGGTAAATAAAATAATAATAAAAGGATTATCCCCTTAGGCCCCCTCTCTCATTGAATCATATCCCCCTATAACTCTTTTCCTTGTTCATCTAGCATCCAGTGATATATTTTATTATTAATGATTATCAAAAAATCACATTTCCTAGGTTTGGTGGCCTCTTTTAATTTCTTTATCTCTCTAGCCTTTCATGAAATAAAAAAATAAATTATTTAATATGGGGACACAAAATTGAGGTATTACATTCCCCTCCCCCCTTATTTTGGCACTGTCTTTAATGCATATACAAAACAAAAAATCTGATGATTAAGGTTGGTTGTCATTGATGTCAACCCTTGAAGAAAGCCCCATAGCACATAGGTTTGGGTAATGGACCCAATATTGTTTGACATAAATATGACTCATTATTGTTTTGTCATGGTTGATAAGAAGTAAATATGGATGAACTCCAAAGTGGTCCCCTTATGGTGAAATCCCTCACGGGAAGACACTTTGTGGAGTAAGAGAACCCATGCTTAATTGTGGAATAATGAGATGAAGGAAAGTGAATTTTTCAGGGAAAATATCCTATATGGATAGTGCTTGTCATGTCATTTTTTGTGGTATGTGGAACATCAGATAATTTCTCACGATTAGAGAGTTATGGCCATGAGAAGTTGGAGACCCCAGGTTTGGATAATGGACCCAAGTTTTTTTGATGGGTAACAGTATGAGTTATGATATATTTTTAGATAATACTATTCTATATGGATATTAAATGTCATTCCATTTATGGTGGTATGTAGAACGTTACATAACTCCTCACGGTTTGAGAGTTATGGCCTTACAAAGTTGGAGGACCCTCATATGTCATCTAGAAGCCCCAAAAGGTCAAAGTAGTCAAAGTGGTTTAAGAGATTTTAAAAGGTAAATAATAAAGTGAAGTGATGAGTGTATTAAAATTCAATTTAATACAAAATAAATTATTTCAATAATAAATTGAATGGAGAAATTAGAAGTGGACCCAACCCTAAAATAAGGAAAATGGGCCAAGTGACCTAGAAGATGTTTTTAAGGAAGCTACTTGGAGAGTATAAATAAGAGGCAAGGCTCTCTCATTTGAATCAAACTTGAGCATATTGAATATCTATATGTATTTGAGGTAACCAAGGATATATAAACTAGAATTGTAAATGAAGGTGAAGAAAATAAGGCCGAAATGCAAGGAAGGATAAATTCTTTTGATGGTGCTTTCTAAGGTATGTTATTTACAGGTCATCTCACCATTTTCACTATAAATTTTTTTCTATAATGAGTCAGACCACGAAATGGCTATTGAAGTGAGAAAATATATCCAGGTATGTGTGGTAAATAATTTAGCTTGTGGGTTGTTTTATTTTGGGAGTTACACTCTATGGAAAATAAGGTTTGTGTCTAGTCATGAAACTAGTCAAAATCAGGTCTTTCGGGTAAAAATGTCATAACTTCTTCATAACATATCCAAATTTAGTGATAAAAAATTTGTTGGTTAGGGTATAGTCTATAGTATGCTTTTTAATATTTTCAGATCAATTCATCAAATATTTTGTGAGGGGCATGCTTTACAAGGTCGCTCTCTAGAATAAGCTAGAATTCAGCAAGGTATGTCATTTTTGCTATAACTCCTTTTCTTAGAGGTTCCAAGTAATTACACTTGGAGGAATTGCATAAACCACACCAAAGAACATTTTTTATCAATTTTAGATCTTTATACATTACAGGTTCAAAGTTATGATTACTTCAAGTTAGGGTTGTTGACTAATCCAAAACTACGCATGTGAGACTAAAGAAAAGTTTGATGAAAATGATAGTCTCTTGTTTTTAATAAGTCAAGAAAGTTTTGTAGGAATGTGATCATATACACCAGGTCTATTACAGAGCTACAAATTATATTTGGATGATGAAATTGATGAGGTCTTTTGGTTGTGGTACATGTTGAGTACATGGTTGAGACAAGTAGTTGATGAGTTGGCACACATACATGAGGTGTATAGTTGATGATGTTGGTACATATTGATGAGTCATAGTTGATGAGTAGTTGACACATTATTGGTGCATACTTGGTACATGGTTGGATGCACTTGTTTATGGTATAGGTTGATTGCAGTTTGGTGGATAGTTGATGCACCTGTTTATAGTACAGGTTGATTACAGGTTGAGGTACAGGTTGATCCATGGTTCAAATTTATTGGTACAAGTTTACAATGGTATATCTCACAGTGATAGTGTGATAGTGGATCCATCATTTTACTTCTACTTCAGGGTGGTAGGATAGGGCAAGGATAGGTGGTTGTAGCCACCTTACGGTTGTAGCCGGAGAACATTGGGGATTGTAGCCTCCTTTTGGTTGTAGCCAGAGAATTGGGGAGTTGGAGCTTCCCTCAGGTTGTAGCCTGAGAAATTAGGGGGTTGGAGCCTCCTTCCAGTTACAGTTGGAAAACAAAGGAAGTTGGTACTTCCAATGAATGTAATTCTTCAAGACATATAAGAAAAAACATTTTGTGGTTTTCTCCCGATTTGGGTTTCCACATAAAACACTGGTGTACTATGTATGTGTGTGATTTTTTATTTCTTACTACTCATTATTGGATAATAATTCTACATTGATATAACATTTGAAGAAAAAGGATTATAATTATGCTATTACTGATTCACCCCCTCCCCTCTCAGTAATCCAACAATTGGTATCAGAGCAGGTTCCTTCAAAAATCAGTTTAACCACTGAAAGGTAGATCATGGAGAGTACCAACTCGTATAAAAATGGAATACCACAGTTTGATGCATAGAAGTATTCTTTTTGGAGCATAAGGATGAAGACATATATACAGGCACAGGGATTTCAAGTTTTGCAATCAATTGTAGATGGATACACAGCACCAATAGTTCCACTAACAAATGACAAAGCAATGAAACTCGTTGAGAATAATTCCAAAGCCATAAATGGATTTTTGAATGGTCTTAGTGATACGATATTCACCAAAGTTGCACATTGTAAATTTCCTAAAGAGATTTGGGACAAGCTTCGAAATATTTATGAAGGAGATTCTAAAGTCAAAGAAGATATGCTTCAAACTTATAGAGGTCAGTTCGAACAACTAAAAATGAAGGAAGATGAAGATATCACAACCTACTTCTTACAAGTCGATGAAACAGTGAATGAAATCATAGGATTGGGAGAAGAAATCGAAGAATCTGTAATTTTTCAAAAGGTACTAAGATTTCTTCCTATGAGATTCAACCCTAAGATATCAGCATTAGAAGAAATATCTGATATAAACTTAATAAGAATGGAGGAACTGTATGGAATATTCACAGCATATGAGATGAGAACTGAACAGGAAAATCCATATGTAAAAGAATTAGCCTTCAAATCATTGAAAATATCAAAGAAAAAGAAAAAGTAAAAAGAAGAATATAGTAGCAGCAACGACGTCTCAGAAGATGATGAAAAAGTGGCCAACTTCGTCAAAAGACTAAAAAATGGAACCAATGGTAAGTACAAAGGTAAGATTCCTTTAATTTGTTTTAATTGTGATGGTATTGGTCATTTTGCTAACAAATGTCCTCATAAGAAAAAGAGAAATGATGAAGGTTACTCAAAAGGCAAACAATCATATAAAGGTAAGAGAACTACAAAGAAAGTTTTCAAGAAAAACTTTTGCACCAAAGAAGACATCTCATCATCAGATGAAGATGAAGTCAATGATAGTGAAACAGAGAGAGTTATGTTCATGGCACTAGAAGACTCTGATAAAGAAGACTCCGAAGAAGAATATGAAGAAGCATATGAAGAAGAAATTGAAGAGGCAAAAGTTGACTTTCTAGAATAATTAATGAGTGCCATAGAAGTTATCAGAAGAGAAAAGAAGAAAAACAAGAAACTACAATGAGAACTAGATAAGAAAAAAGACACTTAAGAACTAGAACCAATGATCACAAAATTGAAGGTTCAAATAGAAGAAGATAAAAGAATTGAAGAAGCACTCAAAGAACAGCTAGAAGGAAAGGACATGATCATTGGAAACCTGGAAGCAGAGATTGCCACACTAAGAAAGGATATTCAAAAGAAAAATATGCAGAATAGCTCAAAAGTTCTGGATGACATTATCAGAAGTCAAAAATCTTATCTTGACAAGTCTGCACTTGAATACAATCAGATAGAAAAGGGATCAAGCTCCAAAACAACAGAGCAAGAAACAAATCCAAAAAGTTATGCAGAAAAAATCAAAGGGGATAAAAATATATACAAGGAATATTACAGGGATACTCCTCCACCAAGATGATTCATATTTCATAGTCAACAACAGATAGATAGGCGTCAAGAATAATAATGATTCATAAGAGCACCTCCTTTCATAATATCTTCAACTACCAGGTATCAAACTATATTTTTTGGTTTATGTTATGCATGTAATAATTTTGGACATAAATCTGTAAATTGTAGAGCTAACAACATAAACAATAACTACTTTGAGAACCATACACAAAGGGGTTATTCAAGAAGACCTAGGGAAACACAGAGAAGAAGTTACAACAGGTTTGAATCTTTGAGCACTGAACTAGAATGTTACAAATGTAACAATTTTGGACACATGGCCAAAAATTGTAGAATGACAGTCCCTCCTAAAGAACCTCAATAGAGTCACAAACAAGAACCTCAGAAAATGACATGGATAAGAAAGCAAGATCAGTATAGCAATGAAGAATGCACAGTCACTTTACAAGCTAAATAGAATAAGCGTGGTTGGTATGTTGACAGTAGATGTTCAAAACACATGATAGGTGATAGAGACAAGTTTCTTACATTACGAAAGGAAAGAGATGTATCAGTCTCCTTTGGAAGTGATGATTCATCCAAAATCATTGGAAAAGGCACAGTCCAAATTGGGAACAAGAATGAAAAGGCAGAAAACGTTCTATTAGTAGAATATATAAAACATAATCTTTTAAGTGTGAGTCAAATGTGTGACCAAGGTCATAAAGTTACTTTCAATTCACAAAAGTGTGAGATAAGAAAAGAAGGTTCAAGAAAATTGGTCGCTATAGTTGCAAGAACTTCAAGCAACATATATGTGTTAAGCGAAATTGGAAATGAAAAGTGTTGTCTAGGAAAGGAAGATGAAAGTTGGCTATGTCACAGAAGAATGGGTCACATGCATTTTTATAAACTTGTCAAAGTCACCAAAAGAGAAGCAGTCAGAGAAATTCCCCAGATCAAGAAACCAACCAACACTTTGTGCAACCATTGCCAACAAGGAAAGCAAACAAAGACCAGGTTCAAATCAAAGGAATATTCAACAACAAAACCACTGGAAATTATGCATATTGACATAGTTGGACCAACTACAACAAAAGGCTTAAAAGGTGAGAGATACTTTATGTTATTAGTTGATGACTATACAAGAATGACTGCAGTTTTCTTTCTCAAGAACAAATTAGAAGCCTTTGAAAATTTTAAGATCTACAAGGAAATGGTTGAAAATGAGATGGATTCAAGAATCAAATGCTTAAGATCGGATAATGGAGGAGAATTCACCTCAAAGGAATGTATGGACTACTACAACAATCATGGAATAAAAAGGCAATTATTTGTTGCTAGGACACCTCAACATAATGGAGTTGTTGAAAGAAAGAATAGGACAGTACAAGAAATGGCTCGAACAATGATAATGGATTCAAGCTTGACATATATTTTTTGGACATAGGCAGTGCATACAGTATTTCACATTTAAAATAGAGTAATGCTCAAAAACAACACTGATAAAACTCCATACAAGCTATGGAAAGGAAGACAAGCAAATGTGAAGCACTTTAGAGTTTTGGGAAGAAAATGCTACATCAAAAGAGTAGATGGCAGAATGGGAAAGTTTGAATCTTGTGTGGAAAAAATAATACTTGTTGGTTACTCAAGTACAAGGAAAGCATACAAGTGTTACAATATAATATTAGACAAAGTTGTGGAAAGCATCAACATAACAATTGATGAAACAGGCAAACCAGAATCAAAGAAAGAAGAAAACAAATCAATGGAACAACTTTTTGAAGAAGAAGATGAAAAAGAAGAAGAAGAGGAAGATGAAGATGAAGAGAATCCGACATAAGTAGAAGAGCAAGTTCAACAATTATCTCCAAAGACACCTAGCAAACGAGTATAGAAGAATCATGCTTCAGATCAGATTATTGGAAACAAAGATGCAAGAGTTGAGAGTAGAAGAAAAATCTGTTCACCAGAACAAACACACCTAGCACTCTGATCTACAATTGAACCAAATTGTTTTGAAGAATCTAGCAAGGATGAATTTTGGAATAAGGCCATGGATGAAGAATTGGATCAAGAGAAAAATGACACTTGGGAATTGGTTCCAAGACCAAAGAATAAGAATGTGATCAACACAAAATGGGTTTTCAGGAATAAATTGAATGAAGATGGATAGGTTACAAGGAACAAAGCTAGATTGGTATGTAAAGAATATGCATAGATTGAAGGAATCGAATTTGAAGAGACATTTGCCCCAATTTCTAGAATGGAAGCAATCCATTTTCTTTTAGCTTATGCATGCTTCAAAAATGGTAAAGTATATCAGATGGACATAAAATCAACTTTTTTGAATGGGGAACTTGAAGAAGAAGTCTACATTGAACAACTAGAAGGATTTCAGTTGTCAGAAAACACAGAATATGTGTGTAAATTAAAGAAGGCCTTGTATGGTCTAAAACATGCTCCTAGAGCATGGTACTCCAGACTGGATAAGTATCTGCAACAAGTAGGTTTCAGAAAAGGAAGTGCATACAACAACCTCTACATCAAGGTAAGTCAAGGTAACATTTTATTAATTGAATTTTATGTTGATGATATTATTTTTGGTAGTGATGATGACCGGTTAAGCCAGAAATTTACAAAAGACATGTAGAATGAATTTGAAATGTCATTACTTGGAGAACTATACTTCTTTCTAGGACTTCAGATACGTGAAAGAAACCGAGGAATTTTTATTTCTCAAACCAAGTATATCAGAGAAATGCTAAAGAGGTTCAGAATGGAAGATTGCAAACCAGTTATCACTCCCATGCAAACCAATTGTAAGTTGAGCAAAGATGATGATTCAAAGTCTACAGATCAGAGGCAATATAGGTCAATGATTGGCAGCCTACTATATGTGATAGCATCCAGACCAGATGTAATGCAGCCAGTTGGATAGGTGGCACGATTTCAAGAAGAACCAAAGGAATCACATGTATTAGCAGTAAAGAGGATCTTCAGATATCTCAAAGGAATAAAAGAGTTTGGATTATGGTATCGAAAAGGAAAAAATATATCACTTATTGCCTACACAGATGCAGATTGGGTAGGTTGTATTGATGACCGATGAAGCACTAGTGGAGCAGTGTTCTACTTAGGTGAGTGTTTGGTATCATGGCTAAGCAAGAAACAATCATCAGTATCTCTATCTACAACCGAGACAGATTATATTGCAGTAGCAGCATATTGTACATAGGTTATTTGGATGAAACATACTTTGACATATATACAGGTTGAGTATGATGAGCCCATTCCAATATATTGTGATAATACAAGTTCCATCAGTATCTCAAAAAACCTAGTGATGCACTCCAAGACGAAGCACATTCCAATCAAGTATCATTTTCTACGGGAATAGGTTGCAGAAAAGAACATCAGAGTTGAGTATGTGGGCACAAAAGAACAAGTGCCAGACATCTTTACAAAACCACTTCCATGGGAAGCCTTTGAATATCTTCGCCAAAGACTTGGAGTTATTTCTACTCC
>ML778876.1:287691-354126 GCA_009831015.1 Picea engelmannii
TTTACAAAACCACTTCCATGGGAAGCCTTTGAATATCTTCGCCAAAGACTTGGAGTTATTTCTACTCCAAAAATGAATGTTTTTTGAATGCTTATCTTATATGTCTTAGATGTACATGAGGAAGCACCATAAGAGGATAGTCTGTCAAGGGGAGCAACCCCGAATGGAAAGATACCTTTGTCATTGATGACAAAGGGGGAGAGATTTATCATATGTAGAGGACAAAGGCATGGTTCCAGGTTGAGCATGAGTGATATGATTTCAGTATTGCATCATAGTGTTGCCATCAATGCCAAAGGGGGAGATTGTTGATTAAGGTTGGTTGTCATTGATGTCAACCCTTGAAGAAAGACCTGTGGCACAAAGGTTTGGGTAATGGACCGATTATTGTTTGATGTAAATATGACTCATTATTGTTTTTTCATAGTTGATAAGAAGTAAATATGGATAAACTCCAAAGTTCTCCCCCTATGGTGAAATCCCTCACGGGAAGACGCTTTGTGGAGTAAGAGAACCCATGATTAATTATGGAATAATGAGATGAAGGAAAGTGAATTTGTCAGGGAAAATATCCTAGATGGATATTTCTTGTCATGTAATTTTCGGTGGTATGTGGAACGTCACATAATTCCTCACGGTTAGAGAGTTATGGCCATGAGAAGTTGGAAACCCCAGGTTTGGGTAATGGAACCAAGTTTGTTTGATGGGTAACAATATGAGTTATGATATATTTTCAGATAATGCTATTCTATATGGATAGTACATGTCATGCCATTTATGGTGGTATGTAGAACATCACATAAATCCTCACGATTTGAGAGTTATGGCCTTATGAAGTTGGAGGACCCTCATATGTCATCTAGAAGCCCCAAAAGGTCAAAGTAGTCAAAGTGGTTTAAGAGATTTTAAAAGGTAAATAATAAAGTGAAGTGATGAGTTTATTATAATTCAAGTGAATACAAAATAAATTATTTCAATAATAACTTTAATGGAGAAATTAGAAGTGGACCCAACCCTAAAATAAGGAAAGTGGGCCAAGTGACCTAGAAGATGTTTTTAAGGAAGCTACTTGGAGAGTATAAATAAGAGCCAAGGCTCTCTCATTTGACTCAAACTTGAGCATATTGAATATTTGTATGTGTATGAGGTAAGCAAGGATATCTAAACCATAATTCTGAGTGAAGGTAAAGAAAAGAAGGCCGAAATGCAAGGAAGGATAAATTCTTTTGATGGTTCTTTCTAAGGTATGTTATTTACAGGTCATCTCACCATTTTCGCTATAAATGTTTTTTTATAATGATTCAGAATGTGAAATTTCTATGGAAGTGATAAAACATATCCAAGTATGTGTGGTAAAAAATTTAGCTTGTGGTTCGTTGCATTTTTGGAGTTACACTCCGTGGAAAATAGTGTTTGTGGCCAGTCCTGAAACTAGTCAAAATCAGGTGTTTCGGGTAAAAATGTCATAACTTATTCATAACAGATCCAAATTTAGTGAGACAAAATTTGGTGGTGAGGGTATAGTCTTTAGTATTCTTTTTAATATTTTTATATCAATTCATCAAATATTTTTTGCAGGGCATGCTCTACAAAGTCACTCTCTAGAATAAGCCAGAATTCAGCAAGGTATGCAATTTTTGCTATAACTCCTTTTTTGAGAGGTTCCAAGTAGTGACATTTGGAGGAATTTCACAAAATGCACTGAAGAACATTGTATATCAGTTTCAGATCTTTATACATTATAGGTTTAAAGTTATGATTACTTCAAGTTAGGGTTGTTGAGTAATCCAAAACTAGGCATGTGAGACTAAAGAAAAGTTTGATGAAAATGCTAGTCTCTTGTTTTTAAAGTCAAGGAAGGTTTGTAGGAATGTGATCATATACACCAATTCTATTGCAGATCTACAAATCAGATTTGGATGATGAAATTGATGAGGGATTTTGGTTGTGGTACATGTTGAGTACATGGTTGAGACATGTAGTTGATGAGTTGGCGCACATACATGAGGTGTATAGTTGATGATGTTTTTACATATTGATGATTCATAGTTGATGATTAGTTGACACATGATTGGTACATACTTGGTACATGGTTGGATGCACTTGTTTATGGTACAGGTTGATTACAGGTTGGTGCATGGTTGATGCACTTATTTATGGTACAGGTTGATTACAGGTTGAGGTACAAGTTGATGCATTCCGTCAGCAACTTTCTAATTTTTTGTTCTTTTGTCAGTATACGTGGGTTGTAATGGGTCAGCCAGCATGCATACGCATGCAGTAGTGGAGCAGGGTGTGTGTGCCTTCAAAAGGGTGGTTTTTTAGAAGAGTTGTTCAATGTTGGCTTGGCAAGAATGGCCAGTGAGATGGCCTGATGCCAGGTATGTATGTCTGGTGAAAATCAGGGCTATAACAGATGCCCCCTAATGTGTGAGGTCAGAATAGAATATGATGGCCAAATTACATTACCAATATTCACCAACGTATGAAATGAGTGAGCCCAAGGACCAGAGTTCGGGAGGTGCCATCTGCAAAAATAGTAGTTGTCTTATCGAGGCGAGCATACCCATTCTCAGAATGAAAATAAAATAATGGATTCCAATATAATACACAATAGATCCATGTCATATAACTATATAAAGTGTATCTGTGAGAAATACGTAGTGGATTTACATATCAAAATAAAAAAAGATATACATGTATAGTATCCATCCTCAAGAAGCAAATGTTGCCTGATGACTAGAGTTGAGGTCTTCAGAGCTCAAGCATCAAATTCAAAATATTCTCAACTCCGATAGGAGTGTAATATGAGTTTAAAACTTCACTACCCAAAGGCCAATGGCTTGTCGGGAATAGACTAGAGGATCTTGATGATCAGGATGAAGGCTTCATTGATTTCGAACAAAGACTAGATTGGGCTTACGGGATGGCCGGGCATGAGGACAAGAGACAAAATGTAGAAGGGCCGACTCAAGATTAGTAGAACATCCCTTAGACAAGAACACGATTGATGATGACACTTCGATAGCATGATATTGGCATAATTTCATGATGCAGGAAGCAACGCAAACTCTCCATATGTTTGGATGGATTTCCAAATGGAGGAGGACACAACTCAATGTAGCGAGAACAACTTCCTAAGGTCATATTAAATCCTAGTGCTTGACGAGAAAACAGAAGGATGTGCTTTGTCCAAGGGTGATTCATTATGCTGCCAACAAAAAGAAAATACTTTTCCCTTCCTCTTTCTGGGGTATATTTGTTTTTTTTTGTCTTTTTCAATAATTTTTGGAATATTGAAAAAGAATAAAAGAATGCTATGTTACAAAGGAGGAACAAGGGTCGCAAACATACTAGTTCCAAGATCAAGGAACATACTGATGCTTATAGAAAGGAGACATGTGTGGGAAAAGGACACTTGGGAAAATCCCTCCATGGGTCAAGGTGTCAAGATGCAAAGGAAAAGTGCTACAAGGCTTGCATATAAGGCATGCTTTAGATGGTTCAACTGAGAGTAGCATGGAGCAGGCATTAGGCCAAAGGCGCAAGAATGAAAGTGCTCTTACCAAGACACAATGATAATGTCCCTCGATGTAAGTTTAAAAATCCTAGAGAAGGTAAGATCGGTGGTTTTTTCATTTTTAGAGAGTCTGAAAAAACATAAAAGGAGACTCTAGTGGGATACCTTTTTCGAAGGTAGTCTAGTCGGTTCAAAAAAGGGGTAAAATAGCACCGAAAATAAGTCTATTCAAAATCATTTTAATGAGTGTAACAAAAACAATATCACTCGACAATCTTTTCATTTTTAAGGAGTCTGAAAAGATCTTAACTATGGACTTTGTATGGGATGTTCTTCTGGACCATTTTAACGAGTGTGAAGGAACAAGGTCACTCGATCATCCTTTCAATTTTAGGGAGTTTGAAAAGATATTAACTATGGGCTTCGTGGGGGTTCCTTTTTCATAAGTTTAGTCCTTCAGGCTTGAAAAAGGGTTGAAATTATACCTGAGAATACTCTTCTAGAGAACCGAGGCTCCTAGAGTATACCTTTGTTCGTACAGTTGACCATCTGGACTGAAAAAGGGGTAAACTACCACCGCACATAAATGCCTTCAAATTTTAGTTTAGCGAGCGTGAAGGGAAACAAGATTGCTTGGAAATATTTTCATGTTTACAGGGTCTGAAAAGGGTTTAAATACGACCCGTTGTGTTTTAGGAGTCCTGAGGGTGAGGTCAAGAGTGATAATGAATCATGCAAATGAGGCTCATACTCATAATCCATGTAGATTCAAATCTCCTCGGGGGAACAGTCAGCTCCGACGAGAATATTCTCCATGATGCCAGGGGTTATGGAGATATCAATAGGTATCATGTCATCGATGGTTTCCATATTACCCTCGGCGTAAACATCATGTGTAGCCAAGGGGTTGATAGGACAAGACTTATCTCCAATCATAGTCAAAGTGAATTCTCCTGCTTCAATTCTTATTAACTCTAGGAGGAAATACGATCTGTGATGGAGATCATCCCAGGGTATTTCCAGACTAGTCATGGCTTCAATAATCGCTTCATCTGAAGGAAAGACTAATTCTAAAGAGTCTGTATCAGCAAGGGAGCCTTGAGCCCCAGTAGGCTTGAGAATCATATCTAACTCATGTGAGGGAGTCGGATCGGGGTCAGCGAAAGCTTGATGGACTATTGAGTATGCAACTTCTTTCGTGGATAAGGGCATGGCTATACCATGGTGCCATCCCTTCCATCATGGCTTATGGGGAAGGAATATTCCATGGATCGTTAAATTAGGTCATACAAAATGACACAACATGAAAAATATCAACCTTAGGCTGTTCTGAAATGAGCTTAACATCATCAGAAGGAGGTGGGTAATCGAAAGTACCCATCAAAGGTGTGCACAAACTAACCCCTATGTTGATGATGTTGGGTTGAGGGTTATCAATCATTGGTATCTTGGATGCCCCTGATGAAGGGTCAAGACAGGAGAAGGACAACTGATCAATGGTCAAGATCCAGCCCTCATGTGGAAACAACAAGACCCAAAAAACTGTAGCGACCACTTCTTGCATAACATAGGTCCAATTCCTCCTTAACAAGAGATTGTAGTCGAGAGATGCATCGACCACTTCAACCTCAATGCACATGGTCTTCCCCCCTAACTGCACGGGAAAAGAGGGGATGATTTCATGTAATCGAAACAAATGACCGTCGAACGTGGTAAGAAGATTAGGTGACAGAGATAAAATGGGTTGGCCAATGGCCTTCCAACATGCCAAAGACATCACGCATGTCGAGGTGCCCTCATCAACCACTGTGAAAAAAATATTCCAAGTAAAAATTTTCATGGGGTAAGCCACTACTATCTGAAATGCTATGTGGTAAGGGAGACGAGGTTTTAAGTCGGTCGTATCAAGCATGATGGTACCCAAATGACAGGTATCAAAAGATCCTAAGGTGGCTAACAAAGCCTTTCTTTGGGAAGGGAAGCTTTGGAGGACCTCCAAAGCAGACATCGCCCAAGGGGTTTTAGACAAATCCTCCACCACAGAGTAATTCTGGGCAACCCTTGCATTTGTATTGTGAGAAGCTTTCTTGAATGCGCCTTTTGGGATGCATGTCATTGTTTCTCCCAACATCTTCTCGATATGGAGAGGAAGAGGTGGGTTTTCGACGACTTTACTTTTCTCAGAGGTATTTGGCATTCCATAATCATGCGCTCTAGTCGATATATAGGCATAACCTTTCATAATATATACGTTTGTAGACAAATAATTACTCAAAGATGGAGGGGGTCCTTGACTGCTCACTTCCGTGCTTGGAGAAGCTTGAGTTAAATTTTTCTCGTGTGGAAATGGGTTCGATAACACATCAGGTTGTTGTTGCACCAATAACGTTTGGGCCTCCACGAGTCGAGGGCATTGGTAAGTTAGGTGGTCTTCCATGCATAGGCTACATAAATAATTTGACTTCTTCTTTTCAGTGCTGCCCCTGCCAACATTATCGGTAGGTTTGTTATCCCCCTTATCCTTGTTTTGTTGTTTCTTCTTTTCGTCAGGCTGATGGGTGCTCGTCGGGTTGGTCGATTGCACACTGTGTACATACGACATTTGGGTAGGGGGAGCAGTTGGACCAGTGGTCTGGCTGGCCGATTTATGTTATATCGAAAATTGCTACAATTGTTTTGACAACTGATCAACGAGATTCATTTGTGTTGAACCAAAAATACCATGAGTATGTGGCCCAATTCCTTGTCTGGTCTTGTCAAGTATTGTCCGCGGTGCATCTGGAAAAATTTCATAAAGTAAACCAGACTGAGAGTAAATCAGTTATAGTTGTTGAGCTCTCATTATTGTATCTTCTTTAGAAAACACTCCCGATGTTGCGATGTCTTTGGAAAACTAGGGTACCAAATACTTAAGGAACCACTCAAGTAGAAATGTGTTGGGCCCCAACAACTCCCCCTATATTTTTACAAAATTTAAAGGGCCCCCATTAGAATCTTGATAATTATAATGAGCTACAAAATCAACCTTTTCAAATAGTTCCATACCTTGGCTTGCTTTGAGACAAACTTAATACATTCACTATAGTATGATATATTCATTACAAGAGTATATGTCAAAAGTTAGAAACGAGCATAAAAATCTCAATTTAAACAAAAACGTTAATTTTTATCAAATGTTTACTTTTGTTTAAATTATGATTACGTGTTCTTTATTTTGCTCATTAGCAAGTTTGACTATTTTGAATAATGGGTTCAATACTTCATCAAATAATATCTTGGTTGGTTTCTCATTTTCATGAAATCATTTGGTGATATTAATTAATTAAATTATTTTTTCGTTTTGCATCTCATTTCAAAATAATAATAATAAAAGAATTATCTATCATTTGTCTGATTTTGTAAAAACTAAAATTAATATTTTTTTCTCCATTAAATTGAAGCTTCTAGATCATACAAATTATAAACAATGTTTGTTTATAAGTTATAGTTAGTTTAAATTCATTTTTTATTTTTCTAGATTTTGTTTTATTCACAATTTTTAGGTTATTAATTTAGGTTTCTTTTTGTTTCACAGGTTTCTATTATCAAATATTTGATACGGATCTGATTATGGCTTGATTTTATTATCCAAATATGTTCAATATGATTGATCCAAAAATAATTTTGAATTTTACAAATAATTTTATGAGCAACAACAGATAAAATTTGGAAAGGCGTCAAGATCAGACAGGCGATTTTACAGAACTGATTGCAGCCAAACCATGAGGAATTTGAAGAAATGGTTGAAAACCCAGAACCCAAATGGAACCATTTACCTTCCACGTTGATATTTGCCCAAAACAATGCAAGATTTGAGAGATATTGATGTCTTTTTACAAGGCAAATTGCAGGTGGCGAAAATTAATAGTGACGCCCAGACTTTTCATTCATTGTATAAATATATGAGAACGTTTAGAGCCATAGAGATGGAGGAATTGGAGAGGAGGATTTTTATCCTTTCTCTTTTGTATATTATATCTTTTGTAAACTTTTTATTTCTTTTCAAATGGAGTAATGGATGGATGGAATCTTTGGGAGAATGGACGAGTATTTTCAAAGAATAATATGGAATTTCAGGTTGCTTAATGGCTTTTGTCCTATGAGTAAAATGGTTTTATTTTCATTATAATATCTTCATATTCTTTGAATAATTGATTATGCATTGATTTAAATAGCTTTAGTATTTTTTATCAATACATGGTTAGTTATTATCATTTATGTATTAATTTTTCCAATCTTTAAAGTCCATTATCCCAAAAATTTCTTTCAGGACTACTGAATGGCCAAGTGAATCCAAAACTTAATAGAACGGAATATATGCATTTTGGATTTAGCCTTTTGTTTATAATGTTATTATTTATGTTTTTTTAATTTTGTTACATGTTCAGGTCTGATATCTTTAGATTAAATGATCTATGATGTGTAGGAGGTTTATATTATAAATACCATCGATCATTTGCTTGATGAAAATACAAATGTTGTGATTATATCTTCGATTTAAACAATGGTATTTATATTTGAGTTTTAAATTGAATGATAAAATGAATAGATTGCTTCCAGATTTATCTTGCTGTAATCATTTATAATTATGAGATCACAGGTTTATATTTTTGTTTCCTTTTCTGTCATTAAAACCTAAGCTGCCAATACATGTTCTGAATTTATTTAGAATAGTCATAAGGTTCATTGCATATTTCTCTCTTGGACATGGCAATTGGATGTTCACCACTCATGCAGATGCTTGGATACACCTCACTAATTCACTGACACGATAACTTCTTTGTATTTTTTTTTCATTCACATATCATTGAAACTAGAATGTATGGTTCAACTTTGACTATCCACATGTTCATGTTTCATTAATTGTTTTTGCAAGATTCTTTAAATTTATAAAAGAAAAACAATAAACATTTTTATGTTCTTTCTTTATCTGCTTCCTAGAAGTAATCATTTTTCACATCGATTTTCGTAAGTTTCGATTAAAACTTGCAGCTTGTAAGTCATGTAAATAAATGAGACTTGTATATCTTCTGCTTAAATACAACTACTATAGTTACATTAGAAGATATGTACATATATATATAATGTTTAGTAAATAGTTAGTTATTTCTCTCTTTTATTCGTTTCTTTTAGGATTCTTAGATTGGCTAACGGAGCCATTAAACCCGTCAGAACGAGTTACACGAAACGGCTTGGGTTATTTAGACAACCTCAGACCAGACTCGCTCTTCCAGTTGACGAACGGTCAATTTCACCTATCAACAAATGGCGCTAGAAGGAGGGCCGAGGTCGATTTAATGATTAAATGTTTCACCCCTCAACTTTTCATAATTCCAAATTTATAAATCCTTCTTATGTGTCATCTTATAATGCACTACAAGGCAGGCTAACTATTTGGAGTCAATTTCTTCAAATTCTTAATGGCTTCTGCCCAAATCACTATGTCTCACTACCAGTTATTTCCAACAAGACAACTGATCTCTTTTCAAAACTCACCTTTGATGGTGAAGGGAACACATCTGCAGTAGACCATATTTCTAATTTTTTTTATAAGTCTTTAAGACATAAGATCACCAATTCTAATGTTACATGCAAATTGTTCACTCTCACTTTCCGAGGTCGGGTTAAGGTTTGGTTTGAATATTTTCCGGCTAATTCTATTCATTCTTTGTCTGAGTTTGTATTTGAGTTTTTATCAGATTTTAGCAACTATGATTATGATGAATTAAGTGAAGAATTAAGTTTCTTAAGGAAAGAAAATGGTGAATCATTCAATGATTTTGCAATTACATTCATTCATGTTGGTATTACATTCCCTTTGAAAGAAATTCCGCTTATTAATGAATGGTTTGAATATCTCATTTCTCTCTCAGACAAGAAAGATCAATTAATTTTTAACCAAACTGAATTGAGCACTAACACTCAATCTCAAGATGGTTCAAATTTTCATGTTGATCTTGAAGATTTTGAGGCACCACAATTTTTGTCGACTTCTTTCATTTTGGCAAATCATGAGCCACATAATGCAATTGTCACATCTAATCATTCTTTGCAAATAATGTCTCCTCCTGTTGAAGAAGGAACCTTTACTTTAAAAGGGGACAGTTGTCCCACTCTCATAGATTTTATAACAGTTTCTAAAGTAAAAGAGGTCGAATGTGAAGTTGATAAATCTTCCCCTAATTTAGTTGAACATATCCATGATCAATCAGTGGGAGACAAAATCATTAGGCAGACCATTAATCAACCTTCTATCTCTAGTGATTTTCTCTCAAATTTTCCCTTACATAATGAACCAAATTGTCTCTTAGAAACTGTCTCGTATTCTTTAAAAGAGAATACAACAGAAGTTGATCAGTTTATACAAGGAGAGGGAAAAAAACCATATTTTGAAACATATATACCTATCATTTCAAGAGATGCATTTCGTCTGCTCAATTCTTCTACATATTATTCCTTGTACCCTGATATTTTTTATCCTAATGTTGTGCAATTGCATGTTCCATATTTCCTTGGAGAGAATTCAACATTATATAATCAGGTACAAAGAGATTACCGAATAGAAGATAAAGAGGAAAATAATTCTACCCATGAACATATCAATTCTTATTCTCATCAATTATCCRTGGGTAAATCAAGAAATGATTTGAAAGAGTCTCAAATTGCATCTTCCATTGATTCATCTCAATTTGTGATTAAAGAAGAATCTAGATTTTTCCATGATCAATTATTTGAGGTTGAAAAGTATAATCGGCCAAATATTATTACCGATGATGATTATTCAAAAATGTTCGTCATTCCATTTAGTACACCTCAAATAGTTAATCTTGAAGTATTTAAGCTCAATGGAAAGTTTAAAGAGAATGTGACATTTCTTTTCCGATCGAGAATCACGATAAGTTCTCGCCATCTTGATCCGACCTTTTTACAAGATTCTTTCCTTGATAGTCTAATACTTTATTCTCATTAGGAATATTTTTTGTATGTGAATTCTTTCGAACAATCCCATGTTATTAATTGCATGTATTATGATAGGGTTGTAGATTGGTTGGAGTATTCATATCTCAAAAAGTTTCCAGGGAATGATAAGATTATCTTCACTTTATTAAGAGATCAGGGAGGTAATTTTAACACACTCATTTTACATCCTTCAGATGGAGAAAATATGGAACGAAAGGAAAATTGTCAGGAGGATGGGGCACTTTGGTCTAGGCCGATGGTTATGTCAGGTCCCCATAAATCTCACAAGCTTCACAATCTCATTTTTTCATTTTTTTGTGACTCATATAATGACAAAATTGCAGAATGGCTGGAGGATTCATACAAAAATAATGTTCAAGGGAATGGTAAGGTCATGCTTGCTTTGTTTTTAAATGATGATGATAAAGGTAAGTATGATATATTTTTGTTATTTTTTTATATACTACCATTCTTGTTAGTAATATTTGATCTTGTTTCCATTGCAGGATTGGAGTTACTCTGATGGCTACATTGGAAGCATGACTTCACTTAGTATTTTTTATTTGTTTAGTAGTTAGAGTAGGTTTAGGAGTAGGTTTTCTTTTAGTTTTATTTATCATTATTTATTTTTGTAATAATGCAGTTATGAACACAAGCAGACAAACCAAGAGAACCATAATATGAATGTTGTTAGGGAAGTCCACTTTAAATATTTTTCTCTCTTCTTTTCATTGAATATTTCTTTTTGAAAATGTAGTATCATCATGAAAATTTTAAATGGAAAGTAAAGAGATAAGTAAATTTGAACTATCAATTCAACCCTGACCCAAGGTGCCTCGAGTAGGACTGCACTCATCTTAATAAGGATTTTTCTATTTTTAGTCTCTTTTATTTTTAATAATAATTCTTGGTCAAAGTAACATCTTATGCATCACTATCTTAAGAGAAGAACTTGCTCACACATGATATTTTATATGATTTAGTTCTTCGTTTATTTTATAGTGAGATGCTAGTGGATCCAAAAGTTCAAGTTTATCTTTGGCCAAATTCGTTCCCTAAACAATTTTCTTTTGTTGTTTTGATTTTGCGTACTTTTGATTTTGAATCCCATTAATAAAATTTTATTTGGTTTTTTGTGTGTTTTTGTTTTCTTTGATTAGTTTAAATGAGTTTTCTTCTTATCTTTCTTTTTGAATCAATATATTTTTTATCAAAGAATTATTATCGAAGGAAGCATTTATTTTAAGACTTGTGTTTTTCAAGCAAATTGAAATAGTTCAAAGAGGTCTTGGTATTAAGATATAGCTTAGGCAATTGATTTTTAAGTCAATTGTCACTCTCATTTTGTCCTCAAATTATCTTTGCTAGAGTATTACACTAGAGATATGGTTAAATCTTTGAGAATTACGATGATCTTTAAACTTTTTATGCTGTCCATATTCTTAAGGAATCACTATTAAGTGCTTCCCCATTCTCTAGATGATTTCTTAAAGGAAATCTAAAATATCTAAACCATGATAAAACTTCCAGTTTTGAAAGAAAATAAATAAACTATTCACCTGTATTGCAATTAACCTCCAGTATCACCCTGCTCTCTTTGTCATCAAGAAATCTATAATTGTATTATAATTTAAAAGTGGCATAAGAGGGTTGGAAGCACTTATGTGTGGGAAGTGTGTGTAAACCTGTCGGGGTACTGAACAGGCTTGTCGGCAGTGGGTAAATGCACACATGATACCAAGACAACTTTGTCGGGGTACTGAATAGGCCTGCTGGCAATGAAGCAATGTCGGGTTGAGAGGTAGTAGGTATATGTTTTTAAATTAACTTTTATGGAAGTATACATCATGTGGATACAACTATTGGATGGGATTAAAGCATTTGAGTGGGTTAAATAACATCCCTGCCGAGGCTATGGACGCCTGTTGGCAGCAGTGGCTCTGTCAATGGTATTGAAGTTCTTTTATAAACACTGTGACTCTTTGATTAAGACATTATTTCAGGTCATAATCTTCTGCAAAGAAAATTCTATTGTTTGGTTATAACATTGAGCTTATCCTAATACTAGATGGTCTTAGAGTGAATTTATTTTAGGGAGCTTAAATCCTTTTATAAGTCTTATTATTATCTTTCTGAGATGAAATCTTACGAGATCAGAGATAATTTCTTCACCCAGTAAGTCACCATTTGTTGGGCCCCAACAACTCCCCCTAAATTTTTACAAAATTTAAACGACCCCCATTAGAATCTTGATAATTATAATGAGCTACAAAATCAACCTTTTCAAATAGTTCCATACCTTGTCTTGCTTTGAGACAAACTTAAGACATTCACTATAGTATGATATATTCATTACAAGAGTATATGTCAAGAGTTAGAAATGAGCATAAAAATCTCAATTTAAACAAAAACGTTATTTTTTATCAAATGTTTACTTTTGTTTAAATTATGATTATGTGTTCTTTCTTTTGCTCATTAGCAAGTTTGACTATTTTGAATAATGGGTTCAATACTTCATCAAATAATATATTGGTTGGTTTCTCATTTTCATGAAATCATTTGGTGATGTTAATTAATTAAATTATTTTTTCGTTTTGCATCTCATTTCAAAATAATAATAATAAAAGAATTATCTATCATTTGTTTGATTTTATAAAAAACTAAAATTAATATTTTTTCTCCATTAAATTGAAGCTTCTAGATCATACAAATTATAAACAATGTTTGTTTATAAGTTATAGTTAGTTTAAATTCATTTTTTATTTTTCTAGATTTTGTTTTATTCACAATTTTTAGATTATTAATTTAGGTTTCTTTTTGTTTCACATGTTTCTATTATCAAATATTTGATACTGATATGATCATGGCTTGATTTCATTATCCAAAAACGTTCAAGATGATTGATCCAAAAATAATTTTGAATTGCTACAAATAATTTTATGAGCAACAACAGATAAAATTTGGAAAGGCGTCAAGATCAGACAGACAATTTTACAGAACTGATTACAGACAAAACGTGAGGAATTTGAACGGTTGAAAACCCATAACCCAAATGGACCCATTTACTTTCCACTTGGATATTTTATGAAACAAATGCACGATTTGAGAGATATTGATGTCTTTTTACGAGGCAAATTTCAAGTGGCGAAAATTAATAGTGACGCCCAGACTTTTCATTCATTGTATAAATATATGAGAAAGTTCAAAGCCATAGAGATGGAGGAATTGGAGAGGAGGATTTTTATCCTTTCTCTTTTGTATATTATATATTTTATAAACTTTTTATTTCTTTTAAAATGGAGTAATGGATGGATGGAATCTTTGGGAGAATGGATGAGTATTTTCAAAGAAAAATATGGAATTCTAGGTTGCTTAATGGCTTTTGTCCTGTGAGTAAAATGGTTTTATTTTCATTATAATATCTTCATATTCTTTGAATAATTGATTATGCATTGATTTAAATAGATTTAGTATTTTTTATCAATACATGGTTAGTTATTATCATTTATGTATTAATTTTTCCAATCTTTAAAGTCTATTATCCCAAAAATTTCTTTCAGGACTACAGAATGGACAAGTGAATCCAAAACTTAATAGAACAACATATATGCATTTTGGCTTTAGCTTTTTGTTTATAATGTTGTTATTTATGTTTTTTTAATCTTGTTACATGTGCAGGTTTGATATCTTTAGATTAAATGATCTATGATGTGTAGGAGGTTTATATTATAAATACCATCTATCATTTGCTTCATCAAAATACAAATGTTGTGATTATATCTTTGATTTAAATAATGGGATTTATCTTTGAGTTTTAAATTGAAAGATAAAATGAATAGATTGCTTCCAGATTTATCTTGTTGTAATCATGTATAATTATGAGATCACAGGTTTATATTTTTGTTTCCTTTTATGTCACTAAAACCTAAACTGGCAATACATGTTCTGAATTTATTTAGGATAGTCATAAGGTTCATTGCAGATTTCTCTCTTGGACATGGCAGTTGGATGTTCACCACTCATGCAAATGCTTGGATACACCTCACTAATTCACTGACATGATAGCTTCTTTGTATTTTTCTGTCATTTACATATCATTGAAACTAGAATGTATGGTTTAGCTTTGAATATCCACATGTTGATGTTTCATTAATTTTTTTGCAAGATTCTTTAAATTTATAAGAGAAAAACAATAAATATTTTTATGTGCTTTCTTTATGTGCTTCCTAGAAGCAATCATTTTTCACTTCTATTTTCGTAAGTTTCGATTAAAACTTCCAGCTTGTAAGTCATGTAAATAAATGAGACTTGTATATCTTCTGCTTAAATACAACTACTATAGTTACATTAGAACATATGTATATATATATATATATAGTGTTTGGTAATTAGTTAGTTATTTTTCTCTTTTATTTGTTTCTTTTAGTATTCTTAGATTGGATAACAGAACCATTAAACCTGTCAAAATGAGTTACACCAAACGGCTTGGGTTATTTAGACAACCCTGGACCAGACTCACTCTTCCAGTTGACGGCCGGTCAATTTCGTCCGTCAACAAAATGCTGGTGGGATGAGCACTTTTATCAAACTCTTCTGGCATCTTCATTCTCGAATGTGATCAGAGATATGGTCCACCTTTGTCTGATCAAAGTTGGCCAGCAATTCAGTGTCGGCATCATATCTCACAGGTAATTGGAAATGGTTTAAGAAAGACATTGCCAATTCACCGAAGGAAGAGTATCTCAAGTGGTCGAGCTCAATGTACCATTTCGTGACACTCCTGATGACAGCCATCTTTCAACGAATTGGATGAGAACCAAAGATGGAAGGTACTCACATGATCGCTTAGATCTTCATTAGGCTTGGCCTTGAACTTTGGGATGTCCAAAGGAAACTTGGTCGGCATAGGAGGCCAATGTGGATCATGACAGATGGGGTCATTCAATAACCTTGTCGAGTCTGGAAAGTGCAGAGTTGCCATAAATGGTAGTTTGGGTTGTTGAATGTGACCAGGGAAAAAGGGGCCTAGAGTTTGGATGGCACCAGGTTGCCAAGAAAAGTTAGGTTGTTGGCCAGGGTTCTGGTAAAAACCATGGCCATGACCAGCATACGGATTTTGCACTTGTTGTGACATCATCGAATGACTCCTGTAATAGGATGTGAAGGGTTGGGCTTGCATCACATTCCAAGGATTTTGGAAAGGGTTTCCCCTTGTCGATTTGTTGGGCATAGGTGATGAGCCTTGCCCAGGATTCCATTGGCTATGGAAGGGGTTGCCCATGATCATCATCCATGATAAGGGAACTGATCCTTGCCATGGATTCCATGGTCCTTGTGAGGAAGGAATTCCTAAGTTTGCCAACTGTGAATGAATAGTACCTTGTATAGGATTTTTTTGTCCACAAGCGGGGTTGCCCCCGATCGAGAAGGAAGCCAACGAGAAATCATTGTTACCAAACACATCGAACAAAGAGAATGGTGGCAAACCAACTGGCATGTTATAAGAAGGAAGTCCTTGACTACCTACTCCAAATGAACTATGGTTTATGTTTGGCCTAGAAGAGTGCTAATGAGCATCGTCGACTGAAGGGGATGAAGAAGATATATGACACCCTCCGTAAGGTAAAATGTTATAGGGATCCAAAGTGGCCCCCATAGATCCTTGCAGAGGAGCATTGGAGCTCCCTACCCCGAGACCTAAATTCTGTAGAGTGGTGTAGCAAAGTACAAGTCTTGTATGAAAGTTAGGCATCCCATATGAGAAAAGAGGGCCTGCCACATTCTCAGTAAGTGAAGCAGTGATCTTTGCCATAGAAGGAATAAGACCATTTCCCGAGGTAGAGGACATCGAGACCATAGTGGCCCAGACCGGTGATGGTTAGTTAGGAGGTTGAACACTCCCTGTGGTGACAGTCGTAAACGTAATATGAGTATTCCTTGAAGAATTCACAACATTTGTTTCCATTTCTTCTTGTGACACTATCAGGTGCTCGTAAGGATAAACTTGTATGATGATGGGTGCCAATAGGTTAGTGTTTGGAGGTTCTTGCAGACCAAGAGATTTTGCTCCAAGGTCTGATATGGTTGGTTCCTCAAAAATCGAATGTTATTCTTTTGAAGACAGGTCGAGCACAATTTCCTGTAACCCGACTGCCCCAAAAGACCCTTGCTAGTCTAGTTTTCTCCTTAGTGGTGGTGGTCAGGGGGGGGGTTGAGATCAACCAGTGCCAGGCCAAAAACCCTTCATGACTGACAGAGATCCTGATCCTCCACTGTGTGAGAAGATCAAAGACACACTAGGGATTTCTCTAATCATTTAAAAAATAGCACACACTAGAAAGAGTTCCTATGAGATAAGACAAGCAGTCACTAGCTAGTTGGAAGAACAGTTACAACACTAGAGAAACTTATCGGTGTGAGTGAAACTTGAATATGGAAGAACCCTCTGGGTATAATCTGCAAAGTGTGGCCTAATTTCTATACTAGGTACCACGGTATACCCCTGCAGTCACCTGTGTAAGTCCCTAAAATACAGGCAACTAGGTTGCCAACGCGCAAAAAGTCACCAGGTGGGTACAGTCGACAGTCAGGTGGACTGCAATGAGAAGGGTATCAAGCCCGAACCCTATCAAAGGTATCTAAAGCAAGTTTTCTAAAAGAAAAATGAGGACCTCAAATGGATTTGTGACCTGCGAAGCTTCGTGGAAAATGTGATCAACGAAATCCCAAGATAAGCCCTCTATATGTGTTCCCTACTATGGTTGGTCCAACTTTGGAGGAGTTATCTCTGCTACCTTTCCTCAAGAGACCTCATGTTTAGCCCCTGTGTTAGAGGGGGGTCCCGGATAACTTTCACGATACTGGAATTTTAGCACTCCCTAGCACAGACTCTTATGTTTATTTTTTGTATCCTTGAAGAGTTTCCTCTCTAATCCTAAATCAAGGCTCTAGCCTAGACTAGTTGATGGACCCTACAAACATAAAGTCTAGTTGATTTTAATTAATCATTGATTTTTGTGGCTTTTTTTAATTCAAAGGAAGTGGAAATGAAACTAGTGATGTGTTTGGGAGACAAAAGAATAAAACAAATAGGAAGCTGGAAACAAAATTACTTCTTCTTGACAAATTCATATTTGCACATTTAATCTCTTTCACCAAATTTTCAAAATACTTTTTTTTTCTAAGATCTTTTAACAGAAAACTCAAAAGAAGATTTCGCTCAACTACGAGCTACTTATTTTCCTAATTCAATCAGCCAAGAACTTATGAATGAATTCTTTTCCCTAATTGCTAATACAAACAACCAACTACTTATCCAAACAAATAAAGTAAAAATGATTTTTTTTTCTTTGATTATGCTTCCAAAAAAATAAATTTTAAAATGTGTTCTTTTCTTCTTTTATGAAGCAAAAAAGGAGAAAAATAATAGACAAGACAAAAACCAAGAAATGACCTCTATCTTTCTTATGGGTCATATGGAGTTGTTGAACAAGCCCAAAAAGGAATATCATAATAGACTCACTATCTCATCCAAAAAACCTAATAAAGAAAAACAAGAAATCTTTCGAAGAAAAAGAAAGCTACGCTAAAATCAAACCTAGGCTATTGACTGCTATGACAGAGACCAGGGTTAGAGAAAGAAAACCCCTGATAAGTGTGACTTTTGACAGGGAAGAGGATGACTACCTCTTCTTTTAAAAAAAAAAAAAATTCTCAATAGGCACGCTACTGACACCTAAACAACAAGCATATGTACATGGGTTGTCAAAGGGCAGGGTGCGTATGCATGCGTGCAGGCCCACTACAGGCTGCATGCACCTCTACAACACCTCAAAAATTGAAAAACAAGCAATCAAGCATTGGCAGGGAGTACTGGTATTGAGAACAAGAATCCATTGAAGACACAAAAACTTACTTTAAGGAAGAAAATTCAAGGAAACTTTGACAAAGAAAAGATAATTTGAGGTTATACCTAAGCTTCAGACTGCAACAACAAAGACTATGACTAGATCCTAGAAACCCCTGAGAAGCATCACTTCTAGCAAGGAAGAGGATGGCTGCCTCTCTTACTTGAAAAATATTTTTCTGGACTTAAGTACACAACTGACACTTTAGCAGCCAGCGGATGTACGCGGGCTTTCTGAAGGTAGGGTGCATGTATACGCGGGAAGGGATTTTGTAGGCCATGTATACCTATGTAACTTCCTGACAAAGAAAAAAGAAGTCAAGCAAAGAAAGTAGGGGTACTGGTATGGAAGACTAGAACCCCTACAAACTCACACTCTTGTTGAAACTCAGAAAAAAGGTAATAAAACCAATTTAAAAATACCCAAAATGTATCCCCAGAAAACCTTAGAGATTCCCCAATATGGTTGCCAATTCTGATGTGAGTGGAAACTCCCCCTAAAAGAAAACACTAAGGGTTATATAATTCATGCAGAAAATGACCATCTAAAGTCTCATACTTTTTACCATCATCCCAACACATACCCCACATTCATACATAAATACAAGGGTAAAAGGATCAATTCACTCTACCTTAACATCTGCATTTGATGTCGATCCTTTGGTATTCAGTTGCTCCTTGACTGCAAGATTCCTCCCAAAGCTAACCTGCATTCATAAATAGATAAACAAAGAACTCCAAACATGCATCTTATATATGAACTAATGGGTTAGAGATTTTAAAAAAATATAATCAAAAAACTGAATATTGAACACCTCATATGGTGGGATGGGAATAGTACTTTTTTTTATTAACCTCACAAAAGTAACTTACAATGGTGATATCAGCCATTGCTCCTCAAATCTGTTCCTGAGCTCATCTTCAACTATACACCAACTGTTTCCACAAATGCTTCTTCTCTTTAGTAAAAACACAAGGTGGTTGCAAGATATTGGGGCAAGGGGAATACAAAAAAGCGTAGAGTTTCTTTGCTCTTATTTTTCTCTTCTCAAATAGGACCCCTGCCTCTTCTTTTATAGGCTAAAAGAGGGTAGTTATCTGGTTGAATGGCTGGTTATGGGTGGTCAAATGGTTTAGGCAATTACCTAGAAATCTATATTCTATCTGCAACTTTCTAATATTTTGTGCTTTTGTCAGCATACACGGGTTGTAATGGGTCAGCCAGCGTACATACGTGTGCAGTAGGGGAGAAAGGCGCATGTGCCTTCAAAAGGGTGGTTTTTTAGAAGAGTTGTTCAATGTTGGGTTGTCAAGAATGGCCAGTGAGATGGCCTGATGCTAGGTATGTATGTCTGGTGCAAATCAGGGTTATAACAACATGTATGATTTCATGTTATCTCTTTTTATTTCTGTTAAGTTTATATGTGATTTATTTGGCAAAGAGCTTTGTATGTCATTTCCCAACAGGTCTATGTCTAGGCATGGACAAATTTAATTAGCTATAATAGAACTTGAGACCACATGAGTCTGAGGTAGCATGGTCTGACCTGTGGGTGGTTAGGGGATGTTACAATCTAGTATCAAATATGTTTGGTTTTGGAGTAGTAGCATTATCTCCGGTGAGGCTAGTTGGGGAGTGTTACAATCTGGTATCAAAGCCAAGGTTTCAACACTAAGCCTGGATGGGCCACAAAGGTGGAATTTGAAGTAAAAATTCCACAAGGATTTGATGTACAAAGTGTCAGGAGGGTGATGGGGAAACAACTTGGATGTGTTCAGAAGCTCATGAGGTATCACAGTTTGATAAACCATGAAAGACATGGTATTGGACCGTAGAGTTCAATTTGGGCCATTGGATCTGTAAGAAAGGATACAGATCCCTCATATTTGTTGGATCTGGAGAAGATGTGTGGAGGATAAGAATCAAAGTCCTTCATAATTTTCCCCTCCAACCATTTGTTGGCATAGGGGTAGACCTAGGGTTCAACGCTTTAACAACACACCAAAAAAACCCCAACTACCAACCATTTTGGCAACACCTGCGAAGCAGGTGAAGTGTCACACGAGGTAGAGGCATGGGGGGTTACAGGACTCAAGTGTGTGTAACCAATTTGGGACAAAGATCTATGATTATAACTCTTTGTAGAGTTCTTAAGAACAACACACATTCATTCATTAGCTTTATTCACATCACAGATCAAACCCTAAGTACAAATCGCTGCAGTAAAAATGAAAAAATATACACCGCACTCAACATCAAAAATTAGATCCAACACATTCAGCATAAGAAAAGCACTAAGCATTCATAGATCTATCTATCATTCATAATAATCAATGCACTAAGAGGATATACAACATGAATATCATAACATAGAGAAAACCATCCACTAACGTGGTTCACCCCAGTGTGGGGCTATGTCCACTAACGAATTGTTCTTCTTTATTATGCTTCTATCTCTTACATCCATCTGCTCCTGTGCACTAAGCCACAAAGCCAAGCTTCGCATCAGACAGGTGATCTGTGCACTTCAGACTAGATCCACCTTCCCGCAATCAGATCAAGGCATAGAGACAACTCCTTTATCAAGCATAGAGCCTTGCAAACATGTTTTGTTGTAAAAAGAAACACAAAACTACTTGACTCTTGCACTTAGCCAATTACTTCCCTTTTTGCACTTAGCTACATACTACTTACTTAGCTTCTTCTACCTTACAATATTATCTTATTTATACTTTTACATTCCTTACAAAAAGGCCTAATCATGGGTAAACCCATGGGCCGACATCCCATAACCTGTTACATAAACCCTAATGAACCCCTTGCCAGGCACACAAAACAAGTGAGATCCCATGATCTCAGCTCCACCTGGGTGCTCTATCTTCGAACAACCTGTCTATGTCCAAAAAGTGGTCAAACCTATCCAATTTTTCCTCAAAACTTGGTAAAGGGCCAACAAACCCCCAACACTCACCTATGACTCGTCTTGAGTCACTCAAATCTGGGTAGTGCTGCTTCGAAGGCCTCAAGCTTATCTTGAGCTACCTCAACTTGTTGCTTAACCAAATCCTCTTGCTCAACAAATTCCTAGATCATCTGCATTGTAACAGGCCCTTCCAGGCATTGTTCCATTGTTGCAACCACTTGGTCTAGCTGTGAAACTTGTCCTTCGATCTCTTCAAACACTGTGTAGGCTTCCTCCTGCACTGGTTGTATCCTTTGTGTGACCTCCATGACTCTGACCTAGATGAAAGTAATATGTTTTTGGGCCACATGTTGTTCTTGTGATCTCTTCATTATCTTGATTGTAGTGAGTGACTTCATCTTCAGTTGTACTATCATTGCCTGTTGTTGCGCCTCCTATAGCTGCGCTTCCAAATTTCAAAGCTCTGGGTCTTTCGTGAGGCGTTTGTAGGTCTGTGCACTTCTGTTTCTTAGTTTCTTGCATTCTGAGGCAAGGACTATGATTCTTTCCACCGCACTCTTGGTGGATTCCTCCCTTTGGTCGCACATTTCCTATAGAGTGCTCAAAATTGCTTGAAGCTCCAACTCTATTACCCTTTCTTGAATCTATTGGATGGCCTCAGTGAGCATCGTTACTTGAACCTCAACTTCCTCATGTTTCTCCAGTGTCGATCCTAGCACAGAATGAAGTTCTTTTCTCACTACTTCCTTGACTATAGACTTCTTTGAATCTTCATGTTGTCCTCCTGGAGCATTGCCCGAAACTCCTCCCTCTTGTTCTCATAAGCAGTTGAACAATACCACGCAAATCGTAGTTTCTCCAAGATCTCCTCTCTTTATTTCTTCGGGGCATATATAGACTTTTCCTTCTCTTGTTGGACTTGATGAAGCTAAGCCTCTATTTCATCTACCAATATTTGAAGTTGGGCTGGCTCCTCCCCCAACTCTGCAATCTCCGACGAGGAGGGCGTAGTAGGTACTATGTGGATTGAGAAAATAGCTTCCTACATCTCCTTCATATCCTTCTCAAATCTTACATACAACTCTTCTTTCTTTGCGCCATATCTCTGTAAGAGGTCCTCGGATCATCCTTCATCTCTTCACAGACTAGGCCAATGCCATCCTCCATGAGTGTAGCCTCTAGTTGGGGCTTATTGGAGCGGGTATTCTTTCTTGCTAAAAGTTTCTGTGGAGAAATCTTCCTCTTCTTTGATTTTTTTGTCTCGTTAGGGGGGGCCTTCATCGGTGTAGCCTCGCCTTCTCCTTGATTTTCTCTTTCTTCCCCTCCTCCTTCTTGATTTACTTCATCTCCTCCTCCTCTTGTGGGAGAGTTAGGTCTACTTTCTTCTAATGTGTTGTCCTCCTCATTAGTTTCTATGTTTTGTAATTCCTCCTTTTTCTTCTTCTTCTTCGCGCTAGTCTATCTGACATGCTCGACTTGGGTGAACAAAGGGATTCCTGTGATTTCAGGGTCAAATATTTCTACATCCTCAATCGGTATAAGGAAATTTGTTGTCCACTCCTTCGTGATATGTTCCATATCTACGTCTGTCATATTATAGTAGGATTGTAATTTCTCCTTGCTCTCATCCCTACGCGTAGTGATATAAATGAAGTGTCGATCTGCATGAAACTTAGCTAATGGTCTCTACTAGTGAAATGTTCATGGTGTCATGCATGGTAATGACTCAATAGTAACCTTCAGTTGCTGATAGTAGGCATGGATCACTGCATTCGACAACCACTACTTTGACATGTTATTCATGTACCATAGGGTCAATAACCTCATGGCCAATGGTTCTGATGGTTCAATCTCCGATAAGAATGCTACTTCCAGCATTTTCCAAGAAACAAATGCGGTCAACACAAGAAACTAGCTGAAATGGAACTTGTATCCTTCATCCTGTGCTTCACAACAATATTTCTCAAGCTTGTTGACAAGGTAGCTCACCCAATTCCTTTTCATCCCCTCCACGCATTTTCCTGGTAGGTCCACCACAAACATGGTGACCTGTGTGGGGTGGTTCTTTCGGACGATCTTTCTAGCTATGATTTGGAAAGATAGGCACACTACAACATCTTGGATGGAGGCTACCTTGTAGCTTCTCTTTCTCTTCTCAACTTCATTGTATGCCTCCTTACTATGTTGTTACAGGGAGAAATCTGAAGTCTTCCCTAAGTAGAACTACTGAGGGTCGGGTCCCTGCATGCTCAGTCCTATGATCAGGTGGATCAGTGCCAGATCCATAGTAATGCACCTGTCGATCCATAGGTATCCTCCATGATAACACGACAAGAGGAGTTTAACACAAGCATTAACCTCTTGATGTCGACCAAAGTGAGGGATATTCATGACATTCAATATCATGGACTACGCAATCTTCTTAATCCATAGCTGGGAGGCTATGCAGTGCTTCTTCCCAGTCGTCTTCATCAAATATCTATGAGGCATGAGCATCACCTAGTTATTTCTATCACCAAGTTTGAAATCGTTGTTCTCCAAGGATGGGATCTATCCCAACTGGCTTCCTTCTACATGTATCCCCTTCGAGATGTATGTAGTGATCAATGTATACTCAAAGTCTGCTGGAATGTTGTCGCGGTTAACCACACCAGCCAAAGGCAGAATGTAATCAAGTAAGATCGGCGGGATTTGCTTCACGTTAGCCAGATCGTTGTGATTCTTACTTTGCTTCTTAGTAGCAGGGTTGGCACAGCTTGAGCAATGTCCAGTCGAGGGGGAAGCCTACAGTCCCCTAGTTGATGATGCTTGTACTCCCTCGGACATAGATTTATCAACCATAAACGTCTTCAACACTTCTTCAACAAATTTCTCTAGCTTGGTGTGCTTGATTGACATTCTCACTATTAACAAATAAGTCAAGGTAGGTGAATGAATAGCAGGGTAAACAACATATGGTGAGGTCTGATAGCATAGCTCAACACACACAATCACTTCTCTATTATCTCAGATAATTATCGGTAGAAAAACGTGGTCCCGACGCAACATCGAATGGGTTAAATAAGCGAGTTTCATAACGGATTCCGTCAATGGACAAGAATGACCCAATCAATCTGAATATGTCCATTATGGCACGGTCTCAACTTTCCAAACGCAGTGTAGTCACCCATAAATGTGTTTTCTAGGCATTCAGAGCATCATTATAACGGTCGGGGAACCTCTAACAGTCATATAGCTTCGTCGGGGTGAAGTCCCATTCTGTGTGGTTCTGATGTTCTGACGGGGTTTAGAGCCTGGAAGCCTACTTACTATGAAGTCTTCCCTATCATTTCCTATAACTTTTCTAACTTGGCTTTCTTCTCACTGAGCTTCCTTGCCTTGTTTCCTGTAATCGAAGTCCCTCCAACTATTTATGGATTTATTTTTCCATTCCTTTTCTTATGTTTTTCTAGTGTAGTAGCTTCGCACTGCTGATGTGCTCTCATAGGGTTCAAAGGTAATACCTCTTCTCTTATTAAATCTAGGGTAGGTATTCTTCTTATGGATAGTTCCTTCAAACCTTCTTGCATTCTTTCAACCTTGATAGATAATTCTCTTTTGTTTTGTTGCTTCGACTCAACTTCTTGTTCTTCCATCAGTTGATCGATTCTTCTAGCTAGGGAATCACTTAGTTCTTGCTTTTTCTTTTTTGTAGCTTCTTCCTCTACTTTCCTTCTGATCTGATCCTTATTGATCCAATTCATTCCTAACGAAAGTGGAAAAGGGGTGTTATTCTCAATAAACCTAATAACTTCAAATTCTTCTTGAGTCAACATTCCATGGATGATAACAAGTACATTAGTAACTCTTCCACATAGGGTTATCATGTTTCCTTTAAACAAGCCTATCCTTCCCAATGAAGGTACCACATAGGCTTTCCCAAAATTTCCCAAGTTCTTTCTGTCATAATATTTACTTGTGTCTCCTCATCCAGGACACAGTCCATGTCGAAGTCTGTTATTCTTGTACTTATGTGTTGTTTTTATTTCAATATCTTTGATAAACTGATATCTTTTTTATCATCCATTACTTCTTTTAACTATACTAACATAGTTTGATCTTTATAATTCTCTAACATGCTCTTATTTTCTTGACTCGTGTTCATTTGTTCAACTTTAGCAATCATCTTTGGACAGTCCTCAACTTCATGGCCAACAATTTTACAATAGAGACAAATAGGACCTGCACCAGGGCATTCCTTAGCAAGATGTCTCGATATTATGTAGTTATAACATAGGTTTAATCCTCTCTTCCTCTTGAATGTCCCCCAACTTCTTTTTTACTGCACACTAGGATCATAGTGTTGGACCTGCACTCTACAAAAATTCTTTCTAGGTTCCTGCATCCACTTATTAGTCCAAAAAATCTTTGTATGCATAGGAATAACATATCTTTCTCTATTTTTATCAAATTTATTCAGATCAACTCTTTCTTCTAACTGTACCCTAGATTTCACACTAGGATTGTAACGTCCCCCGACCTTAATCCTACTGGTCGGGCAAATGCTACTGTGCAGAACAACATCATTCTCATACTTAATTAATAACATGCATTTAAGTCATATTAAACACATTTAACTCAGAGTAAGCAAAATATTACTGCTAACATGAATAATCCCTGGCATTAACAATAATTCATATGCACAACAGAATACATGATACATATAAGCATCACAAGCATGCAAAACATAATATTAAGCATAAGTTGATACTTATCATTGAAATCGTGGTAATTCCACCAACCACATGAAGGCCTTCCATGAACCTCCCAACCTTAGACCACATTACTCATCATGCTCAGCAGTGGGTCACTACCGAGCTGGGACTAAGCTCCACCCAAGGCAATGAATCCTAGTCTAGGCTAAGATTATAGGGAAAACTGCACAGAGTAACCAGAAGGATTCTCTCCAGGAGCCTTCTTAAGCCCACTACTCATGAACTCTCATTCCCCACATGCCTATTCCACCTGGGAGTATACACCTTCACAAGCACAGTCCATCGATGCTTCACCTCCCTCTCTAAGTCTCAACAATAGGCTGGATCAGGAATTCTCAGAGCTCTGTAGCTAGTGCTAGACTCTCTCTGGGAGAAAACCACTTTCTAGCAAACTCTCTCACCTAGAGAGAGCTGCTCACAAGCCTGACAACCTGCCTCTTCAACTCCATTCCAACACAAGGAGGACAATAGCAACGGTTCAACATTCATTCACACAGAGATGATAGCAACAACAACAGATGGGCATGGCACGGCAGGCAACAACAACCCACGCTAAAACATGGCACGACTAAGGCGATTAACTCAATATCGGGTTCCTCGGAAGACACAGAACGACTCATGAATGCACTGAGTGGTCACAACAACCCATAGTCACAACACCACATATACTCAGACTTCCCAGAGACACGGATCAGTCCATCAGTTTTCCCACGGGTTTTACGGTGTGTGACCAAGAAAACAATGCAGATGCATACGCAAAGGAAAAACGGGTTCAAACGGGCATCACGAGAACTTAGGCGGAGGATGACAGAATGACCGAACCCCCTCCACGGCTAACTTCTGCAATTTTTAACTGCATGTGCCTAGATTGATACATGTCACCCATGAAGTTGCATGCACTCCATCAGCATGTGCTCCTTTTTCCAGGAACTTAGGATAAAAGTATATATTTCACATGGCTTTTGGAATAATATTAAAATATTATTCCCAAGGACTTAAGCCCCTAGGCTCAACAGTTATCCTCTCTTTTCCACCTTCCAGCCCCCAATCCCTTACCCATTATGTGGAATATTAGCCCCCCATCACTCATTCATCGTGGTCGGTCTGCACGGAGCGGTGTTTATCTTTATTAATAATGTGCATAGTTAAATGTACAAAATCAGCCTCTTGGCCTTCAACACTTAGGCTCCCTAGTGTAATCACCACATAAGCCCACTAGCTTATATAAACTTGGCTCACTAGACTATAAAACAAAATTACAATTCATAATACAATTGGGCACATCCTTGTGGTATTACAATCCCCTCCCCTTATTTTTGCACTGTCCTCAGTGCAACTTTCACACCGCATTTGCAAGATTTCCAAAATCTTCAAAAATATGTGGGTATTCTACCCGCATAGTATCTTCATGTTCCCATGTTGCATCTTCGGGACTGTACCAGCTCCACTGGACCTTTACAAGCCCTATAGCTCGATTCCGAAGCTATTTGTTTTTCCTGTCCAATATGTGCACAGGATACACTTGCAGGACACCTTCTTGTTCCACCTGAATCACATTTCAATCGATAACATGATTAGCATCTGGTATATATTTCTTAAGCAAAGAAACATGAAACACATTATGCACAGTCATAGATGCAGGTAATGCAAGCATATATGCAACTGGCCCAATCCTTTCCAGGATTTCAAATGGCCCACAAAAATTGGCTGCCAACTTGGCGCAACTTCCCAGCTTCAGGGAACTTCTGTTAGCTTTCACTTTCAGGAAAACATGATCACCCACTTTGAACTCTCTATGGGTCCTATTCTTATTAGCATAACCTTTCTGCCTGTCCTAGGCAGCTTTCAAATTCTGCTTAATTTTTATCATTTGGTCCTCCATCTCCTTGAGCAACTCTGGCCCAATTACTGCTCTGTCAGCTGGATTATCCCATCTCACTCGGGTATTGCACTTTCTTCCATAAAGTGCTTCAAATGGGCTCATCTTCAATGATGCATGATACCCATTGTTGTAGGTGAATTCTACCAAGTGTAGGTAGTCTTCCCATCTTGATGGTTTGTCCATCACATACATTCTCAGTATGTATTCTATTACTATGTTCTCCCTCTCTGTCTATCCATCAGAAATGAGATGATAAGTTGTACTAAAGTTCAGATTCATTCTGAATCCTTTGAAAAATCCTTTCCAAAAATTCGAGGTGAATTTCAGGTCTCTGTCAGACACAATCGTTTTAGGGATTCCATGCAATCATGCCACTTCCTTCAGGAAAATATCAGCAACATCTGCTGCCTTGTGAGTAGTTTTTAGTGGAATAAAATGGGCATCTTTTGTAAGCTTGTCCACCAACACCATGATCGAATCATGAAACTTGCTTGTTCTGGTCAATCCTATAATAAAATCTATCGTTACTACTTCCCACTTCCACTCAGGAATGGGTAAAGGTTGCAGCAACCCTGCAGGGTGCCTATGCTCAGCTTTAACTTTCTGGCACTCCATACATCTGGTGATGTATTTAGCGATCTCTCTCTTCATACCCAGCCAAAAGTAATGGCTCTTGACCACTTCTACTGTTTTCTAATATCTAGGGTGCCCTGCATAAGGCACATTATGCATCTCCTGCAAAATTATCTGTTTCAAGCACTGGACATTGGGTACAAAAACTTTGTTCTTGTACAACAGTATTCTGTGGCATCTTACCCTGCTGTAGCTTAGCTACCAATTCTTTGTACTGCAGATCTTCATTTGCAGCCTCCATAATTATGCTTTTAATATCATTCTGATACATGCTAATGGATATAACATGTAATTCATGCACCCTCCTGCTGAGTGCATCAGCCACTTTATTCTCATTTCCTTTGATATGCTTGATCTCAAAGTCGTACTCACACAGAAATTCCAGCCACCTACTTTGTCTAGCATTTAAAGTTGGCTGATCAAATAAATATTTCAGACTGTTATGGTCTGTTCTAAATTCAAACCTCCTTCCCATGAGGTAATGTCTACATTTCCTTAGAGCATGAATGATTGCTGCCAACTCCAAATCGTGAGTGGCATAATTATTTTCGTGCTCTTTCAGCTTCTTGGACTCATAACAAATTACAAATCCATTATGAATGAGAACCCCTCCCAGTCCTTCTTTTCATGCATCAATGCATACTACAAAATCCACATTTGGATCTACAATCCTCAAGATTCGAGCACTAGTTAATAACTTCTTCAATCGCTAGAAAGTTTTCTCACACTCTTCAGTCCACTGAAACTTTTCCTCCTTCCTTTGCAAGGAAGTGATAGGGTGATCTATCTTTGAGAACCTTGCAATAATCCTTCTGTAATAGCTCACTAGACCCATAAAGGATATAACTTCCTCCACATTCCTTGGTGCTGACCATTCTCTGATGACCTCAACCTTCTCAGGTTCCACGATGATCCCTTCTTCTGAAATAATGTACCCCAACTAATGGATCTGCCTTTGATAAAACGAGCATTTGCTCAACATGGCATACAGCTGGTGTTCTCTCAACACTTGCAACACCATCCTCAGGTGTTGTTCATGCTCTTCCTCTGACTTGGAATACACCAAAATTTCATCCAGGAATACTATGACAAACTTGTCTAGATAGTCCCTGAATACACCATTCATCAAGCACATAAAAACAACGGGTGCATTTGACAGTCCAAACGACACCACTGTGAACTCATAATGACCATACCTTGTTCTAAAGATGGTCTTGTTGATGTCTTCATCTTTTATCCTTACTTGGTGATACTCTGATCTGAGATCTATCTTCAAAAATATTTTTGTACCTTTCAACTGATTGAAACGATCGTCGATCCTCGGCAGAGGATACTTGTTCTTGACAGTTACTTTGTTCAACTGTCTGAAATCAATACACAGCCTCAACGTCCCGTCCTTCTTCTTCACGAACAGGACCCGGGCACCCCAAGGTGACATGCTTGGGTGAATGTACCCCTTCTTTAGAATCTCTTCAAGTTGCAATTGTAACTCTTTCATCTCTGGTGTACTCATTCTATAAGGAACTTTCGACACTGGAGCTGCTCTAGGCATCAAATTTATAGAGAAATCGATATCTCTCTTCGGAGGTAGTCTGGGTACCTCCTGAAATACATCTTCAAACTCTGTTAGTACCACATGGTCTCCAATATTTGAGACTTCATCTCTGGATGCTTCCTCCACTTGGGCTGCAAATAATTGACATCCTTTTCTGTAGCACTTCTTTAGTTGCATTTTTGAGATTTCTCTAACAACCATAGCTCTAGGAATTCCTTGTACTATTTTTTGATTCCCCTCCTCATCTAGGCATGTAAATTTCTTGTTACGATAGTCTAGGAGGGCATGGTGCTAGTCCAACCAATCCATCCCAATTAAACAGTTATAAGAGCCTAATGACAAAATATTCAATTCAGCCTTCGTGCTCAATCCCTTCATGTCCACTGGACATGACTTAACCAACTCAATGACTTTCCTCTTGGTTCCTGTAGCCAACTTCACTAACCAAGACTTTTCATGTTTTCTTCTTGATAAATGAAAACTTTCCACCACTCTAGGGTCTATATAACTATGGCTAGCCCCTGAATCAATTAAAATAATAAATGGTTGGTTGTTAATCATACCTTCCACTTCAATCATGTGCACCTAAAATTCATCTTTCTTGTTTTCCAGGGATGCATAGATCCTTGGCATTCTACTGCCCATGTCCTCCACTGTTTCAACTTGTTGAACATTATGGATAGCTCTTGCCTTGCCATTTTTATGGGGACAATCTCTGTACTTGTGGTTCTCTTTATAGCCCCAAAACTAAATGGGCGTCTGTCTCATCCTTTGTTCTCCCACTTCAGCCATTCTCAGCTCTCTAAACAATGGATGTCCCTGAGGACTATTTCTGAAAAAGGGAGGTTTGTTTCCCTTCTACCTCTGTTCTTTCTTAAAATTCTTCTGGTCCTCCCAAGCCTTCTGAAAGGTAGGCTTTTCTCTTTGCTTCTCATATAAGAATTTTGCTCTTCTTATTGTTTCTTCCATAGTCTTAGGATCATCATACTGAATCTTGTCACCAATGGGAGGTGGCAGTCTGTTCAGATACCTCTGAATCTTGACAGCCTCATTTTTGATGAATGGAACGTACTTCAGTAATTCCAAAAACCTTTGTTCGTATTCATCAATGGTCGTGCTACCCAGCTTGAGTTCGAAGAACTCCTTCATCTTTCTGTCATAGTATCTTTTAGTAAGGTATTTCCTCTTGAAATACCTCTTGAATTCCTTCCATGTGATATCTTTCTCTCTAATGTGTTGTACCTGCACAAGTTGATCCCACCACATGGATGTTTTTCCTTTTAATTGATACATCGCAATTCTTCTTTCTTCCTGAGAGGAATAATTCTGCAGTTGGAAATATTTCCTCATGCCAAGCAACCATGTTTCAGCATCTTCCACCTTCTTATGTTCTCCATCAAATGTAGGAGGCTTAATCTTGTTCATCTCCCCTTTCAATTCATCCACTCTAGATCTTCAGTGTTTTTTGGTAGGGGATGGGCTTGAACTACCGTGTGCTTCCTTATCAGAATGCTTTGGGGAGCGACGACGATGTCTGCTACCACTCCTTGATCTTCGTTTTCTCTCAGGGGTCCTGTGACTCCCTGTTTTTCTTGTGTCACTCTCCTTTTCCAATTTCCTTTATATTCTTTCCAGGTTCTTCAACATATTTAAGTTGAATTCACCCTGCCGATCCCTGATCCTCATGAGCTTTCGACTATCGGCTCAGTGAGCCTGGGCTTCTCTCTGCAATCTTATGATTTTCATCATATGTCCTTCCTTATCCAACTCTCTTCTGTGCCCATTGGAGTTCGATCCTTTGACTCTCAAATTGAAATCCCTTCCTTCTCTTTCATTCTTTGAATTGGAGGCAATCCACACCTCTTCCATTTCTATGCTCGGCATCGATTCGCGGTTGTCCTTGTTACACATGAAATTTACACACCTAGGTACCTCGCCCTAAGTGTCGTAAAGTGTCATATAAGTGTCGCATACACCTTGACACCATGGAATAACCTATGTCACAATCCCTTGGTAATGTGGAGGAGGGATATATTACATGAAGACCAAAATACCAAGTACACATGAAGTATTATTAATATTCATGGAAAAGAAATTGATTAAGTGTGAGAATCCAGTGCACATGAATTATTATTAGTATTCATGAAAAAGAAAGTAATTAAGTGTGAGAATACACCTCACATTTGGTTTCCTATTTTTTAGGGAAGGTGGAGGATCTCATGGATGGTTGAAATATTTCCTCCTTAAAATCCTTGAGAGATATTTCCTCCCCAAAATCCTTAAGAGATATTTTCTCCCTAAATATCCTAGAGATCCCTTTCTTAGTGGATCTGATGAGAGATCCTCTCCATGGTGGTTAAGTCTCCAAATCTTATATAATGAGGGATTTGCATGGAGGAAAAGGGGAACGGAGATTGAGAATTATACCAAACTTATGATCTCATGAGTGGTATTGAAAGGAGATGGAAATAATTGTGAAGCATCTAACTTATGATCTCATGAGGAAGATGTCATTTGGAGCATCAACATTTTGTGTGTGGACTGTTTAAGCAAGGGTTTGGACAAGGAGAGCTTGGTGAAGCTGCTGCACTACATCCATGGCTGTAAGTAACACTTTGTTCTCATCAATATAATCAATGCTTGGCATGTTTCTTTCAAACTTGTATTTGTTCCATATAAGTTTGTCTACAGTAGATGGATCTACGTTTTAGCTAATCTCAATAGAGTAGGAATTTGTGTGTACTTTTGCTTGTCTTGCAGGATCTACCAAGGAGCTCAAGATCGAAGCACATCCTGGACCTTGCAAGAACAAATGACATTCATAAGGTACATTCTTTCCTCCTTCTTTTTTGTTCATCATCTTGTTTAGATACAAAAGGAAGTCAATGTCCATGTTAAGTACCTTCTGTCTTAGAGTTAAGAGTCTAGCTCTCAAGAGGAGATCTACCTATCCATAGGGAGATTTTCCTACAATAGTCCTGACAGTTGCTAAACTCTGCACACACAACGTGCAGTCAATCAAAGTTTTTCAAGGCTTAAACCCTTAATAAAACTACAACATTCATACACCAACGTGAATATGAAAATGTTTCGACTTCACAAATATTTCGAGTTCTGCTCGGCTTTGTAATTTTCGGGTGATAAACCCCCGTTTTCTTAGTCCCTAACCCATGCGTCCATGGGCTATGAAAAAATGCTAAACTGCTAGGTGCTACAAGGCTCTCCAAATGAAAGTTTGGGTTTTGGGATTTTGGGGCTTCGGGGTTTTAGGTTTTGGGGTTTTAGTCCCAGAGGTTCTCACACTCGCTTTCCTCTCCAACTTCCGACTTCCAAAATTTCAATTTCATTACCATCTAGGCCCATAGCATAGTTGTCACCCACCAAGGTAGTGACACGTAGTGTCCTTAAGAAGGTCTACATTACCTTCGGTGACGTCGTCTGGGCCTATTTCGTCTTCTTTTTCTTTGGAGCCCACTAGCATGTGGCACAGATCCCATGGGTCCACATCCATCAAAGTGACATCAACTCGACCCACTACTTCGGCTCTTCAGGATTTCATGATTTTAGGCTTCGGGAGTTTGTGCATCAACACATCCCACTTCTCCCGACAGTCAAACTCCCAAAATGTCAAAATTCTTCCTAGACACTTAACGGTCCAGATCTTTCCTTGATCAATGGTTGTGAACTAATCGTGAATTCACGTTTTGTGAATTCTCAAAAACTTTCCCTTTGACCTTTTCAAGTCATGAGTCCATGAAAGGCTGATCTCTCTCCACGCGTCCTCCCTTATGGATGGTCCTGATGAATTTGGGATTTCGCGTATCGCGATTCCCACACTCCTATGCAACTCCAAAAAGGTTTTAAACCTTGTGCACATTCTCCAGATCTGACGGTCGTGAGGGTCTTCCTTTCCTCCTAAATAGATTATATGGCTCCAACACTTCTAGTGTGGAGTTCTCTCTCTCCCTGTGGCCATATACCACACCGACTGCAGTTTTATAATACCGCTACACCTTGTGAGCTTTGTAACATGGTCAAGTAGCCCGGTGACACTCAGAAACATTCTGAGGTCTTAAATTAGTCCTCCAGGCACCATTTTCTTCTCAAAATATTGGTCCAAAGACCAATTATCTACCCCATCTAGGCTCAGTGTTGAAACTAGGCTCTGATACCAGACTGTAACATCCCCCGACCTTAATCCCACTAGCCGAGCAAACTCTACTATGCAGAACAACATCATTCTCATACTTAATTAATAACATGCATTTAAGTCATATTAAACACATTTAACTCATAGTAAGCATAAGATTACTGCTAACATGAATAATCCCTGGCATTAACAATAATTCATATGCACAATATAATACTTGATACATATAAGCATCACAGGCATGCAAAACATAATATTAAGCATACGTTGATACTTATCTTTGAAATCATGGTAATTCCACCAACCACGTGCAGGCCTTCCATGAACCTCCCAGCCTTATACCACACTGCTCATCATGCTCAGTAGTGGGTCACCCCTGATCTGGGACTAAGATCTACCCAAGGCAAGGAATCCTAGTCTAGGTTGAGATTACAGGGAAAAATGCACAGAGCAACCAGAAGGATTCTCTCCAGGAGCCTTCTTACGCCCACTACTCATAGAATCTCATTCCCCACATGCTTGTTCCACCCAAGAGTATACACCTTCACAAGCACAGTTCATAAGTGCTTCACCTCCCTCTCTGGGTCTCAGCAACAAGCCAGATAAGGAATTCTCAGAGCTCTGTAGCTAGTGCTAGACTCTCTCTAGGAGAAAATCACTTTCCAACAGACTCTCTCACCTGGACAGAGCTACTCACAAGCCTGGCAACCTACCTCTTCAACGTCGTTCCAACACAAGGAGGAAAACAACAATGGTTCAACATCCATTCACACAGGGATGACAACAACAACAACAGATGGGGATGGCACCGTAGGCATCAACAACCCATGCTAAAACACGACATGGATAAGGTGATTAACCAGGTGTCGGGTTCCTTAGAATACAAATAACAACTCACGAATGAATTGCGTGGTCACAACAACCCACAGTCATGACACCACATGGCTCAGAAAAATACGGAATACTCGGACTTCCCGGAGACATGGATCACTTTGTCGGTTTTTCCAGGGGTTTCAAGGTGTGTGACCAAGAAAACAATGCAGATGCATACGTAGAGAAAAAACAAGTTCAGACGGGTATCATGGGAACTCAAGTGGAGGATGATAGAATGACCGAACCCCCTCCATGGATGACTTCTACAGTTTTTAACTACATGTGCCTGGGTCGACACATGTCACACATGAAGCTGCATGCACTCCATCAACATGCTCTCCTTTTTCCAGGAACTTAGGATAAAAGTATATATTTCACATGGCTTTTGGAATAATATTAAAATATTATTCCCAAGGACTTAATCCCCTAGGCTCAACACTTAGCTTCTCTTTTCCACTTTCCAGCCCCCAATCCCTTACCCATTCTATGGAAGCTTAGTCCCCCATCACTCATTCATCATGGTCGGTCTACACGTAGCGGTGTTTATTTTTATTAATAATGTGCATAGTTACATGTACAAAATCAGCCTCTTGGCCTTCAACACTTAGGCTCCCTGGCCTAATAACCACATAAGCCCACTAGCTTATATAAACTTGGGTCACTAGCTTATAAAATAAAATTACAATTCATAATACAATTGGGCATGTCCTTGGGGTATTACAAGGATAGAATCTATCAAACATACCTAGATTCATGCTTTCAAAAAAAAAAATTCTACTTATCTTACAAAAAGATTTACCTTTTTCAAGATCTTACCTCTTTTCTTCAAATTGGGTTTATTTCTTATCACAGAGCTTCACAAGTCAAGTAGAATACTGTATACTATAGCAACATATCAACGCACAAAGATTATCTTTTCTTTCAGTTCCCAGTGATCACATTTTCAAGTCCCGACAATAGAACCATTTATTGGAATAGGGGCAGACCTAGGGATCAACGCTTCAACATCACACCAACAAAACCACAATTATTGGCCCTTTTAGAAACACTTGCGAAGAAAGTGATGTCTCACTGGAGGTAGAGGTAAGGGGGGTTACAAGACTCAAGTGTATGTAACCAAGCTAGGAAATATATATGTGATTCTAACTCTTCCTAGAATACTTAGGAAAAAAACACATTAATTCATTAGATTTATTCACATCGTAGATCAAATCCTAAGTAAAAATCAATGAGGTAACAATGAAAAAATATACACTGCACTCGGCATCATAAATTAGATCCAACACATTCAACATAAGAAAAGCACTAAGCATTCACAGATCTATCTATCATTCATAATAATCAATTGACTAGGTAGATCTACAACATGAATATCATAACATAAAGTAAACCATCAACACATGATATACGTGCTTCACCCAAGTGTGGGGCTATGTCCACCAACAACTTCTTCTTCTTTATTATTCTTCAATATATTACATCCATATTCTCCTGTGAAATAAGACATGGAGCCAAGCTTCACACCAGACAGGTGATCTATACACTATGTACAAGATCCACCTTCTTGCAATCTATTAAATTTGGCAGCATCGACAGTCATTCTCCAATGACAGGCCATATGGGCCACCCTAAGGCTAGCCAGGGAGATTTGGAGAATCAACTAGTCTTGTGAGGTATTGATAAAATCTAGGGGGAACGAAAAACCTCTGTCAGTCAAACCAAAATTCAAGACAAACGAGATGCTATGTGAGTCTAATGAAAAATTCAGGGGGAACGTACAACCTTTGTGAGCATAGACAGTCTAGTGCAAAAGTCAGGGGGAACGTACAACCTCTGTGAGTATAGACAGACTAGTGAAAAAGTCAGGGGGAACATACAACCTCTATGAGCATATTCAAACCTTGTGAGCCGTGAGAAAAAGTCAGGGTATCTAGCAAAAGTTAGGTTGAATGTAAAATTCCGATGAGCTAGAAACAAAAAATATTCCTAATATTGCAAATGATGTAATTGTATTGATCTAGTGCGTTGGCATGTGTAAACAGTATCCACCATGAAGAGAATTTCGAACTTCCTTGTCAAGAGTTGTAACTAATGTCTTGAGTCTAGTTCTATGTTAGAACTAAAGTGCAATGTTGAGTTGCAACTAAAGTCTTGAGTCTAGTTCTATTTTTAGTAATGTTGAGTTCCAACTAAAGTCTTGAGTCTACAACTAAAGTGTAATGTTGAGTTCCAACTAAAGTCTTGAGTCTAGAACTAAAGAGTAATGTTGAGTTGCAGCTAAAGTCTTGAGTATAGTTCTATGTTAGAACTAAAGTTTAATGTTGAGTTGCAACTAAAGTCTTGAGTCTAGTTCTATGTTAGAACTAAAGTGTAATGTTGAGTTGCAACTAAAGTCTTGAGTCTAGTTCTATGTTAGAACTAAAGTGTAATGTTGAGTTGCAACTAAAGTCTTGAGTCTAGAACTAAAGTGTAATTTTGAGTTGCAACTAAAGTATTGAGTCTAGTTCTATCCTAGAACTAAAGTGTAATGTTGAGTTGCAACTAAAGTCTTAAGTATAGTTCTAAGTTTGAACTAAAGCATGTCAGTCTCAAGTCTAGTTCTAAGTTCGAAATGAAGTATGAAGCTGAGTTATGACTAATGCATGCAATCAGGTTACTATTTCGATCTTTTCCTCTTCCCCTATTCAGCCTATATAAGAAGAGGTCAAACCCTCTCCTCAATATAGTTTCGCAACACAGTTCCGCAATAAAATTTTGTAACAAAACTTTGAAATAAAGTTTTCATATGTAGGTTGAGCGTGAAGTAATAGAGGAGCACATTAGTGATAAAGAGGCCACATATCAAAGGTGTATTTCAACAAGGTCTTGTAAGTCTTTGTCAGGTCAGAGTCATCTTGGCAAGCTCTTTGAGAGAAGTCCATTCATGGTGGATATTTGTAAGAGATCTTACATTATTAATGCAATAAAGTAATATTGTTTGCTGGGGTTTTTCTCTCTCTACAGGGTTTCCCCAAGGTATATGTGTTGTTGATATGCATGTTTACTTATCTACATAATTATTTCTATTCGATTATGATTTGAAATTGTTGAAGGTTATTAAGATGGAATCAAAGTATTGAAGAAAATAAAATAATTAATCCACATAAGAAATCACGCTCATAATTTAACATGGTATTAGAGCTTAGGGTGTGTTAAACGTGTTGAAGTGCAGCAAAAGGTACACACAGATCCAAGGGAGCTTGATTAAGTTTCTAGTTTGAGGATCATATCATCCTCCATTTCAGTCAGGGTCAAAGATAGGCTCGAAGGAGCTACCAACTTTAATGTGTGGAAGCTCCATATAAAAAATATCTTGCAAGAGCATGTTCTTGAGCAGTATGTGACCACAGTGGTGGAGGAACCCATGAATAATGTAGGAATAACGGCCTTCATGAAGAGTCAAGCAAAGGCCAAGAGAATCATCTTTGACTCAATCAAAGACACTACCATGCCTGCAATGACTTCGTTGATGAATGCCAAGGACTGTATGGATAACTTGGTGAATCTATATAAGAAACAGGCTCCAAGTCAGAAGAGGACACTTAAGAAGAAGCTTAAGTATTTGAAGATGGAGAAAGGTGAATCAATGGCATCTTTCTGTTCTAGGATAACTTAGATCAGAGATCAGATTTTGGTCACAGGGGTAACAGTGGACGATGATGATTTAGTGCAGGCCATTTTTTGCAGTCTTCCTTATTCATGGGATACCTTCTTATCCAGTGTAAGTGGGAGAGAGATTCATCCCACGTTTGAGAGGTTATGGAATTATTGCCTCCAGGAGGAGAGTCGCACAACTAATAGGAATGAGACAATGAAAGAAGAGCACTCAACTTTAGCAACAATATTCAAGGGAAAGAAGAAAGGCACTTTCCAGAAAGGCTATCAATGGAAGCCAAAAATCAAAGGTACATTCAAAGGAAAGAATATTGATACATCTAAGATTAAATGCTTTAGTTGTAATAAGTTGGGTCATTTTTCTAAAGATTGTTGGTTTAGAAAGAAATATCCTAGGAAAGGGAAACATCATGCTTCAACTACTAAGGATGATGAATCCAAAATAAATCAAAAACGTCCTTCTAATGAGAAAGAAAATAGGAAAGAATATTATTTGGTTTATTTTTTATCCAATTCAGTTTCCACGGGGCCAAAAACTTGGTTAGTAGATAGTGGTGCATCAAAGCACATGACAGGGTACAAGGAGATCCTCTCAGATTTTGAGACAAAATATTTTGTAGAGCAGGTCGAGCTTGGGGATGAAAAATGTTACAAGATAGAGGGAGTAGTCTCTATCTCCTTCAGATTGGAATATGGAGCTAGAATTCATGTTGATGAAGTATTATATGTTCCAGGGCTCAAGAATAATCTACTATCAGTTGAAATCCTTGAGGACAAGGGATATTGGGTGATCTTCAAGGATAGGAAGGCACTACTATGGGATAAAGGTAGCCACTTGGAACTCGCAGTGGTGGACTGTACATCATGTTAGGACATTTAGTTCAAGCATTGGCTCATGATGCAACTAGCTCCCGCAAGTTGTGGCATAGAATACTTGGGAATATTCATTACAAATCTCTTCCAGATCTACAAAACATGGTATGTGGCATGCCTTCTATTTCTCTTAGTAAAAATGAAATTTGTAAGGGATGCATGCTAGGTAAAAATATAAAGAAATCATTTCCTAGTAGTGACAACAGAACTCAAGACATCTTAGATCTGGTTCATTCTGATGTATGTGGTCCCATGAAATCTCCCTCACTCAGTGGTTGTTTGTATTATGTCATTTTTATTGATGATTACTCAAGAAAATGTTGGATATATTTTCTTAAAGCTAAAAGTGACACATTTGATAAATTCAAAGAGTATAAATCCTTCATTGAAATGAAGACAGGGAAACACATTAGAATCCTTAGAACATACAATGGAGGAGAGTTTGAATCTCTTCAGTTTGAGGATTTCTGCAAGTCAGCGGGAATCAAGAGATAGTTGATCGTGCCATATAACCCTCAGCAAAATGGTGTTGCTGAGAGGAAAAACAGGACTATTTGTGAGGCAGTGAAAGTAATGATGTTTGACCAGGATTTTCCAAATTCTTTATGGGTAGAAGCTACCTCCACTTCCATGTATATTCAAAATAAGTGTCCACATGCTATTTTGAAGGACAAGACTCCTGAAGAAGTCTTCTCAAGGATCAAACCTGAAGTAGGGAATTTAAGGATATTTGGATGTATTGTGTATATTCATGTCCCTGAGGAAAACAAGACAAAGATGGAATCCTCAGGAAAGAAAGGGGTTTTTGTGGGGTACAGTGAGAACTCCAAAGCTTATAGGATTTATGTATCAGGTCAGAGGAAAATAGAGGTAAGCAGAGATGTGACTTTCCATGAGGAAGTCACATTTAAGAAATCTAGAGAGCTTTAGTAGGATTCATAAGCAGTTCAACCAACTTCACCCTCTTTTGAAAATGAAGAGTCAGATGATCAAAATGAGGAACCTTGTTAAGGGCCAAGTAATGAGCCCCTAGAACCCAATGAAGCGTTAGAAATAACTCTTGAAGAACCTCCAACCAAAAGGAAACCAGGGTGGCTTAAAGAAATAGGGCAGGAAGTAGAAAGGATAGTTGCTCCCAAAGGAACTTTTAGGGAAAGGAAGAGGCCTCATAGGTTTGGAGGCTATGTTGCACTGATGAGAAGAATTAGTGATGCTGAACCTTATTCATTTGAAGAAGCAGATAAATTACAAGTATGGAAGGATGCCATGCTTGAGGAATACAAGTCTATTATAAAGAACAATGTTTGGGATATTGTGCCAAGGCCAAAAGACAAATCAGTGGTTTCTTCCAAATGGATCTATAAGATAAAACATGCATCTGATGGAAGTCTGGAAAAGTTCAAAGAAATATTTGTAGCTAGAGGATTCACTCAGAAAGAATGAATTGACTATGAAGAGTCTTTTTCTCCTATAGCCAGGTATACCTCCATTTGAGATATTATTTCTTTAGCTTTCGTACCTGGTTGGAAACTACATCGGATGGATGTAAAAACAACATTCTTGAATGGAAAGATTGAACATGAGGTCTTTGTGGAACAACCAGATGGTTTTATACTACATAACAAAGGCACTCTTGTATGCAAGATAAGGAAGGCCTTGTATGGTCTTAAGCAGTCTCCCAGAGTTTGGAATGAAAGGATTGATGGATTTCTTAAAATCCTGGGCTTTCAGAAAAGTGATGCTGATGCAAATATATACTTCAAGGTAAGAAGTAACCAACTTGTTATAATAATCATGTATGTTGATGATCTCTTTCTAACAAGAAATGAAGGGCTAATAGCCTAGTGTAAGAGGGAGCTAACCTCAGAATTCGAGATGAAAGACTTAGGCTTGATGCATTACTTCCTAGGATTGGAAGTGTGGCAAAGACAGGGCAAGATATTTCTAGCACAAGGAAAATACACAGTGGATGTACTAATTAGGTTTGGTATGATGGATTGCAAATCCATGTCTACTCCGATGGTTACCAAACTGAAGAAGTTGCATGATTTTGATACAGGTTCAGATTTGGTGGATCCCACCATGTATATGCAGCTGATTGGATCATTGATGTACATGATCCACACTAGGCCAGATATATGCTATGCAGTGATTGCAATGAGTCAGTTCATGACTAAACCGAGAAAGAGAAACTAGGTGGAAGCAAAGCACATCTTGAAATATCTTAGAGGGACCATTACTTATGGTCTGAGATATACATCCAGTGGTGGTTTATTTCTACATGGGTATGCATATGTTGACTGGGCAGGAAGCCCAGTGGATCGGAAGAGTACTTCTGGATACTGCTTCAGCTTAGGATCCACTATGATCTCTTGGTCAAGATGAAATCAGGGATCCATTGCATAGAGTACAACAGAGGCTGAGTACATTGCAGCAAGTGATGCCTGAAAGGAAGTAGTATGGCTCAGAAAATTGGTTTCTGGGTTGTTTGGTGACAAGCTCGAGATGACGGTGGTTCACTATGATAATAAAAGTTGCATAAAATTGATAGAGAACCTAGAATTTCATGACAGGTCAAAACATATTGACTTGAGGTACCACTACCTCCGAGACTTGGTCCAAAGAAAAACTGTAAAGTTATAGTACATAGCCATGAGCGAGCAGGTAGTTGATATCCTGACCAAGCCTCTGACCTCAAGATAGTTTGTGCCACTGAGAGGAAAGCTTGGTGTGGCTGAGAATGACTCCCTCACTGAGAGGGAGTGTTAAATTTGCTAGCATCGATAGTCATTCTCCAATGAGAGGCCATATGGGCCACCCTGAGGCTAGCCAGGGAGATTTGGAGAATCAACCAGTCTTGTGAGGTATTGACAAAAGCCAGGGGGAATGGACAAAATCTGTGAGTCAAACCAAAAGTCAGGAGGAATGAGGTTCTGTGTGAGTCTAATGCAAAAGTTAGGGGGAATGTACAACCTCTGTGAGCATAGAGAGACTAGTGCAAAAATTAGGAGGAACATACAACCTTTGTGAGAATAGATAGACTAGTGAAAAAATTAGGGGAAACATACAACCTCTGTGAGCATAGTCAAACCTTGTGAGCCATGAGAAAAATTCAAGGTATCTAGTAAAAGTTAGGTTGAATGTAAAATTCCTATGATCTAGAAACAAAATATATTCCTAATATTGCAAATGATCTAATTGTATTGATCTAGTGCGTTGGCATGTGTAAACATTATCCACCATGAAGAGAATTTTGAATTGCCTTGTCAAGAGTTGTAACTAAAGTATTGAGTCTAGTTCTATGTTAGAACTAAAGTTTAATGTTGAGTTGCAACTAAAGTCTTGAGTCTAGAACTAAAGTGTAATGTTGAATTGCAACTAAAGTCTTGAGTCTATTTCAATGTTAGAACTAAAGTGTAATGTTGAGTTGCAACTAAAGTCTTGAGTCTAGTTCTATGTTAGAACTAAAGTGTAATGTTGAGTTCCAACTAAAGTCTTGAGTCTAGTTCTATCTTAGAACTAAAGTGTAATGTTGAGTTGCAACTAAAGTCTTAAGTCTAGTTCTAAGTTCATACTAAAGCATGTCAATCTCAAATCTAGTTCTAAGTTCTAACTAAAGTATGAAGCTGAGCTATGACTAATCCATGCAATCAGGTTACTATTTCGAGGTTCTCCTTTTCCCCTCTTCAGCCTATATAAGAAGAGGTTGAACCCTCTCCTCAATACAGTTTCGCAACACAGTTCTGCAATACAGTTTTGCAACACAACTTTGAAACATAGTTTTCATATGCAGTTTGAGGGTGAAGTAATAGAAGATCACATCAATGATAAAGAGGCATCATATCAAAGGTGTATTTCAGCAAGGTCTTGTAAGTCTTTGTCAGGTCAGAGTCATCTTGGGAAGCTCTTTGAGAGAAGTACATTCATGGTTCATATTTGTAAGAGATCTTACATTATTAATGCAATAAAGGAATATTGTTTGCTGGAGTTTTTCTCCCTGTATAGGGTTTCCCTAGGGTATATGTGTTCTTGATATGCATGTTTACTTATCTACATAATTATTGCTATTCGATTATGATTTGAAATTGTTGAAGTGTATTAAGTTGGAATCAAAGTATTGAAGAAAATAAAAGAATTAATCCGCATAAGAAATCAAGCTCACAATTTAACACAATCAGGTCAAGGCACAGAGATAACTCCTCTATCAAGCATGGATCCATGCAAACTTGTTTTGTTTCACAAAGCAACATAGAACTACTTTCCTCTTGTACTTAGCCAATTACTTCCCTTTTTTCACTTAGCTACATACTACTTACTTTGCTTCTTCTACCTTACATGTTTTTCTTATTTATAATTTTAAATTCCTTACAAAAAGGCCTAATCATTGGTAAACCCATGGGCCAACATCCCATAACCCGTTACATAAAACCTAATGAACCCCTTTCTAGGTCCACAAAACAAGTGAGATCTTGCAATCTCAAATCCACCTGGGTGCTCTATCTTCAACCAGTCTGTCAATGTCCAAAAGTGGTCAAAGCTGACCAATGTTTCCTCAAAACTTGGTTGAGGTCCAACACCATTTTAAAAATATAAGTAGAGAAGAATGTTGAATTCTCAAAGTATGGAACTAATCTCAGCCATCCATTTCCTAGGGACACGTTTCCTCAGATTAAGCAAAGTTCGGCAGCTTGGGGGTTGTGGGTTGTTCAATAGCTGAATTCTCCAAAGTCCTAGAGTGATTCTTAGTCATAGATCACTCAGAAGGAGGAGAGTCATCATATTTCTCTTATGTTTTGGTGTTCAAGGAAATCCATTGGAGGTTGCAGGGTGAAAAAATCACTGAAGTCCCAAAGTCTGGAACCAATCCAGACTATCTATTTTGAGCAATATGTGTCTAAAGATTAAGAAGGTTCAGAGTTTCAACACTCTAGAAGAAATGGCTTGTGTTTGCACGAGAGGAAGAGACCCCCAAAGTCCTAGAGTGCCAAAGTGACATGACAGGATGACATCATTGTTATAACCCTAAATTGCACCACACATGCTTACCTGGCATCAGGCCAACTCATATCCCTTCCCTGCCAAATCCATGCTAAACAAACTCTTGAAAATCCTCTTAAAACAAGTAGCATGCACCCCAACCTACTACTGCACGCATTGGAACGCTGGTAGGCCTACCACAAAATGCGTTGGAACGCTGCCAGGCCTACTACAGCCCGCGTTTACCTAACAAAGCACAAAAATAGGAAAGTTGCCGATGGGACAAAAAGCTATGGGTCAGTTAACTGAAACTCTTGGCCATGCATGGCCGAGAGTTCGTCCAAAACCCTAGCTCCTTCTAGCCTATAAAAGAAGGGGTAGGGGTACTATTTGCAGGAGGAAAAATATAGCAAAGAAACTCTGCCCAAATTGCCAGGTCCATTTGTCCCAACCCTTTAACCTTTCCTCAAGCCTAAGGAGAATTAACGCAAAGAAGTTGGAGGACAAAGAAGAGGAGGAGCCTAGGATCAGGATCAAGGACTGGTGGTTGGTCTCTATCATCATTGTAAGTTGATTCATCTTGAGATTAATAAAAGAATACTTTTCCCATCCAAATGCATGAGTTATATGTGATTTTTGTAATTTATGCTTAATTTCTAACCCTCAAGTAGAAAAATAACATGCATGCGTAGTGTTTTGTCTTGATTACAGATTAGCTTTGGAAGGAGCAGCGCAAGGAAGCGGGCAAAGCGCAACGGAGGATCTACACCAAACATCAGTAAAAAGGTCAGTGGTTCCTTTCTGTGCATGTGTCTTGAAAAGGGGTTTAAATATTGGGGTGGTAGGTTGAAAGGTCATTTCTTAAAGGTCAAAATCTGCATGTAAGTTCAGCCCTAGCTTGTTAGTCCGTAGGGTATTATTTCCCAACAACAGAATTGGTGACTCCACTGGGGAAGATACTCTTAGGGTATCCGGATTTAGTTGAGGTTTTTGGGTAGTTTAAAGGATTATATTTTTTGTTTCTTTGTTTGTCTGTTTTGTGTTAGGTCAGAGCTAGTAGGGAACCTGGTTCTTTATACCAGTTTTTCCTTTTCTGTTGCTTGACATTAATTATCGAGACACACAGAGGTACACGCGTCCTGCAGAAGGCCTGCACGCGTGTAACCCGCGACGTAACCTTCTACAGCCCGCGTTTGAATGCTTGTTGTAGTGGTTTCAGTAACGTGTAAGAGTCAGAGAGCTTGAGAGGCAGTCCTCCTCTTCCCTGTCAGAATTCTACATTCTCAGGGGTCTTTCTGGATCTTGTCTGAGTCTTGCCGATTCATAATCTTGTCTCAGTTTACTTTATTGCATGTTGGTATTTCTTGCAGTTGTTTTTCTTTTCTATTAAGAAGAAGCATCCAAGCCTTTAAGAGACCCTGGTTGTCAATACCAGAGGCCTTTTCCAGGTCTGGGCTGCCTGTGTTTAGTTTTGTCTTAGTATTCATACATACACGCGGCCTGTGCAAGTGCAGCCCACGGGTACCTGTGCCCTGTTATAGCTCAGCACGCGTTTGCACACGTGTTGTTTCAGTGACAGTCGCGGTCTTGATTCGGTGCTTTTCAATCAGGGTGGGGCAGTCATCCCCTCCTGTGGTGAGAAGGGTTCCTCTCAAGGGTTTGAGTCTAGGGTGGCACAGTCAGTAGGTTAGGGACTCATACCCTTAGCCTGTTCTTTCTTAGTTGGTTGTTGATAGAAAAGATAAAAAAGAAAAGATTTTGTTTTATGGTTTTTAGACAAGTGTAAGAGTTGGTGCTTTCTTGATTGTTGTTGTGCGTCTTTTCTCTGGTTCTTTGCGATCTACTCTTTAAGCTAGAATTTTATTGTGTTTTCTTGGTTTTGTGCTTGTCGGCATTTTCCCTTTGTTGATTCATTTAGCGCTTAAATAAATTTTTTTTTTTATCTCTTTTTCATTTGCTTCTTTGTTTGAAGATTGTGTTGCTGCATCAATAGCTAGGAAGAAGTCTTTTTTCATAAGTTTTTGTAGTGCATTTAGAGCATAAGTAGCTGGCAGATTGAGAGAAACTCCTTTATGTTTGCTGCATGAAATCTTAGAAAAGTTGAAAAGAAAAAGAAATCTTTCTTGGTGAAAAGTTGTTGGTTTTTTCATTTTTTGTAAAAGTTTTTGTTTCCAAGAATTTCTTATTCATTTTGCTTTGAGTCTTTACACACCATCAGTTTCACCTTCATACCTTGTGATGTAAAAAAGCCCATAAAAGCAACACTAATTAAAATCTATTAGACTTTTTGTTTGTAGGGTTCATACACTAGCTCAGGACTAGGGCCTTGGAATAGGTTGGAGAGTAAACTATCCAAGGCCACTCAAAACCAAACATTGGAGTCTGTGATAGGGAGTGTAGAAGTCCAGTTACGTGGAAGTTATCCGGGCCCCCCCTCTAACACAGGGGATAAAAATGAGGTCGCGTAAGGAAAGTTAGTGGAGATAACCCCTCCAAAGTTGGACCAAGCGTAGTGGAGAACACATATCGAGGATTTGTTAAGGGATTCTATCGTTTGCATTTGCCACGGGTCTTCATGGGTCTCGAATCCATTCGAGGTCCTCAGTTGTCTTCCGGACCATTTGCTCTCGATACCCTTGATAGGTTTTGGGCTTGATACCCTGCTCATTGTGGTATACACGACTATCGACTGTACCCGCCTAGTGATTGTTCGCGTGCTGGCAAACTAGTTGCCAATCTTTTCTAGGGACATACATGGGTGACTACGAGGGTATACCGCGGTACCTAGGACAGACATCAGGCCACACTTTGCAGAGTATACCTGGAGGGTGCTTCTGTTTTCGAGTTGCACTTGCACCGGTAATTTGCTCTAGTGTTGGTTGTTGTAACTGTTCTTCCAAATAGTTAGTGTTTGCTTGTCTTATCTCATAGGGGCTTTCTTTTAGTGTGTGTTACTGTTTGCATGTGTAGAATACCTTAGCTTGTCATGGATCTTCTCACACAGTGGAGGATTCAGAGCTCCATCGGTCACGAAGGCTTCTGGGCCTGCCGCTGGTTATACTGGAGCCACCCCCGCCACCATTGAGGCGGAAGCTAGACCAACAAGGGTCTTTCAAAGAAACCGAGTTACAAACCATTGTGCCCAAACAACTCACAGAGGAATCAACCGTCATTCTTAGTTCGGTTGAAACCCCAACCACTGATACTTGGCCGCAAGTTATTGTGCCAATTCAATTTTATGAACGCCTATCAGTGCCTCACACAGCTATGGCAACAAACGCTGTTACTTCCTCTGGGAATTCTTCCATTCCCACCACCGTTGCTACCACAGGAGAAGATTCTCCTAACTTGCCCTTGTCGACGATCCGGGCCACCATGGTCTTGTCCGCAACTACATCGCACAGTGGACCGACCCCATCTATCGTGGAGGCCACCCCTCCCTTCACACCTAGTGCGACAGGCCCTCCGTTTTCATACGGTATGCCTAGTTCAGGTACTAGTCCTGTACTCACTTACTCCACTTTACAGACTCTGGGTCTGGGGGCAGGGAGCTCTAACACTCCTCTGCAAGGTCAAATTGGGGGCATTCCTGTCCCTTTTAATGCTTTTCCTTACGCTAGAGGTCATATCTCTCCTTCGTCCCCTTCGCTTGGTGGTCTGCATCAACAGTCCACTGGGCAGCCTGCACACACGAGTTCATTTGGAGCCAGGAGTTAAGGAACACCTGCACAAACTCTGTCGGTAGGTTCGTCACCGTTTGTTTGGAACAGGACGTTTGGTAACAACACTTTCGCATCCACTGCTTTCCCATCTGGGGGCACTCCCATCTTTGGACAGTCTACTACGGCACAGGGTACTATTCCTGCGTCGGGGGCACATATAGCAGGACCTTGGAACTTAGGACAAGGATCCGTTCCATCCTCTGGAATGTCGTTCTGGGGTAATTCTTTCCACAGTCAATGGAACCCTGGACAGACTTCTATGCCTCTCCCATCAGGACCAGCATGGGGTAATCCATCCCAAAGTCCTTCAAACACGATGAATGCCTAACATCTTATGTTCTTTATGGGGAATTGGCCAATGATGTCTCCACAGATGCAAAATCCTTACGCTGGTCAGGGCCATGGTTTCTACCAGAATCTGGGCCAGCAACCAAACTTTTCCTGTCAACCTGGTGCCAGTCAAACTCCAGGACCCTTTTTCCTAGGCTATCAGCAGCAACCTAAACTACCATTCTTGGCGATGTTACACTTGCTAGATTTGAAACGGTTGTTAAATGATCTTATTTGTCATGATCCACGTTGGCCTCCTATGCCAACGAAGTTGCCTTCAGACATTCCCAAGTTCAAGGCCAAGCCTAGCGAAGATCTAGGTGATCACGTGACTACTTTCCATATTTGGTGTTCATTTAACTCACTGAAAGATGACTCCGTCCAGTTGCGATTGTTTCAACGCACTCTTATCGGGAGCACCGTGAAATGGTACATCGAGCTTGATTTCTCACGATATTCTTCTTTTGGTGAACTGGCGATGGCCTTCCTTAACCATTTCCAGTTACCTGTGAGATACGACGCTGGCACAGAGCTGCTTGCCAATTTCGAACAGACGACAACAGACCATATCTCTGATCATATCCGAGAGTGGAGACGCTGAAAGAGTCTAATTAAAGTACCAGTTCCACCAACATTCCTGCTTGAGTGGTTCCTTAAGTCTTTAGTACCGCAATTATCCAAAGACGTCGCAACTTCTGGGGTTTTATTTGAAGAAGATGCCATCATGAGGGCTCAACAGTTTGAGCTTATCTATTCTCAGTCTGGTTTATTATACAATATCCTACCGGATGCACCACGATCGATACTGGATAAAACTAGACATAGAGCTAGACCACATGCCGATGGTATTGTTGGTTCAGCGCAAACCAAGCCCGCTGAGCAATTGACAAAAAAATTGCAACAGTTATCTATACAACACTTAGTGGCCAGCCAGACTACTGCTTTGGCTGCTCCTCCTACCCAAACGTCGAAAGTACACTCTGTGTAGACGACTAACCCAAAGGCCCCCCAGCAGCCTGAAGGGAAGAAAAAACAATGCAAGAAGGGTAAGGGGGATAAAAAACCCACTGATAATGCTGGCGAGTGCACTATGAAAAAGCGGAAGGTGAGGTATCTGTGCAACTTGTGTGCGGAAGACCACCCGACCCATCTATGTCCTCGACTTGCGGAGGCCCAGAAGTTTGTCACACAACAACAGCAAGCCGTGTTGACTAATCCCTTTCAGCATGGGCAAAATTTAACTCAAGCCTCTACAAGTGCCGAAGGGGGCAGTCAGGAAAGCTGCCCTCCTCCAAATAATTCCTCTGTCGCGAACGTATATATGGTTAGGGGTGATGCTTTAATAACGACTAGAGCGCACGACTATAGTAAACCAAGCACCTCTAAGAAGGGTAAAGAAGTTGAGATCCCATCTCTTCCTCTACAGATTGAGAAGACATTGGGTGAAACAATGACATGCATCCCAAAGGGTGCATTTAAGAAATCTTCTCACAACCCAAACGCAAGGGCCACATAGAATTACTCTGTGGTGGAAGATTTATCACAAACCCCTTGTACGATGTCCGCTTTGGAGGTCCTCCAAAGCTGCCCTGCTCAGAGGAAAGCCTTGTTGACTGCTTTAGGCTCTACTGAGACTTATAACCCGGGTACCATCATGTTAGATACGACCGACTTGAAACCTCGTTTTCCTTACCACATCGTGTTTCAGATAGTAGTGGCTCATCCCACGAAAACTTTTACACGAAATATCTTCTGCACGGTGGTCGATGAGGGCTCTTCGACTTGCGTTATGTTATTAGCATGCTGGAAAGCCATTGGTCAACCTGCTTTGTCTCCATCACCTACTCTCCTCACTGCGTTCGACGGTCATTCTTTTCGACCACATGGCATCGTTCCTTCTTTCCCTGTGCAGTTAGGAGGGAAGACCGTGTGCGTTGAAGTAGAGGTAGTTGATGCTCCCCTCGACTATAACCTCTTGTTAGGTCAGAGTTGGACTTATGCTATGCAAGCTGTGGTTGCTACAGTTTTTTGAGTCTTTTTGTTCCCACACGAGGGTCGGATAGTGACCATTGATCAATTGTCCTTCTCTAGGCCTGACCTAGCTTTGGGGGCATCCACGGTTCCCATGATTGATAATTCTCAGCCCGGTGTCGTTAACGTAGGAGTTGGTTTGTGTCCATCCTTGATGGGTACCTTTGATTACCCACCTCCTCATAATGATGTCAAGTTTATATCGAGTCACCACAAGGCTGAGATTTTTCACGTTTCGTCGTTACGCACGACTTACTTTGAGGATCCGTGGATTCTTCCTTCCCCATCAGCCATGATGGATGAGACAGGGCACTCCGGCATGTCCATGCCCTTGTTCGTTGCTGAAGTAGCATACTCTTTAGTCTAGCAAGCTTCAGCTACTCCTGATCTGACTCCCGCACAAGAGTTGGATCCACTTCCAGAGCCTATTTGGGCTCATGATTCTCTTGCTACCACTGATTCGTTAGACTTAGTCTTGCCTTCCGACGAAGCAGTAATCGAAGCCATGACTATTTCAGACAAACCTTGGGATGATATTCATCACAGATCTTATTTCCTCCCAGAGTTACGCCGAATCGAGGCAGGAGAATTCACTATCATCATGACGGGAGATCAGCCAAGTCCTATTAACCTCTTAGCTACACAAGAAATTTATGCTGAGGGGAATATGGCGACTATCGCTGAAACTATACCTATCAATATATCTAGAACCCCTGGCATCATAGACAATGTTTTCGTCAGAGCATACAACTCCCCCGAGGAGATTCCAGGCATCGACCCACAAAGAGTTGATCATGAGCTAACTTTGTTGTTTTTCAAGCTCGCTTTGAGATCCGAAAGCAAAATTCGGTGAGATTGAATTTATGCTTTTCGATCTCATCTGGATTAACTGAGAAAAGTAACCATTATGGAGTCTTCTTTAAGCCCTTTTCAGACTCCTTAAAAATGAAAAGATTGCCGAGTGACCTTTTTTCTTCACACTCGTTAAATTGGCCCAGAAGAACGTTCCTTAAATGGGTCTCCTTTTAAGCCCTTTTCAGACCCTCTAAAAATGAAAAGATTGCCAAGCGATCTTGTGACCTTTCACGCTCGTTAAACTGAAATTTGAAGTCACGTCTGTCCGGCGGTAGTTTACCCCTTTTTCGGTCCAGACGGTCAACTGTACGAACAAAGGAATACTCTACTGAATTCCCATTCTTTAGAAGAGTATCCTTACGTATAATTTTATTCCTTTTTCGGGCCTGAGGGACTAAATTTATGAAAAAGAAACCCCTCTGGAGTCCATAGTTAAGCTCTTTTCAGACTCCCTAAAATTGAAAAGATTGCCGAGTGACCTTATTCTTTCACACTCATTAAAATGGTCCAGAAGAACATTCCTAACGGAGTCCATAGTTAATCTTTTTTCAGACTCCTTAAAAGTGAAAAAATAGCCGAGTGATCTTGTCCTTTTCACACTCATTAAAATGGTTTTGAATTGACGTCTAATCGGTGCTAGTTTATCCCTTTTTCGAACCAACTAGACTATTGACGAAAAAGGTACCCCAATGGAGTTTTCTTTTATGCTTTTTCAGACTCTCTAAATATGAAAAAACACCGAGCTTACCTTCTCTGGGCTCGTTAAACTTACATCGAAGGACGTTACCATTGTGTGTTCTATTAACCGCATTTTCATCCTTTACCCATCAGCCTAGTAACAGTTTGCCTTTGCATCTTAACACCTTTAGCCACTGGAGGATTTTTCCTGAGTATAATTTCCCTAGAACATCAATCTTGTTTTTGTGCCTTGAGATTGTATGTTTGTTGTACTCGTTCCTCCATTGTTACGTAATATTCCTTTATTCTTTTTCAAAAATCATCAAAAAGAACAAAAAAATCAAATATACCCCAAAAAGAGGATGGGAAAAGTATTTTGTTTATAGGCAGCATCATGAGTCGCCCTTGGATAAAGCACATTTGTCCGTTTGATTCATCAGACTATGGGATGTAGTATGACCTTAGGAAGCTTTTCTCATTATATAGAGTTGTGTCGTCCACCGTTTGGTTACTCTTCCAAACATATGGAGAGTTTGCGTTGCCTCCTGCTTCGTAGACTTATGATTAATAGATATGTTGCCTGAGTCTTATCATTTTTCATGCTATTGTCCAAGGGAAGTTTGTCACTAAGCTTGAGTCGGCCCCTCTGCAATATGTCTCTTGTCCACATACTCGGCCATCCTGAATGTCCAATCAAGTCTTTGTTCGAAATCACTGAAGCGTTCAGTCCGATCATCAAGATCATCAAGTCCATAACCAACGAGCCGTCGAAGACCTCTGGGTAGTGCAGTTGTACACTCATACTACACTCCTACCCGAGTTTTAGAAGATTTTGAAGTTGTTTCTCGAGCTCTGAAGTACAGCCATCAGGCCGAATCAGCTTCTAGGAGATGGATACGTGATATATCTTTCTGATTTTGAGATGTAGCTCCGCTGTGTATTATTCGCGGCTACTCTTCATAGTTGTTTGACATGGATCTACAGTGTATTTGATTGGTAGCCATGGTTCTATTTTATCCCTAGCATGGGTATGCCCGCCTCGGTGAGACATTTGATATTTTTTGCAGACGACACCTCTTGATTCCTGATTCCTGGGCTCACTCATTCAGCGTATCAGTACATATTGGTAAAGCATTGGTAATGTATTTCAACCATCAGATGCTCTTATGACCTCACACATTAGGGGGCATCTATTATAACCCTAAATTGCACCACACATGCTTACCTGTCATCAGGCCAACTCATATCCCTTCCCTGCCAAAGCCATGCTGAAAAAACTCTTGAAAATCCTCTTAAAACAAGTAGCACGCGCCCTAACCTACTACTGCACACGTTGGAACGCTGGCAGGCCTACCACAGCACGCATTGGAACGCTGGCAGGCCTACTACAACCCGCGTTTACCTAACAAAGCACAAAAACAGGAAAGTTTCCAACGGGACAAAAAGCTATGGGTCAGTTAACTGAAACTCCTGGCCATGCATGGTCAAGAGTTTGTCCAAAACCCTAGCTCCTTCTAGCCTGTAAAAGAAGGGGTAGGGGTACTATTTGGAGGAGGAAAAATATAGCAAAGAAACTCTGCCCAAATTGCCAAGTCCATTTGTCCCAACCCTTTAGCCTTTCCTCAAGCCTAAGGAGAATTAACACAAAGCACTTGGAGGACAAAGAAGAGGGGGAGCCCAGGATCAGGATCAAGGAGCGGTGGTCAGTCTCTATCATCATTGTAAGTTGATTCATCTTGAGATTAATAAAAGAATACTTTTCCCATCCCAATGCATGATTTATATGTGATTTGTGTAATTTATGCTTAATTTCTAACCCTCAAGTAGAAAAATAGCATGCATGCGTAGTGTTTTGTCTTGATTACAGATTAGCTTTGGAAGGAGCAGCACAAGGAAGCGGGCAAAGCGCAACGGAGGATCTACACCAAACATCAGTAAAAAGGTTAGTGGTTCCTTTCCATGCATGTGTCTTGAAAAGGGGTTTAAATATTGGGGTGGTAGGTTGAAAGGTCATTTCTTAAAGGTCAAAACATGCATGTAAGTTCAGCCCTAGCTTGCTAGTCCATAGGGTATTATTTCCCAACAACAATCACTAGGGGTGACGTCGACCAATTCGATAGTTCAGCTTATTATGTAGTTCGACAACTTGGAGAAAATGTCGAAGGTAGGAAATCCCCGAAGTCTCTAAGCGCTAGGTATGATGTGGAAAGATGTCATCACCTAGGGTGATGTGGACCTACCTAGGTATGCCACATGTCACTTGTTTCTGTACTTTTGACAAGACCTTAGGACAGATTGGAATATGACATATGTCACTCAATCGAGGGACCATGTGTCACCACTTTTTTTGGTGGCATTTTTACTTCGTGGGTCCTAAAGGTTAAGAAGTTCGAGAGTTCGATGTTCGGGAGAAACATATTGAGCTAAGATGAAATATCCCGAGGCCTGAAGTCCCAAGTGACATGGCCTACCAACATCACCTATGATGATGAGGGAATGCAAGATGCATGCCACATATTAGTTAGATTTGTATTTTGTTCAACCTTGATTGGACCAATTAGAAGTACGACACATAGGGGCCATGTTTATATGATGAAAACAGTATTATGTGGGACCCAAAAAGTTAAAAAGGTTCGAGATTTCGGTGTTCGAAATAAATGAGTGAAGAAGGTGTGAAATTCTCTGAAACCATAAGTTCCAAAGCCTCTAAGTTATAGTTAAGTGCCTATCATCTTAGTGCTTGATTACAACCTGTCGTCATAGTAATTTGGGGACCGACGAAAAGGGGCTAGCGCATGATTTTTTTTTGTTTAAGAATAGAGAAAATGCTTAGAGAAAGAACGCGTGAGGTCTCTGATTGAATAAACCTACATCTAAAGAAGTAAGGAAAAGGTTGTAAATTTGAAGAGAGGATCTAGCACAGATCCAAGATACAATTCATCTATGAGAATTAGGAACAGTTGAGCATAGATTACCTTGCAGTAAGCGCCATTGCTTAAATAGTCATAACTTCCTGCTCAAAACTCATAATTGAGCAAGGGAGTAGTTGTTGGAAAGGTCTAGAAAAGTAGAGGACAATTGTTCACCCCTAAATTGTCTATGGATAGTAAATTTTTTCATAAAATAAGAATAAGGAATTATGATAATTTATAAACTAGAATTGTACATGTTTGCATGGTTTTGTTCAGATAGTTAGCCTGACAAGAGTTCTGTTGGCCGCACACTTTTGCATATTTTTCTACTGCAAAAATAGAATAGAATCTTCCTGGAGTGTAGAGATATGGAAGATGCACAAGAGGCTGAAAATTAGGAAGCTGAGGTTAGAGGAATGAATGTCCATCTAGGAATGGAGGGAAAAAATACCAATGGACAAAGAGAAGGAAAGAATGAAGACATCAATATGGTGGAGACCATCAGAAAATTGTAGGACTATATCTAGAGCCACAAAGATGATAGTGAAATGATTATGAAGGAAAAAGAGAAGCATGAAGACTTCAACATGAAGTTAATTAAAATCCTGTACAGAATTGAGAAGAAGTTAGACAATGAGAGTGGCTCGAGAAGGTCAGGAAGCCATAAATCCCCTAATGAGAAAAGAAGAGCAAGGAGTGTCAACAGGAACCATCACCACTCTCAAATTCATTCCAGTAGGAGGGAACATAGAAGCTCAGGTCCATCCCTTTCCAGGAAGCATAGGAGGTCCGGGGTGAATGAATTGAAGGGATAAATGAACAAGATCAAACCTCCTACTTTTGATTGAGATCACAAGCAGGATGAATATGTTGAGACATGGTTGTTGGGCATGAGGAAATATTTCCAACTGTAGAATTATTCCTCTCATGTAGAAGGAATAATTACCATCTATCAGTTGAAAGGAAAATCATCCATTTTGTGGGACCAGATTGTGCAGGTGAAACACATTAAAGAGAAAAATGTGACGTGGAAAGAATTCAAGAAGTATTTTGAGAATAAATACTTGGCCAAGAGATATTATGAAAAAAAGATGAAAGAGTTCTTTGAACTCAAGCTGGACAACATGACCACTGATGAGTATGAAATGAGATTCCTGGAACTACTGAAGTATGTCTCCTTCATCAAATATGAGACAGTTAATATACATAGATATGTGATTGGAATACCATCCTTCATCACTAAGAATATCCCATATGATGATCATAAAACTTTGGAGTAAACCATAAGAAGAGCTAAGTGATTTTATGATCATAAAAAAGGAAAGTCTACCTTCCAAAAAGCTTGGGAGGACAAGAAGAAGTTTAACAAATATTTGAGGAAGAAGGGGAGAAAGCCTCCATTCTTCATAAATAATCCTCAGGGGAAGCCAAATTTTAGAGATCCCAATATGGTTGAAGCAGGTGAGGAAAGGCTAAGGTAGCCACCCTGTTATCACATTTCTCTGTAAAAAGGGTATTTTCCTAAGAAATTAGCCTCTTAGTGAAAGAATAGAAGAAGGAAGGAAAAAAACCCACATTTTGGTTTCTATCCTAAGTCGGATGACTGATGTTACCTTTGGTGCGTAATGATAAGACACGGGCAAATATGGTGGCTAAGATCTACGTGCCTCAAATCAATGGTCGTCGATCATATTGTGGCTTCAACATGAGCGAATGATAAATTTTGTAGGGCAGGTTGGGGACAAAAATGCAGTGTCTTAAAGGTTCTACATGTCAGCCAGAGACACACATTGGGCCCAAAAGCGGGGAAGTTTCAAAATGCTTCCTACGGCCTCGATATCTGCATGTGCATATGACACCCTATCCCAGGCCGATAAGTGGCCTCCCCCCTATCACTCTCGCCACCTGTGCCACCTCGCTCAGTCACCTCCATCCAATTACACCTCAACTCTTGCTTGCATGGCCCCACACTATCCTTAGTTTTCTCTTCCCCATCTGTGGTTGTCCACCAGGCCATCTCTCGTCCGTTGTTTCATGTCGAGATTACCCATCACCTCGTCAACAGCCACGTCTTATGTCAGACCTCCCTGAAAGTAACCAACTCAGATCCAGAAGGAAAAATGTTGAGACTGCCATGTTCCAAAGGTGCAGAGTTGACTTGGGTCTTCCCCGATCTCCATGAAGCAGTTATTGAGGTTGGTGATAGTGGTTGAACATCGTTTCCATCATAAATGGAAAGCCCAGAAAAGGACTGTCAGCTAGTCGGCTCATCTGCAGGTCCGTTCTGAAATGAGATTATGTCTGACAGAGCTTGTGTCTTATAAGAGGCTCCATGCGTAGTTGTTAGGAAGCATGCAGACATAAATCCTTCAATAAAAAATATCGAACATGTCTCTGGGGTTTGCTCAGAGTATATAGGAGTCATTCTCATATTTTTTTAACGTCGATGGTTGAGCTAAGCTCCCAATTGTAAATTTTTAGTAAAGCCTCTGGTTCTTTGGTTATGATATGTATTTGAGACTTATTGTTTAATGAAATTCAGTTTCCTTTCATCTTTGTGTAACTGTTGTGTTAAAACACTCATGCATGGAGGATCTATTCAAGGGCTCGGTAGTTATGTTTTTGTGATGGAGGTTCGATCACAATGATATCACCACAAGTTTTAATCAATTTTCTGTGTTGCCTTTCCTTTCAACACTAAATGACCCGAGCATGGATGATCCAGTTGAGTTGTTGTTATTGAATTTTGATGTATGTTTGATTTTAGTTCATAATAATTTCATTTAGTTCTTTGAAACTCTGGACCAAGAGGATCTTGTTTTTTGAGTTTTTCATCTTCGGGTTGTTGGAAGACTGAATGTCCATAGAAGACCACTTCATTCTCCTTAAGTTCTATCTCCTACTCACCAATATACTGCAACTTACTGACCAAATTTAGATTAAGACCTCACCTTATTATTGTTGAGATTCAACAAGAAGATCTTAGTGAAAATTATGCACCTACACTAGGATGGAGCCTCGAGCTATTTTTAGGTGGAAGTATATTTTTAGATGATGAGAAAATTCTATTTATAGATGGTGAGTGGATTCTATTTATAGATGTATGTCAACTATTATTATCCCTTAATAATTGTTGGACAATAAATATTAATCTATTATCAATGAGCACTTGTAAATAGTTAACTGAAATGGAAAATTAGTTAGCTATAGGAAATTTGAGTTCAAAGGTTGATTGGTGGGACATCCAAGTTGAATTAGTTGTAACTGAGTGATTCAAAGTTATAACAGAGTTCGATGTGTAGTTATGTGAGTTGTGAATTAGTTTAACTCAGTTAAGTGAGTTAATCTCAGTTGTACTAGTTGTCACTGAACTTACACTAGTGACAGATCAATGAACTAATTATTAATTAATTCACAATCAATGATCTCACAAGCAACTGAATATTTACCACTGTTAACTACATGCATGTCAGATCTAGTGGAGACCCAGTTGAGATAACAGGTGAAAGGGACAGATTGAATATCAGTTGTGACTTTAGTGGGTGCACTCATGCAACCACACACACATTGGATGTGCTAATGAGGAATGCACAACATAGGCAAGAGGAATTCATTCATTGCAGGGATTGCGCAGAGGAGGCAGGCTATCTGGAGGCAGTAAATTGGCACATGCATTTACCAATTTTTGTATAACAGTGTGAGACAATTGTATATTGTACTGAGATATCTTGGATTAGAGTTTAGTATGAGATTGTTTCATGATGCATGATATAAATATAATATATGATAGTGGGGTTTTTATCTTTATGCTTTCCCAGTAAAAACCTCTGTGTTATGTGTGATTGATATTTCTTCTTGATATTCCAATTGGTGATTGTGTTTTAAATTACGCAATAATTTTGTAGAAGATATTTTGTATTTAAGAGTGGCATATAATTGTTATATTAGGAGAATATAGGAAATACATAATTTGTATTGAAATTTCTACATGGTATCAGAGCGCAGAAGATTGCAGAAGCTGAGTTTGTGACTGGATAGAATTTGAATTTGCAGAAATACTTCATGGTGCTATAGCTGATTCAAGATCAAAATGGCTTTCAATGGCATGAGGTTAGAGTATGCACTCGAGGGCATCTCAAACTACATTTATTGTAAGGAAAGGATGGAGGCAGTACTCAAGGACAATGGCTTGAAGGAATTCATTGACAAAGATGTTCCTAAGCCAGATGTTGTAGATGCTGCAAATCTTGATGCATGGAAAAAGAAAGTGGAAAAGGTAAGGAGGATCTTGTTGGAGGGAGTACGAGACCACATTGTCTCAAAACTCCATGGGAAATCCACACCATATGCTATGTGGAAGGCTTTGACAAATCTATTCCAAAACAACAACGACCATAGGAAATTGGCGCTCAAAGATAAACTCAAGAAGATCAAGATGGAGAAGGGAGACTCCATTCCAAAATATCTCATGAAGTTTGTCCAATGTTGGGATGAAATGGGGAGTGTGGGAATAAAATTTTTTGATGATGATTTAGTGAGATTGGCACTCCTAGGACTTCCCAAGAGTTGGCACAGTTATCAAGACTCTGTCAATGGAAGGGAAAAATTGCTAGATTGGGAACGATTATGGTCGGATCTAGCACAAGAGAAGTTCAGGAGGAACACCAGAGATGGCTCTTAATCAAAGCATGATGATGAAGAGGATAGTGATTTGGCTTCTAAGGAAAGGAAAGGGAAGGGAAAGAAATTCCATCCAAAATCCAAGTGTAAAGTCAAGAAGCTAGATTTGTCCAAAGTGAAGTGTTTTCACTGTCACGAACATGGGCATCTCGCTACTAACTGTCCGTAGAAGAAGAAGAACAAGAAGATTGTTGGAGCTGCAGCTGGTGAGGCCCTTGCCTCGCAATTTGAACTTGATTGCTCTTTGATCACATGCATGGCTTCAAGTTCATTGGGATAAGTGTGGTATTTTGATAGTGGTGCTTCCTTCCACATGACGACAGATAAGGAACTTTTCAGTTACTTAGAGGAGAAAGATCTAAAAATTAATATTGATATGGGAAACAATGGATGATACAGTGGGATTGGCATTGGTACCATTACCTTTCAGAGGGATTCAGGTAAACCATTTCAATTTAAATATGTTATGCATGTTCCAGGTCTGAAGAAAAACCTTGTCTCAGTTGCAATGCTAGAGGACAGAGGCTATGACGTTGTTTTTAGCGATGGAAAAGATTTCCCGTGACATAAAACAATGGGTCAAGTCAATAATATAGGGATTCAAGTTAAGAAGATCTACAAGCTAGAGGTAGATGATTGTGCTACCATGATGGGCAAGGAAGAAAAAGTGGTGAGCTGGGATGAGGGCGAATTATGGCATAGGCGATTGGGCCATCTTCATCATGGAGCCTTTAAAATCGTGTAACAAATATCTATTGGACTTCCAATGGGAACACTTGCTCGATTAGATCAGTGCAAGGGTTTCACCATGGGGAAGTATGTAAATTCCACCTTTCATGAAAAGGGGAACCGTTCTTCGGTGATCCTGGAGAGAGTTCAAACAGACGTGTGTGGACCATTCTCAGTTGCTTCAACAACAAAACATAAGTATTATGTTATTTTTGTTGATTACTTTTCTCATAAATGTTGGATTGTATTCATGCAGAAGAAGGATAAAACATTCTCAAAGTTTTGTGAGTTTAAAGCATTGGTGGAGAAAGTGTTGGGGAAGCAAGTGAAGGCTCTGAGAAGCGATAATGGTGGGGAATACATCTCTAACAAATTCAAAGACTTTTGTAGAAAAGAAGGAATTCGAAGAGAACTCATAGTGCCTCATAACCCACAACAAAATGGGGTAGTGGAGAGGAAGAAGAAAATGATCGTGGGTGCAACACAAGCGATGTTGCATGATTAGCGCCTACCAATTCATTTGTGGGAGGAAGCATGAAATACTATGGTTTATGTGCAAAATCTTTGCCCTCATAGAGTACCTGGCATGATTACACTTGAAAAAGATTTCACTGGTAAGAAACCTGATGTTTCTCATTTTAATATTTTTGGCTCATTTGTTTATGTGCATGTGACAAAGGATGCCAGGAAGAAGATGGAACTGATTGCTGAAGTTGGAATATTTGTGGGGTACACAGAAACACCCCATAATTATCATGTGTATTTTCCTAACAATAAGATGACTGCTATGCGTCGAGATATAAAATTCGATGAAGGGAAAGCCATGCGGTTGTCGCTTGAGAGGGAGCTAGACTTTCATGCAGAGGAGGAATTGTTGGTTTCCAAATATGAGTCTCAAGATGTGGATCAGCCACATGAGGAGGTTCATGGAGTGGAGGAAGCCACTCATGCAGATTCATCCATTAGAAATGGCAAAAAGAGCATCACTGAAGCTGATAGATTGAGACTAGATGCTGCACAGAATGTAGGAGCTCCTACTTCACAGTGCAAACAGAGGCAATATCCTAATCGATTTACTAGATACATGGCTCTCATGAGCAAATGTATTGTGACTAAACTATCTACCTTTCAAAAAGCAGTACAAGAGTCCACATGGGTTGATGCAATGGTGGAGGAGTATGACTCCATTTTCAAAAACAGTGCATGGGAAATTGTCCCAAGACCGATCGACAAATTAGTAGTGGAGGGTAAGGTTTTAATCATTGTTGTTTATGTTGATTTAATAATGATTGGTGATGAGCAGTTGATACACTCATGCAAGGAGGACCTTTCAAAGGAGTTCGATATGAAGGATTTGGGCCTCCTTCATTATTTCCTTGGATTGGAAATATGGCAGCGAGATGGTGAATTTTTTGTGTCTCAAGGAAAGTATGCAAGGGAGATACTAGGTAAGTTTCACATGGAGGGTTGCAAACCCATGGATACTCCTCTTCTAGGAAACTAGAAGAAAGAGGATGCTACTTCTGGATAGGTAGTGGATGCTACTGTCTATCAAAAGTTAGTGGGTTCGCTAATGTATTTAGTGAACACAAGACCAGACATTTGTTATGCGGTTAACCAGCTGAGTCAAACGATGGTTAATCCTACCAAGCTATTTTGGAAGGCAGGTAAGCATGTCCTGAGATACTTGAGGGGAACATATAAGTATTTCTTATGGTACAGACAGATGGATGAGGTTAAGTTTCATGGCTTCATGGATGTAGATTGGGCAGGTAGCCCAACAGACAGAAAGAGCACATCAAGGGGGATCTTTAGTATCTGATCTACAACTATTTCTTGGTACAACAAGAAGCAGCGATCCATGGAACTCAGTTCAGCAGAAGAAGAATACATGGCAGTGATTCAAGATGCATGTGAGGCTATCTAGATGAGAAATATCTTGGTTGGTTTGTTTGGTTCTCATTTAGATCCGATAGTGATTCATTGTGATAACCAGAGTTGCATTAAACTCTCGATTAATCTTGTGTTTCATTATAGATATAAGCATATAGATATCTGGTATCATCATATCATAGATTGTGTGCAACAAAATATCATGTTGCTTCTTTTCATTCCTACAGAAGATCAGGATGCAGACATTTTGACAAAGGCGCTCACCAGGACCAAATTCTAATACCATAGAGATGGGATTGAGGTGAAGGATAATCCCTTTCTTGTTGAAAGGGAGTGTTGAGATTAAAACTAAATATCCTAGTGAAAATTATGCACCTACACTAGGATGGAGCCTGAGGCTATTTTTAGGTTTAAGTCTATTTTTAGATGATGAGAAAATTCTATTTATAGATGTTGTATATTTATAGATGGTGAGGGATTCTATTTATAGATGTATTTCAACTATTATTATCCCTTCATAATTGTTGGACAACAAATATTAATCTATTCTCAATAAGCACTTGGAAATAGTTAACTGAAATGGAAAATCAGTTAGCTATAGGAAATTTGAGTTCAAAGGTTGACTGGTGGGACATCCAAGTCGAATTAGTTGTAACTGAGTGATTCAAAGTTGTAACAGAGTTGGATGTGTAGTTATGTGAGTTTTGAAGTAGTTTAACTCAGTTAAGTGAGTTAAGATCAGTTGTACTAGTTGTAATTGAACTTACACTCCTGAGAGATCAGTGAATTAATTATTAATTAATTCACAATCAGTGATCTCACATGCAACTGACGATTTACCACTGTTAACTACATGCATGTCAGATCTAGTGGAGACCCAGTTGAGATAACAGGTGAAAGGTGTTGGAAGGTTTACAGTTGGGAGTGAGCTTGTCATTGATGGCAAGAACAACGATGGCAAAGATTAGCATGATCAACAGCACAATGATAGTGGAAGAGGAGGAGCAACAGTGAACGTTGGATCTTATTCAGAATCCTCGATGATCGTCAGATATGAATTCAGAGAGGAGTAGCACGTATTAGACGAGAATAGATCTCGGGCGTTCAATCTAAGTGCGAGGTCCATCCATCATTGGATCAGGGAGAACCTGCACGTTCATTAAAGAGCAAGGATAAGCGGGTATACAAAATCCCAAAAGAAGGAGGATCATTCATCTTTGGGCAGGACATGTGGTCATAGATCAACATTCCACTGACTAAAAAGTCAAAAGACGGAAGTGCTCTATCCTTCCAACTCACAAAATGCGAAATGGACAAATGAACTTAAACATTGGATCTAGGATTGATCAAGGATGGATGCATGGAGAAAGATCAGAGCACCACAAAGACTCCATTTTGGAGTTTCACAGATCGGGAAATCCAAAGGAAAGAGGTTCAAATTCACGATATGAGAAATCGTGAAACAATCTCGGAGTCTCGGCTATCATGACTTGGAGTGATGAGACCCTTCATCATAGGAATTGCGAGATGCGAATTCACGATGAGATCTGGACCGTCAATACACCAAGATTCTGGACCATTGATCTGAGCTCCATCTTGGAGTCTCACCTATCATGACTTGGAGTGACGAGAACCTCCATCTAAGGAAATACGAGATGCGAATTCATGATGAGATCTAGACCGTCAATACACCAAGATTCTGGACCGTTGATCTAAGCTCCATCTTGGAGTCTCGCCTATCATGACTTGGAGTGACGAGAACCTCCATCTAAGGAACAATGAGATGTGAATTCACGATGAGATCTGGACCGTCAATACACCAAGATTCTGGACCATTGATCTAAGCTCCATCTCAGAGTCTCGCCTATCGCGACTTGGAGTGACAAGAACCTCCATCTAAGGAACAACGAGATGCGAATTCATGATGAGATCTGGATCGTCAATTCATCGAGATCATGGACCATCAATTAGGGTCAATGAAGGTCATAACTTCACGAAAATACCGAAAAGGTGAAATGGATGTAGCCTGTGGTCACATCGGTGGAAGATGGGGGAAGGAGCTAGTGCAGACAAGCTCCTTTTTGGAGTTTCGGGGATCGCGACTAGGAGTGTCGAGACACTTGGTCACACGAATGCCGAATTGTCGAATGTAGAAATGCCGAAATGAATGCAAGATCCCATGGAGCCAATCTAATGGTGCAGGTGAATTTGAGTATGATCAAAGGGCTAATGTTTCTCTTCACAGTGTAACTGCTAGAAACCATTGATGGTTTCTGCCAGAAGATTCAAAGAGACTTCTCTGTGATCGCCAAAGGAGCTGAAGAGTCTCCAAGCTTCTTTCAGTGAATGAAGACTCTTCTTAGAGGGGATTGACAGATGGATGAGCATTGAAGTCTGTAACTGAAACAGAAAGGATAAGCTCGACTGTGCCAGAGAAGACAAGGAGTCTCAACTGCTAGAGAGGCTGAGGAATCTCAGTTGAACACCCAGTGATGTTGGACACGTAGTGGGAACCACCAGAGAAGCTGAAGAGTTGCAATGATTAGGCAGAGCACTTGAGATGTGGAGGAGATTGGTGTGGTGTGAGCATGTGGAGGCATTGCAGACATTGCATGCACAAGGTGCACAGAAGCTATAAGTACACGGTACAGAGAAGAGATGTGGTAGTGGTTGTTATGAGGGATTCAGGAGGGAAGAAGGAGGAGAGTACAATAGCTAAAATGTAGAGAAGAAGAATGGTGGATCAAATGAAGATGGCACACAGTGCGTAATGTGAGAAGAACATAAAGTGTAGAGGAGTGTGCAAAAGACACTGATGCAGACAGAGCAATGCAGTATAGCAGAACAATGATAAGTCTGGTAAGCCAATGATAAATATTGTATCACTGTGATAAGTTTCATTAGCAAAGATTTATATTTCTGCGTGGTAGGGAGGTGAAAAGGAGGACTGGTGTCCTCAGAGGTTCAAGTGGGAGCTTGAACACAGGGAGTTGGTGCTTCCTTCTAGTTGGTGCTAGAGAAACCAAGGAGTTGGCGCTTCCTTCTAGTTGGTGCTAGAGAAACCAGGGAGTTGGTGCTTCCTTCTTGTTGGTGCTAGAGAATCCAGGGAGTTGGTGCTTCCTTCTAGTGGGTGCTAGAGAAAAACAGAGAGTTGGTGCTCCCAGCAAATTGCAGCTTGCAAAATAGAGGTTGTAGCCTCAGAATGAGTTGGTGCTCATATGTATGATAATGTAAAGAATGTAAATAATACTTATCATATAAAGAAGAAGAGGTTTTTACCCTGTATGGGTTTCCTCAAGAAAATATCTGTCTCTGTGTTTCTCATATATGTGACTGATGCTGAATGTGCCATTGCTTATTTCCCTGCATTATTGTGATCATCATTGAGTGCCTTGTAAAGAATTTAAAAGAAGCATAATTGTTTAAGCACGGGTGTTATCACTGAAATTTTGTCAGCACATGGTTACAAGAACTTAGCATCGTCAAACAGTGATGAAGTCATTCATGGATTTGAATTAATACCACAGCATTCAAAAAGGTCAAAAACTATACAAAGTAGTGAAAAATTGAAGAGCGCTTTACAGGCATTGGGCATGCGCACGCATGCATGGAACAGGAATGTACAAATCGCGCACAGGCGCACGATGCGCGACTGTTAGTGCAAAAATCCACGCACCTGCTAAATGGCACATTTATGGAAGTGGTCGACCTCCCAAACACTTATGGTTCAGCTCCCAAGCCGATTTGACCTCCAAATCTGGCCTGGATCCGAATGGTGGGCTGGTCAAAGACCTAATAATGCCCTAAATGGCCTCTTTTCACACTACAAAGCAGTTACACAATAACCCAATGCAATGCTATAAAAAGCCATGAATGCACCTCATTTTCTCAAGGAATTCAAAGTA
>ML778876.1:355673-369298 GCA_009831015.1 Picea engelmannii
ACATGCAGCAAGGTGACATCTAATTCACTAAAAATTGGCACACTTTCACTCACACACAAAATTCACTTATCACTCACATAGCTTCTTCTTGAAATGTGGAGGTCAAAGTAAGTTTCCTCCAAAGGGATTCCGAAAATACCCCATCTTTTCTTGACAGGACTATCCACTCCCATTTTTAAATCAACGAGGTTGGTTTGCACCCCCAACCTCCCAAAACAACTACATCTAAAATCTTTCTAAAAATTCACTAATCTTTCCTCCACAGGAGGTGCCAAAAGAAATTTTTTAGTCTAGGTAGGAGTTCGGGGATAGGCATCCAAATAACTCCCCGTTATCTGGTTCTCACATTGTCAAAACATAGAGGTTGTCAAATAGGGAACTGAAAATCCTCCAAGTCAAGTGTTCCAATCACCATAAGGAAGGGAGATGCCCATGAAGGGTTGAAGGCTGAGGTCCGGTTGTTCTGTGTGTCCCCCCTTGAGGCACCCACCTCTTGGACGGGATCCAGCCCATGAGCTATTTCTTAGGCCGAAAATCTAAATGCCGCAATTTGACCGAGGTACCTAGTGACCAACTTTAGGACATCTACCCAGGTGGCAATTGTGGGCTGCAATTGCACCTTGATTGGATTTTGTGTGGCTATTGGGAAATATCACCATCTCTTTCGGGATATGCCCCCTTTACCCCTCATTATAACCAATTATTTCATCCTTCACTAGTTTCTCTTCCGATGACTTCAGACCCCATTGTTGAGTACTATTGGAAGGTCCAGTGCTATTTTAGAGGAAGGACATTAGGTCTTCTAGGACACGAGTATTTTCTTTCTTTTGATTCCCCCACATGGACAAAACCCACTTACCCACATATATGCTTCTTTCTCATTTTATGTATGATGCACATCTGATTACAGTTTGATTTGGATATATATATTGTGTAAACATTCAACGCAAAGGCTCTTGTTTCTATATTACTCTCACCACTTTTTGCACATATACACACAGCTAGTCTGACATCATAGGGGAACCATAGAACCCCCGTCGTTCACGACTCTTGCTCAACCTCCCTACTATCTTAGGGGGAGTATCTGGTCGTGCCCGCTCATCGACACCTCCTTCACACACACCTGTAAGTGCTACTATCTTAGGATCAACTTTGCTTAGTTCTACATTACTTGGGTTAACTTCCCAAGGTCATCCGTTCACTCGCTCTCCTTTACACAGAAGCAGGGGACCCACTTCCTCTCAGGGAGGGAGCACCAACCCACCTAGCCCCCCTCACAGGACAGGTTCACAACACACTATGGCCGGAGATAATCCTCCCCCTCCACTGTAGATGCCATATTTGGCCTCTCTCAACATACCAGATCTCACTAAACTCATCAATGATCCTATATTGCATGAGCCCACATGGCCTACAATGCCAACCAAACTCCCTTCAGACATACCAAAGTTTGAAGGAAAGGCAGGCGATGACCCTGCCAACCATGTCATGACCTTTCACCTATGGTGATCCTCCAATAGAATTATGGATGATTCCATCAGACTGCGATTATTTCAATGCACACTCACTGGCCCATCGGCTAAATGGTATGTTGAAGAAAAATCAGGGTCCCACGCAACATTTGAGTCATTGGCCAAAGAATTATTGACCTTCTTCCAATTACCCATCCGCCACGACAATGTTCTAGAACTACTTTCTAACTTCAAACAAACCTCAGACACACACATCGCTGACCACATTCACGAGTGGCGTAGGCGACGTAGTTTGTGCAAAGCAGAAACCACCAAGCAACAGTGTCTTGACTGGTTTCTTAGATCACTTGTCTCTCTCCTCGGTAAGGATGTGCTTCCACCTTCCCTCAATCTGAAGAGGAAGCCATCAGCAAGGCCCAATAGTATGACCTCATCTATGCACAGTCAGGGTAGTTATATACTGTACTTCCTGATCTTTCAAAACCTATGCCATTTGGCCAAGACAAACCTGGGATGTCTCACTCAGCAGACGGACTAATAGGTGCCACCACACACCATGGTCCACAACCCCAACCAACACCGATGTATGGAACACCTCAATACCCGCCGGCATACGGGGGCACTCCTTATTACCCCCCACCCCCTTACCAACAACCATACCCTGTTTCTATACCTCCACCCATCAGTGGACCACCACCGGCACCTCCCATACATCCACCTATTCCCACAAATAGTGGTACTCCCTCAACATCAACTTATAGTACTAACGAAAGCACTACACCTTCCTATGTACCTTATGGATCGGTACCACCATAGAATCCATACTTCCCATTTCCTGGTCCTCCACAACCCATGGCTCCCCCACATCCTCATGCGGGGGTAAATTTTGTTCAACCCTCTGTTGCTCAACAATACCAAAGTTTTGAACAGTTGAATACATCCAACCCAACTCATCCATCGAACAATGCCAAGAAGAAAGGATGGAATAGGAATAACAACAACCCAGGTCAAGGCGAGAATCAACCCCCACAGCACCAACCAACTAGGGGCAACCAGAACCAAGGGAACCAAAACCCCCAAGGGGGCAATAATAATAAACGCCAAGGGAGAAATAATGTCAAAACCATCTTCCCTTGTGCCCTTTGTGGTGAATTCGGCCATTACACTCATCATTTCCCCCAGATCATTGATTTCAAATGGTTGAAATATTCTGGTAGTCTTCCCCATTCTCCTGCACAACCTGCGCCTCAGCAGGCACCACAACAATACGTGCAACAACCCCCTCCCACCGTGTTTCAAAATCCTATTCCACATCAAGGTGTGATAAACACCCAATAGGACACACAACACCCCCCACCTCAGGTGGGACAATACCTCAACCCCAACAACCTAGCAGAGCGTACAATTCTCCTCACCAGTGAGAAATAAATCCTTCTACAAACGCGTAGTCATCAGTATCATACACCCGCTGAGTCTCCTTCCATCCCTCCAGAAACAAACCCTCCATCGTCAGGACCCCCATTGGTGATCCCTCGCCCTTCCACTGAAAAACCACTTCGCATCCCTCGCACCCCATTGTGCAGGAATGTCCACAACCCGTAGGCTAGGGTAGCCCATAACTATAGCTTGATCGACGACTTAGCACAATCCCCGGCTGCCATGTCGGTCTTGGAAGTCCTCCAGACTTGTCCTACTCAGTGGAAATCACTACTTTCCACCTTGGTGGCAGTCGACCCCATAGATACCCGACTCATCTCCTTTGATCTTGATAGCAGAGAACCTCGTCTTCCCGCCTTGATCGCTTTTCAAATACCAGTAAAAATATGGAACATCACAATTCATCGGTGTATCATCGATGAAGGTGCATCTACATGAATTATGTCCAAAACAGTATGGCAGAAACTTGGTTCCCTGGAAGTCATACCCTCTGCCATCACATTACGAGCTTATGACGGACGACCATCCTCTCCTGAAGGGCTCTTCCAAAATGTCCCCGTCGAACTTGGGGGCAAGACTATTCTCATCGATATTGAAGTTATCGACGCCCCTCTCGATTATAATATCTTGTTCGGTCATAGCTACATGTATGCTATGAAGGAAGTGGAATCTTTCGTCTTTCGGGCAATGATGTTCCCCCACAATGGTAAGATCATGACCATCGACCAAGTCTCACATTATGAGCCTAACCCATCTGCCAACCTCGATAACATTCTTCCTCTCATCCACACAAACCAAGATGCATATCCACTCATCGAGATGGGTCCTGGGATTTTTAAAGATCCATCCTTGTTAGGGACATACCATGGAGCACCACCACTCCTTCATCCTGCTAATCAAGTATGCATCATCTCATCTAACGGAACTCCCACAGAGGATACCCCTCCTCCTACAGAGGCTTCTGTCATATCTGATGTCCCAGTCATCACAGAAACCCCTCCTCAAAACCCCCCTAGACACTCGTTGACCCCACCAGTCCACGATTCCACCTCTCTCCAAGGACCTAGTCCAGTTTGGGAGACAGTTCCCCAACCCCTCACTCAAATTCCCTTCTTTTACCCTCCACCTGGTATAGAAGATTTTCAGGTAGCTGCAACACTCACATTACCTAATATGGTGTTAGAAATCCCAGTGTGGTATTTACACCCACCTGAGATGGTCCCTCGACCATCCCTTCCCCCACAGGAAGGAATCCCCATGACGATTCGCATCCTCACCCCCACCACTCCCCCACTCACTAATCCCCTTGTTACAGCTGGGGGCAGGAGAAAGAAGAAGGAGCCCACTGCTCCACTTCCTCCACGCATCCCACAACCTTGCACACTATGTGAGAAAGAGGGCCACCAAACCAACAACTGTCCATCACTACCTGAATTACGGAATTTGATCCCCCCCAATCAAACTCCCACAACACCCGCCACTATTGCTAGTCCCACCACTACCACCAACCCTTCCAGTAGTAAAGGGTTGAGGACCAAATACACTTGTGCTATATGTTCAGAGTATGGCCATTACACCCATCATTGCCCAGCACTACCATGCTTTCGGCAGACATTAGCCACTGTACGCCAGAACTTCCAGAACAACCCCAGCCCTGCTATGTCCTCGACAACAAATATCACTAACATCCGCTATGTCACCACTTTAGTCAATGAACGTATGAGATGCCCTTGCTCTCTCTATGATTCATTAGCTCATTTTACATATCAGTGTTCTATGATCCTTGAATACAGGCAATGGCAATTGAACCTGCTTCACCGACCCGCAGAGGCGCTAATTGACATTACCTCATCACTAGAGGATCTTCATGTCATTTCTCCTGAGCGCTAGGCACTCCCAACGCCTCCATGGTTCTTAGATGACGTATCTGAGGATTTACCCCGCAACCCCCCCAACTCTCCTACTCATTCCCCCCCAGATACTCTCCACCCAACCACCATGGGTACCCCTCAATACTTCAATATATGGTTTATGTTGAGTGAACCCTCACCATCTCCTAACCGTGTTCCCCCCGTTCCTTCACCAGGGGGCAACCACACAACCACTGTCACCAAGATCACTCCTCATGACCCCTTGTATTCTCGGCATTTCCAATGCGACGAGGAAATACTAGAAAAGCTAAATCACCTGGACTCTCCCTGGGATGCGCTACACCACTGCACACTCATCTCTCCACAGGAAGCCCCCATGCCTCCTAACCAAAAACCCATTTACACAGTCAAAACCAAGGATTTAATCCCATCAGGGCCTATCAATTGGTTCAATAATCCCATTCCTACTCCTGATGCATTTGAAGAAGGCAACATGGCCACCATTTACCCCACCATCAAAATCGACATTTCCATTAAACATGGCATTGTCGAAGAAATCACCATTGGAGCTGCTTGCACTCCTCAGAAAATCGCCGCATATAAATCCCTCTTCCAGGAATATAGGGATATTTTCACCTGGTCATACACGAAAATGCCTAGCCTCGATCCCTCTATTGTCAAACATTGCATCGACACCTGGCTCGACATCACACCAGTTCGCCAGAAACAGCGACCGCTACACCCATCCAAAGCCACGACTATCAAAGCCGAAATTGACAAATTATGCACTGCCGGGTTTATTTACCCCATCGCTTATACTTCATGGGTTTCCAACCCTGTACCTGTCGACAAAAAATAGGGCACTATCCACATTTTCACAGACTTTCTTGATCTCAATAACGCATGTCCCAAAGACAACTTTCCAACGCCTTTCATCGATCAAATTATCGACGACTGCTTCGGCCATGAGGCTCTCTCCTTTATGAACGGATTCTTTGGCTATAACCAAATTCAAATCCACTCAGCCGATCAGTATAAAACCGCATTCACTACCCCGTGGGGTACTTTTTCATATCGAGTCATGCCTTTCGGCTTAAAGAATGCCGACGCAACTTTCTAGTGGGCGATGACATACATCTTCCACGATCTGGCTAAAATCATCCTCGCCTACTTGGACGACCTGACAGCTCGATCCAGGAAACGCACCTAGCATCTCAATGATTTATGAATCATCTTTCAACGATGTCGTCAGTACAACATCCACTTGAATCCTCTCAAGTGTGTGTTCTGTGTCACCATAGGGTGCCTCCTCAGTTTTATTGTTTCCCAAAGCGGTATTACCATGGACCCCCTCAAAGTCCAAGCTATCACTAAAATTCCACCTCCCTGAAATTTATGGCAACTTCAGAGTCTTCAGGGAAAAGCTAACTTTCTTAAACGCTTTGTCCCGGATTATTCCATACGCGCACATGGTTTCCTTCGCTTACTATGTCACGAAATCCCATTTCATTGGGACGACCACGCCCAACAGTCATTTGATGATCTTAAAACAGCTCTTTCAAACGCACCTTTAATCAATGCACCTGACTATAATCGCGACTATATCCTCTACGTATCAGCATCAGCTGTATCAGTAGCTGGTGTCCTCATCCAGCTCGGAGATGACAATCATGAACATGTCATTTATTACGTTAGTAAAAACCTCTCAGGGCCACCCTTGAAGTATAAACATGAAGAGAAAATTTCTTTGGCAGTTGTCCTCGCAGTCCAGAAACTACGCCATTACATTCTGCTTCGCACCACAAAGGTCATCGCAGATTCCAACCCTATGCAGTACTTTCTCAGCCGTCGACAAGTTAATGGAAAATTCACTCGATGGATCATTATCCTTCAGGAGTATGACCTTGAGTTATCAACACCTAAGAGTAAGAAGGCCCTCGTTCTCATCGAACTTGTCACAGCCCTCCCCTCTAACACCACCAGTGCCCCGGTCAATACCGAATTTCCTGACAAACATCTCTTTTACATTACTTCGGATGATCCTTGGTATGGCGACCTTCTTGTCTACCTCCGAACTCAAAATTTTGGTAACCACCTTTCATGGGATGATCATCAACGTATTCGCCATCAGGCCCCCCGCTACCTTCTCATTGGCGACATCCTATACCGACGGGGCATCGATACCATTCTTCGTCGGTGCCTGACTATTGACGAGGCCGACAGAGTCTTAAACAACTGCCATAGCGACGCATGTGGGGGCCATATTTCGGGCATATCCACTGCTCAAAAGATTATCCGAGCTGGTTACTTTTGGCCTACCTTGTTTCATGATTGCATTCATGTCGTGAAATGATGTGAGCAATCTCATCTCTACGCCACCAAAGCCCGAGCTCCCCCCGCTCTTCTTCACCCTGTCATAACTGCCGACACTTTTTGTAAATGGGGCATCGACTTTATGACTCGTAATCCCCCCTCCAGCAATGGCCAAAAATACATCATTGTCGTCGTCGATTACTTCACCAAATGGGACGAAGCTATGCCCACTTTCAACAACACTGACACTGCAGTGCGTTTTTTCTTTAACCACGTCATATCTCGCTTTGGAGTACCCCTCCAACTCGTTTTGGATCATGGCCAACACTTCGAGAATGAGATCTTTGTCGAACTCTCATCTCGGTTAGGCTTCTCTCACGAGTTTGCCTCACCATATTACCCTCAGTCTAATGGACAGGTCGAGGCAGTTAACAAAGTCCTCAAGACCATGTTACAGCGCACGGTTAATAAACATAAAACCAATTGGCATTATATGTTATTTTCTGCGCTATGGGCTTATCGAACGGTTGTGAAGACCGCTACTGGTTTTACACCATTCCATTTAGTCCATGGGGTCAAGGCAACTCTTCCTATCGAGTGCGAAATTCCCACCTTACGCACCGTAATTGAGCTATTACCTGACACTGCTCCAATGGAACAGTGCTTGCTGAACTTGGAGTCTTTGGATGAAGATCGTCGATCTTCCTTACAAAACAACGAGGCAGCTAAAAAATGATCCAAGGCTACCTTTGATCGTCATGTCAATCTTCGATCATTCCGCGAAGGTGACCTCGTCCTGGCTTATGATATCACTCATGATACCTTTGGCCACAGCAAATTCGAATCACTTTGGCATGGCCCATACATTATCCAACATTGTCTCACCAAAGGCGCATACATCCTGGCCTCCCCCGAAGGCCTCTCTCTCAAAGAACCTGTCAACGGGTTGTATCTCAAGAAATTTTATGCTTAAAAGTAGTCATTCTACTTTAGGTTCTTTCTTTTTCTATCATTTTTAATATTTTTTCTCCTCCCCTCTCATCTAAACTATCCTTTGTGCTATTGACAGATGCTTCCTCCACCATCCTACCACATCGGTTACACCAATGGCGCCAGCCGTTGGACACAAAATCTCACTTCGGCTGCTTGGGCTCTCTACACCCCCTCACATGACATGCTCCATTCAAGTGGCATATGTTTGGGGTCAGCAGCCAACAACCAAGCCGACTAAACTGCTGTCATTGGCCTCCTGGCTGACGCACAACATCATCATATTCGTCACCTTAGCGTCTTCCTCGACTCTCAACTAGTCGTTCTCCAGCTCAACAATGTGTACCATGTTCGTGATCCTTGTCTCTTTCGTAAATACCTGTAGGTTAGGCTTTTATCTTGACATTTTGATTCCATCACATTTACACATATTCCAAGACAATTGAAACAAATCACAGATAACCTAGCTAATATTGTGTTAGATTGGCATATATCACATCAAGCTACACATACATAAACATATCACAAAACCTGTCACAGCATATATATAGAATGGACGTAATCAACTCATCAACAAAAAACATGTAGACAACATCATGATCTCAAATATGTATACTCATGTATATATAAAGGCCCATCAGGCCATCCGAATGTTTACATACAAAAATACACGTATCTGCAGGCCAATGCAGCACCTCGGTACAAACATGGGCTCACCATCCTATATACAAAACAAAAATATATACATCATGCACTACTCATGGTGCCTCTATTACACCACCACTTGCTCCTCCCTCAGGCGGTGGCGTCCCACCACCATCTGCCCCAGGTGGTGGAGGTCCACCCCTATAGGACCCTCCTGCCCCGGCGGCAGGCATCCACTCATCATAGCAGTAACCACTGTTGCTCGTCGCACTATGGACCGCCATGGTGGCAGTACCCCCACACACTGCTCCAGGAAACTCTCGTCCTGGATGCGCGACCACATGCCCTCAGGCACATCCTGTAAAACCATCTCTAGGCGACGGCGTATATCATCAAAATCCACTCCGGCCATCGCCGGAGGAGTGTGTGATGGCCCCGCACCAGGGTCATTGAACCGGCACCTCCTCGCTGCCCTCTCTGGCTCAGTTGGTCACCCCGCGGCATCCTCCTGCCGACGTCTCTCTCCCAGCGGCAGTCTCTCCGGCTCCTGACGAGCCGGCACTCTCTGCAACTCTACCTCGCGCCCGCGAGGTGCCACATCTGCACATACAAACAAACAACAAATAGTATCAGCATCTATATCATAAACATATGGATGACTATCTCAAACAATACGCAAACATACATATCCACATCATCAATCAACATACCTTGATGATCAAAAACCTCCCCCGGAGATAGCACCATATCTGGATCATCCCGAAAGTCCACCCTGGCATAGGGGTACCGCAAAATCACCTGCAGCATCTGCTACCATACCTGCGCAGCCTCTGCCGAAAAGAAATGGCCCCCTTCACCACCATCGTGGTGAAGCAATACCGTCGACCACTGCCTCAAATGCGGCTCTCACGCCCCCGACACACTCAATAGAATCCTCGAGCGCAACATTGGCACCCTCTCTAGAAACCAGGCCACTAGGATGGACCTGAAAGAAAACTCCCCTGCATCAGTAGATTGACAGTGGTCCAACTCCGCCACCATCCTCACATGTAGCGTCAGGCCCCAAGTGAAATGATCGTTGGCCAACACTGTCTCCAACACCAGAAGCTGGCCACCACTGATCCACTGGGTCGCCAGTGACCCATATACCCGCACAATCATCACTGCTATATAGCGATGCGCCAGAGAATCTATCGCCAATATACTCACCACCATCCTAGACATAAAGTCCTGACCTGAACAATAGCTCTGGCCAATATCGGCAAGCAAAGTACTCCTAGGAAACACCGGCTCCGCTGATAGGTGTGTTCCTCGAAAGGGGAGCCCGGTCAAGAAATATAAATCCTCTACCACATTGAAGGGGATCTGCTCTCCTCGCACGAGGAAGCAGTGCAACTCTGGACTCCACATCTGGATTAGGAACTATAACAGATACTCCTGTGTCCATATCAATGGGCACTCAAAGAACTTTAGCAACCCACAGGTTGCCAAAGTTGCACGCATACCAGGCTCCTCAATGGCCACGGCATCTCGCAACTGAGCCTAGTCTCGCACTCGCCATCGCACTGGAATCATCACCACCATTCACCTAGAGACAACATAGAGCCCTATATCAGCTCAAGTAACCATTCACAACATCAAAATGACTCGTTTTTATACACCCCAATCTTGCCTCCTAGGTGCGGTTTTGTTACCCATAGGCGCACACACATGCGCGCCTGTTCACTACACTGGTGCGCACACATGCGCGCCTATTGACTACATAGGTGCACATCAGTGCACACCTGCTTGTTTCACAGGCGTGCCCCTATGTGCGCCTGTTCACCATACAGGCACGCAGAGGTGCGCGCCTGTTCAACACACAGACGAGCACTGGGGCACGCCCATTCAACTCACAGGCGCGCCCTTCGTGTGCACCTTAAATCCCCTCTAGCGTGCCCCCATGCGCATATATCCGGTGGGCAGGCGCACACGTATGCGTGCCTATCACCAGATCGCCCATGCATGTGGGGCCCATACCCCCTAAATACCTCTATACGGCCCTCCGTACACCCAAAAATTGAAAACCTATTTCTATGCAGGATGATCAGACCACTAACCTAATCCTCTCAGATCCTCAATCAGATGCCTCGTCCTCCCCGAATCTCCCAATCTCCTCTGAAAACTACTTGTCCAGTCACTATTGCAGCAGGTACAAATGAGGTGGCAAGGTGGGCCCTACAGCTATATATAGGCCTTTTGCCAAACTTCCACTCACCATTCCGGGAGCCCACGGTGTCCCTTTTTCAATCCGTCTTCAGCCACGGGATCAACATCCTGTCACCTACATCACAGCAGTCTCTGGGTCGCTTTTCATCCTAAGCCCCCAGGGCACCTTTTTTTCATACCATGGTCAGGTACGCATGCGCATAGTCACACTTATCAAATACATGCTCATATCTTTGATTCTCTTCAGATATTGTTCTCTTTGGGTATTTGGTTTTCATGTGTGCAGGGACTTGATCAACATCCATCGAAACAACCCCCTCAGGTATATACTCAGCACTGGCATGTAGTCTTTCCCGCTATACCGCATTTACATCTCCAGTCACACCCTCTGATATTGGCCTCTAGGATCCCCATTCTCGGCTCTACAGTACCCATGCCTCCATTTTCATCTTCGGTACTGTTACCCGGTAGCATTCTTACCCACATGAGTTGTCCCATTCATAGCATCTTTTTCCACTTTTTTGACACTCATGTTGTTTTTCATTACCCTTTAGGGATGGGAGTCCCGATAGTCTTTCATCACGTTGTGAATCAGCCACATACTCCTTCTCCTCATTTTACTAGATTTCCCACATAGACTCCCAGATTATCTCTTTACGGTTCTATCTTTTACCTACACCTCCGCAGTATCATGAACCCTCCATTTCATCCACAATCAATTTGCCCATCTGCGAACCTACCTTCATTTCACCTACCTCATACAGAAACTCACCAATGGGGCCCCCACCCTTCATCTGTTTTCCAAGCAAATTATGCCCTACATGGGCCATCCATATCACGCTGGGGCACCCATTTCTGTATTTGTACATTTCTCCTCAATTATTTGTTATTTATTTTACAAACGCCTTTATTTCCAATCATTACATTATCTTTTTTGTCGTCACCTTTGGTGACCTGTTTCCCTCCTTTTGGCCAAACGCAACCCATGTCACCCTTGGTTGGAGCATTACTTATCATCTACCCTTGCCTGCATCATCCATATATTTAGAGTAGCCCACAAGTCACTTACCTCTACCCTCTGAATTTTTTCACCTTGTCCCGCCACTAGCATAACTTATCACCGGTCTTTTCGTCTCCCTGACACTCGACCTCGTTACACGGTTGTGGCCACTTTTTATCTCATACATCCTCCAACCAAGAGCAGTCTTGAGTCATCCCACTTCTTGACTTCGTCCATGTACCTCTGCCACTTCCTCACCTCAGTAGATTTCCTGAAGCCCTTTGCTTCTGGGAGTTGCGTTCCCCTTTTGTCGACATCAGCACAATTTTCCAGAAGGGTGACAGTATCTTGATTCTCAATATCTATTCAATGAGAGATCTCAGACGGCACAAGGTGAAACACCATTTCTCCCTGCTGTCGTTGACCCCCATGACATTCGACACCAACACTTTCTCATGTTATGGTGGGTCTTACTTTGCAACTATTGTAGTTATTTCTCTCATTTTCCGAAGACCTCTGAACTTGGTTGGGCTGTCAATGCCCACATAATTGTTGCTACTTATTACAGCGATCACTGCCTACTGTCCAGAGTATGTTCATTTGCAGAATTGTCTTTTGCCTTTATCACACCTGCCCCCGAGGGCGTTGCAGTTATCTACACCAATGCTTCCGTCATCTTTTTCAGAGTTACATGACATGAGCATGGGGCATGCCCACCTCGTTTGTACACAGTTTTATATTTTACACACCTTGTGGAAGGTCGGAACCTACCGATTCCTTTTTCCCTCCAATGGATCACTCTGGACACTCACACTATTACTCTCTCTTACAACAACATTCTCAGTAGAAGAAACATTGATGGATTTCGGCTATACGTATGCTCCTAACCTCATCCATCAAGGGGCATATGTTATCACTGAAATTTCATCAGCACATGGTTACAAGAAATCAACATCGTCAAACAGTGATGAAGTCATTCATGGACCTGAATTAATACCACAACATTCAAAAAGGTCAAAAACTATACAAAGTAGTGAAAAATTGAAGAGCGCTTTATAGGCATTGGGCGCACGTGCACATGCACGGAACAAGAACGTACAAATCGTGCACAGGTGCATGATGCGTGACTGTTAGTGCAAAAAGCTGTGCACCTACTAAACGACGCATTTATGGAAGTGGTCAGCCTTCCAACCACTTATGGTTTAGCTCCCAAGATGATTTGACCTCCAAATCTAGGCTGGATCTGAATGGTGGGCTGGTCAAAGACCTAATAATGCCCTAAATGGCCTCTTTTCACACTACAAAGCAGTTACACAATAACCCAATGCAATGCTATAAAAAGCCATGAATGCACCTCATTTTCTCAAGGAATTCAAAGTAATGTTATGCTGCCTATATTGTTTTAAGGACTCCATACTTGACAAGAGCACTTTGGCACCATTACATTGGACAATCCATCTCACCATTGAGTGGATTTGTAAGGAGTTCTTTCATCACCATTTTCCATTTTCTTTGTTGTAAGAAGAGCTACTAGTGAGGGTCCAATAGCCTTCCCTTGGAGGAAGAAGGGACTCATAGTCCCCTTTCTTCTTGGTGCTTTGTTTTCATCAATAGATCAAGCCTCAAACATTGGTGACATGGGTCTTTTTGTTCTTGTTATCTCTATGTCCCTATGCTTATGATTTTTGT
>ML778876.1:369775-416209 GCA_009831015.1 Picea engelmannii
TGTGGTAGATATTGGTTATGTAAAGCCAGTTGTGCTAGATAATAAGGATGACAAGCTAGAATTTAGTTTCAACACTAAGGCTATGAATGCTATCTTGAGTGGGCTTGCAGAAGAAGAATTCGTAAAAGTTATGCACCTAGGAACTACCAAAGAAATGTGGGACAAACTCATTAGCAGTTATGAAGGTAATGAGAAGATAAAGGACGCCAAGATTCAAACCTATAGAATACAGTTTGAAGAACTAAAGATGAAGGAAGATGAAACAGTTGGAAAGTACTTTCTAAGAGTAGAAGAAATGGTAAATGCAATGAAAGCACTTGGTGAAAAAAATGAGGAACCTTCTTTAGTTCAGAAAATCTTGAGATCTCTCCCAGATAGGTTCAACCCAAAGGTCTCTGCTATAGAATAACTTAATGATCTAAAAACCTTGGAGTTTGATCAACTTCTAGGAACATTGACTGCTTACAAAATGAGAATAGTTAAAGACAAACCCACCTCTAGAGAAGCATCATTCAAAGCAAACAAGAATGAGGATTCTGAGCTCGATGAAATTGAAGAAAAATTTGTGAAGAGACTGTAGAAGGGATCAGGAAAATACAAAGGTAAACTACCTTTCAAATGTTTCAACTGTGGTAGAATAGATCATTTTGCAAATAAATGTCCCCACAAAAGAAAGGATCAGACATATGATGATGAGGAGAAGCATAAACACAGAAATTTCTTTAAAGAGAATAACTTTAAGAAGAAAAGTCTTTGCATAAACAATGAGGATGATCCTTCAGATGATGAAGACTATGACTCCCCTATTGAAGATAAATTAAATGACTTCATACTTATGGCCAAAGAGGATTATGATAATAACAACACATGAAGTGAAGTTAATGAAGACGAAGTTGTGGTTGACATGGAAGGAGAACTGATCAGTGCACTGGAAGAGATTGATAGACTAAGAATTAAGAACAGAAAGCAAAGACAATTGCTGATATAGTTTGAGAAAGACAGTAAAGGACCTGATGAAGACCTTGTCCTATTAAAAGTGGAATTAGAGGAGGCAAAAAAAATTGAAGATATTTTGAAACAACAACTATCAGAAAAAAGGGCACGATGTGACGCTTTAGAACAAGAAGTAGTGAAAATAAGGAAAGAAATGGAGAAGTTTCAAGCATTGTATAAACATAATCTATCAAGTGTCAGAGCCTCAGAAGGACTAGCCACCATTTTGAACCAGCAAAGGAATCCAAAGATGAAAACTGGTTTGGGTTATGAAGAAGGATTAGGTAGCTGTAAGACGAGAAATGAGGAACAAATCAAGTTTGTCAAATGTACAACCAATAACTGCAACAAACCTGTAGAAACAAAGGAATACAATCAGTTTCCCAGGATGAGCAAAGAAAAAGGTGCTAGGACTAAATGTATAGAACAAAGAAATAATGCGCTCCCTACTGAAAGATGTCATCAGCATGGAAGAAATTGATTTTCTCAAAGAAGGCAACTGCTTTCTAGGTACAAAGAATTTTTCTATGGTTATTGTTTCTACTGTTCTAATTTTGGTCACAAAGATGTAAATTGTTCCTACAGACTTAGACATGAGAAATTAAGATTTCAAAGGAATAATTACTTCCCACAACAAAGATTGATGCTGCCAAATAACAAACCTTCACAGAATGCAACTTGCCAAATTAAGTCTAGAGACATACAACCAAGAAATCCAAGAAATAATCAACAATCAATAAGTAGACAATGCTACAACAATAAGTTTGACCTATTGAATAATGAGATTGAATGCTACACCTATCATAACTTTGGACATAAATCTATTGATTGTCAGTTAAAGAACTATGAATCAGACTCAAAATCCCCTGTTGAAAATGTCAAGTTATGGAAGAAGAAGGAAAGTGTCAGGTGTGGGTTAGTATTATCCACTCAAAGAAAAATGAACCCTTGGTATATGGACAACGGATGCTCCAAACATATGATGGGAGACAAAGGTAAGTTTCTGTCACTTAGTGAAGGCAAATCTAGAAACCTAACTTTTGGAAATGATGCTCTGGGAAAAATAAAGGGAAAAGGGATGGTAAGCTTAAGTAATGGAAAAGGAAAAGCCCAAGATGTCCTACTTGTAGAAGGGCTTAAACATAACCTGCTCAGTGTAATTTAGATTTGTGACAGAGGATGTGAAGTAGTGTTCATGTCCAAGGATTGCAAGATAAAGTCTGTAAACTCAGGTCAAGTGGTGGCCAAAGGCATAAGGACTGAAAATAATGTATATGTGCTGAAAGAAAATAGAGAAGAATGTCATCTAATAAAATATGATGAAAGTTGGTTATGGCATATAAGACTTGGAAATCTAAACTTCGATCACTTAATCAAACTCAAAAATCTCGAGGCAGTAAAAGATCTTGCTAGAATATCAAAGCCCCAAGATTTGATATGTAAACCCTGCCAAGTAGGGAAGCTAAACAGGACTCAATTTAAGTCCAAGAGCTTTACTTCAACAGAGAAACCACTTCAACTAGTTCATATGGACTTATGTGGACCATCCAGATAGGAAGGCATAGGGAAAGAAAACTACTTCATCCTGATTATTGATGATTACTCCAGACTTACTTGGGTTTCCTTTCTCAAATAAAAATCAGAAGCGTTTGAAAAGTTTAAAATATTTAAGGCTTTAACAGAGACTCAAACAGGAAAAAGGTTAAAGGCAGTTAGATTAGACCAAGGAGGAGAGTTTATGTCAAGATACTTCAAGGAATTCTATGATGAGCATGGTATGAAGAGAGAATACACAATCCCTAGAACTCCACAACAAAATGGAGTTGTTGAGAGGCAAAATAAAACAGTGCAGGAAATGGCCAGGTCAATGATGAATGAGAAGAACATTGGTCAAAACTATTGGGTAGAAGCAATACACACAATAGTTCATGTGCTTAACAAAGCTCACGTCAAACCATAAAGTCACAAGACACCTTATGAATTGTGGTTTGGAAGACCTGCTACAATTAAACACTTCAAAGTCTTTGGGAGTAAATGCTATATAAAGAATAATGATGAGAACCTTGGCAAATATGATGACAGGGTTGATGAAGGTATATTCTTAGGGTATGCTACAAATAGTAAAGGTTATAGATGCTATAATAAGAGGCTACACAAAATGGTTGACTGTATTGATGTAAAAGTTGATGAAGGAATCCCAACGAGAGAGATGTACAGGAATGAGTCTTCAACAGAAGACACAGCTAAAGCTGAAGATGAACAGGTCCAAGAATCAGAAAATGAAGAATCTGAATCAGATGAAGACTCAGACACTCAGTCAAGCTCAAATCAACAGTCAACTACAAATTCCTCCTCCAGAATCATTCAAAAGAATCATCCTGCAAGTCAAATAATTGGGGAAAAAGACAAAGGTGTACAAACCAGGAGAAAGTTAATCAAAAACGTCAAACAATCTCATATAGCCTTCATATCCATGCTGGAACCCAAGAATTTTAATGAAGCCAATAGAGATGACCACTGGATTAACGCAATGAATGATGAACTTGATCAGATTGAGAAAAACAATACGTGGGAGTTGGTTCATAGACCTAAAGGCAAAAACATCATTGGCCCTAAATGGATCTTTAAGAGTAAGTTGAATGAGCAAGGACAAGTTGTCAGGAACAAAGCAAGGTTAGTCTGTAAAGGATATGCTCAGATAGAAGGATTGGATTATGATGAAACATTTGCGTTCGTAGCAAGATTAGAAGCTATTAGAATGTTTCTTGCCTATGCTTGTCATAAGAGGTTTAAAGTCTATCAAATGGATGTCAAGACCGCTTTTCTAAATGGAGACTTAAGCGAAGAAGTCTATATGGAACAACCAGAGGGTTTTGAACTATCTGATAACCCTGAATTAGTATGCAAGCTGAAGAAAGATTTATATGAGCTAAAACAAGCCCCTCGAGCCTGCTATCACAGACTAGATACATATATCAAAGAAAAAGAGTTCAAGAGAGGAACCGTTGACAACAATCTGTATATTAAATCAGAGGATAATAATTTTCTCATCGTATTGGTCTATGTAGATGACATCATCTTCGGATGTAATAAGGATCCATTGGTACAATGGTTTGCTTCTGCCATGGAATTAGAATTTGAAATGTCTATGATAGGAGAACTATCATTTTTTCTTGGTCTACAAATTAATCAGAGGACTGAAGGGGTGTTCATCTCTCAAGAAAAATATATATGAGAAATGGTGAAAAGGTTTCAAATGGAAGATTCTAAACCTGTGGGTACACCTATGGTTACTGGATGTAAATTAAGAAAGGATGATGTCTCACCTGATGTTGATCAAAGCTCATATAGATCAATGATTGGCAGCCTGTTGTACATCACAGCATCTCGCCCATACATAATGCATGTTGTAGGAATGGTAGGAAGATATTAGGCTGCACCTAAACAGAGTCATTTGCGAGGTGTCAAAAGGATATTCAGGTATTTGAAAGAAACAATGACTTATGGTCCGTGGTATCCCAGAAATAAATTTTTTTAGCTAACTGCTTATTTAGATGCAGATTGGGGCAAACTGTGTTGATGAGAGAAAAAGCACCAGTGGAGGAGCATTCTTCCTGGGTGACTCTTTAGTAGCCTGTCTTAGTAAAAAGCAAGGTTCCATTTCTTTATCAACCACAGAGGTAGAGTACATTGTTGTTGCTACCTGTTGCACTTAGGTATTATGGATGATTCAGACACTTGCAGACTTGGAGGTAAAATACACTATACCGATCCCGATTCATTGTGATAACACTAGTGTCATTAGTGTGTCTAAAAATCCTGTATTCCACTCCAAGACCAAGCATATTCCCATAAAATATCATTTTCTGAGAGAGAAAGTCACCAATCAGATTGTTCAGGTCCATTACATTCCAACCACAGAACAAATTGCAGACATTTTTACTAAACCTCTAGCCAAGACACCATTTGAATATCTCAGACAGAAGATAGGTGTTATCTCGTCTCACATCTAAGAAAGTCCATCCTATTAGGGGGAGTTTCATATTGATTGCATATCTGATACCTCATAAAAATACTACAATATCTCAGGGGGAGTGTGTTTTCTTTGACATTGATGTCAAAGGCGGAGAAAAGGAGTGGTATGGATCAGATGCTACAGTTGGACGTCCAAACAGATTAGCGCAGCCATTCAAGGTTTCCATCAATGCCAAAGGGGGAGATTGTTGGAAGGTTTACAGTTGGGAGTGAGCTTGTCATTGATGGCAAGAACAACGATGGAAAAGATCAGCATGATCAGCAGCACAGTGATAATGGAAGAGGAGGAGCAACATTGAACGTTGGAGCTTATTTAGAATCCTCGATGATCGTCAGATATGAATTTAGAGAGGAGTAGCATGCAGTATATGAGAATAGATCTCGGGCGTTTAATCTAAGCATGGGGTCCATCCATCGTTGGATTAGGGAGAACCTATACGTTCATTAAAGAGCCAGGAGAAGTGGGTATACAAAATCCTGAAAGAAGGAGGATCGTCATCTTTGGGCAGGACACGTGTTCATAGATCAACATTCCATTGACTAAAAAGTCAAAAGAAGGAAGTTCTCTATCTTTCCAACTAACGAAATGAGAAATGGACAAATGACCTGAAACGTTGGATCCAGGATTGATCAGGGATGGATGCATGGCGAAAGATCAGAGCACCACAAAGACTCCATTTTGGATTTTCACAGATTGGGAAATCCAAAGGAAAGAGGTTCAAATTCGCGATATGCGAAATCGTGAAACAATCTCGGAGTCTCGGCTATCATGACTTGGAGTGATGAGACCCTTCATCACAAGAATTGCGAGATGCGAATTCACGATGAGATCTGGACCGTCAATACACCAAGATTATGGACCATTGATCTAAGCTCCATCTCGGATTCTCGCCTATCATGACTTGGAGTGACGAGAACCTCCATCTAAGGAATTGCAAGATGCGAATTCATGATGAGATCTGGACCATCAATACACCAAGATTCTAGACCATTGATCTAAGCTCCATCTCGGTGTCTCGCCTATCATGACTTGGAGTGATGAGAACCTCCATCTAAGGAATTATGAGATGCGAATTCATGATGAGATCTGGACCATCAATACACCAAGATTCTGGACCGTTGATCTAAGCTCCACCTCGGAGTCTCGCCTATCGCGACTTGGAGTGACGAGAACCTCCATCTAAGGAACAATGAGATGCGAATTCATGATGAGATCTGGACCGTCAATTCATCGATATCGTGGACCATTGATCAGGGTTGATGAAGGGGAAATGGATGTAGCCTGTGGTCACACCGGTGGAATATGGGGGAAGGAGCTAGTGCAGACAAGATCCTTTTCGAAGTTTTGGGGATCCCGACTAGGAGTGTCGAGAAACTTGGTCACACGAATGTCGAATTGCTGAACGCCGAAATGCCGAAATGAATGCAAGATCCCATGGAGCTAATCCAATAGTGCAGGTGAATTTGAGTATGATTGGAGGGATAATGTTTCTCTTCACAGTGTAACTGCTAGAAACCATTGATGGTTTCTGCCAGAAGATTCGAAGAGACTTCTGTGTCATCGCCAGAGGAGCTGAAGATTCTCCAAGCTTCTTCGAGTGAATGAAGACTATTCTTAGAGGGGATTGATAGATGGATGAGCATTGAAGTCTGTAAATGAAATAGAAAGGATAAGCTCGACTGTGCCAGAGAAGACGAGGAGTCTCAACTACCAGAGAGGCTGAGGAATCTCAGCTGAACACCCAGTGATGCTGGACGCGTAGTGGGAACCACCAGAGAAGCTGAAGTGTTGCGATGATCATGCAAAGCACTAGAGATGTGGAGGAGATTGGCACGGTGTGAGCATGCAGAGGCATTGCACACATTTCATGCACAAGGTGCATAGAAGCTATAAGTACACTGTACAGAGAAGAGATGTGGTAGCGGTTGTTATGAGGTATTCAGGAGGGCAGAAGGAGGAGAGTACAACAGCTAAAATGCAGACCAAAAGAATGGTGGATCAAATGGATATGGCACACAGTGCGTAACGTGAGAAGAACATAAAGTGTAGAGGAGTGTGTAGAAGACACTGATGCAGACTGAGTAGTGCAGTATAGCAGAATAGTGATAAGTCTGGTAAGCCAATGATAAATGTTGTATCACTGTGATAAGTTTCATTAGCAAAAATTTATATTTCTGGGTGGTAGGGAGGTGCAAGGGAGGAATGGTGTCCTCAGAGGTTCAAGTGGGAGCTTGAACACAGGGAATTGGTGCTTCCTTCTAGTTGGTGCTAGAGAAACTAGGGAGTTGGTGCTTCCTTCTAGTTGGTGCTAGAGAAACCAGGGAGTTAAGCAGCGAGCAGATCTGAGTGGCGAGGATCTACGCGCCCAGATCTACCGTCAGGAGGGGATTCTGGAACCCCCCCCCCCGCCATTCTACCTTTAATCGGGGGGTCCAGAATCGGGCGCGCACCTCTCCAATGGCCACGATCAGAGCTCCCAGATCGATGTCTGAGGTTTCATTTCGGACCCCCCTTGCCTCTCTGGCTTTAATCGGGGGGGGTCTGGAATGATGGGATATTGATGTGGGGCCTCCTCCCCGATGTGTCACCTTTTGTACCATCCTTCCCCCTTTGTTAACGTGGTGAATCCTCCTAGCGTCTGCCTCCACTTCTTCCAAATCACTTACCACCTCCCTCTTCCTTTGTCACCTGTCCACTCACCCTCATAGTATGTGTCTCTCCCCCCCAAGTCACCTCCACCTCAGCGTCGTTCACCATTCACTTGTACCCCTGTGCTCCATGTTGCTCCTGCTTGTGTCCTGTCCATGCCCTGTGGCATTCCTCATATCATGTCACAACTCCCATTTATTCACCATCACCCCCATCATACCCTCATCCATTTCTGCCATAGAGGTCCCCGCACAACAGTTCAACGAAGCATCATCCAAAGGAGGACTGTTCAGCTGATCTAGGTGGCACCATTAGGAGACTGCCACGTCTCAAAAGATAGAGTTGACCGAGGTTGTCCCCAGTCCAAAGGAAGCAGTTATTGAGGTAGTTGGTTCTGGTTAGATATCATCTCTGCCATAAATGGAAAGTCCAACAACGAATTAAAAGCACGTCGGTTCATCCACCGAACTGTTAGGAGTTCGGTTGCGTCTGGCATAGGTGCACGACCGTTCTGAGACTGCATGTGCAGATTGTCAGTGGACATGCAGACGTGATGTTTTTAATGTAGCGTCTCAGTTTCACTGATGGTTTTTCTCTTTGAGTATATGTAGGAAATTTTGCCATTTTGAAAATGATCGATGGTAGAGCGAAGCTCTCGATTGTAAATTTTTAGTAGACATCTCTAGTTTTCTAGTTATGCATATGTATGTATGATTTCTTGTTTAATGAGACAATTTTCTTACCCCATCTAGTTTTCATCTCATACCAAAGGAGTTTATGATTGACTGATTCACATGAATTACTACAATTATGTTAGAATAAAGAATTTATTGTTGCATTGTTGTATTCTCCGATTTTCTGCGTTTGAATGTAAGAAGATCTTACGTTTAGATGTTTTCTCCTATAGTCTGTTAGAAACCTGATGTTTATGACAAACCTTTGCATTTCTCTTATACAAGTCTTCCCCCTATACACCCTTACTACAACTCACTGTCTGAAGTTTATCTAAGACCTCACTTGCCTATGCATGCTTGGCCTAGTTTCGAAGATTAAAACAATATTGTTTTGAGTTAACTTCCATTCGATCACCCCATTTTTATAAACAAATCGTGACATAAACTGATGGGCGTCGGGCTCTACTCCTGCTGCAATCTAGGAGTGACTTCCGTCGCCAACATTTATGGCACCGTTGTCGGGGATGAAGTTGAAAATCTTCCTTGGGATTGAATGACATTGAGCTTCTGATTCTGAAGGTGCATCAGGCATCAGAGCCCTTGAAGATTGCTACTGTGCACCTAGCGACTCCATTGCGACGACTCCACTGCAGTGAACCTGTTGTGATTAGTTGTGGCTTCCAGGGGTAGACACACACTGTCCCATCCTCGGTTGCCTCTAGCCACGCCTGAAGTGGATCCAAAAGTGATTATCAGAAAAGGGAAGGCCTCTCAAGGAGAAAGCTTCACCGCTGAACCAGGTAATTCGCCACCTCCTTCTGTAAAAACTCCATTTTCTTATTATCAGCTTCCTAGCAAGCCTATTTTTGAGGTTTCCCATTTTCTGAATTTCGGGAGTGTTCCTGCTGAGTTTTCCCCTCCTAATATAACATTAGAAGGAGAAATACTTGTCACTCCCCTCTCCCCTGAAGTTGTACCGGGGTTCAGACCCCAGACCTCAGAAGATTTCACCACCCCTCCTCTTCTTCCTATTACTGCACAGAGAGAAGCGTCTTCCCATTCAGGTCCCTTAGCTCTCTCTTCATATTCCCCATTGTTTCCCCTTCCTCCAGGAAGCTCATTTTTGGTATCCCCTGTTCGTAACCCTTCTCCTCTGAGTTCTCCTCCACTTAATATTCCCATGGCAAGAGTAAATCCCCCTATGACCAGAATGGAGGCTATTATAGCTGCTAGGTTTGCTCCCCTTATGTTACCTTAGCCTCTCAATGCCCTCCCAGTAGATGGTTACCTCAAGCAACTGCCCAAGTTTACAGGCGAGGGGGACATAATGGCAGAAGAACACCTAGAAGCCTTTTACAGTTTACAGATGATAATGTTATCATGCATGCAGACGTATGGATGAGTATTTTTGTCCATAGTCTTCAAGGCGAGGCTAGAAAATGGTTTAAGGCCCTGCCTCTTGGATCTTTTGATGGGATCGAAGCTTTGGATAATACCTTTTTGAGACAGTGGGGAGATAAAAAAGACTTCGTGTATTACATGACAGAGTTTGGATCTTTGAAAAGAAAAGAAGGAGAGTATGTCTCTGACTTTTCCAAGAGATTCAATAAAATGTACAATAAAATCCCTGCTGAGATAAAACCCTCTGAAGCCTATGCAAAGATCACTTATGTTAGCGCCTTTGATCCTGATTTCTGCGTCCTGTTGAGGGAAAGAAGAGCCACTACTTTGGCCCACATGCAGGATGCAGCCGTGGAGGTAGAATCTAACATATTGGTTGTTGACCGACTCAAGAACACTGCTGATAGAAGCATATCCAGGAAGAGGCCTGAAGCCTCCCCATCCATTTCCTCTCCCCTGCCCCTTCAGATAGACGAGACTACTAAAGTGCTAAAATCACTTTCTGCCAGGATGGAAAGGTGGGAGTTAGAAGGGAAGCCCATGTACAGAAATCTCTAGAATGTTGATAGTAGAGGTTTCAGGAAACCTAATAACAATGTGCCTCAGGATTTCCCTAGGGAACAAAGGGGGAAGGACAGAGAAGATCAAAGGATTCAAACCCCCCTCCAAAATAACCTAGTCACTCATGAAGAAGGAGAGGAGATAGATCAGCTTGACCCTGAGATTCACTGCATTGAAGAAACTTCCCCTTTTCCCCATTTGACTCAGTCTGCATATGAAGAATCCCTTATGAATATTCAAATCAATGAGTTAGGTAAAGGATAAAAGGTCAACAACACCTCTAGCAGATACCCTCTCAGGTCAAAGAAGAAAGAAGGAAAATTTAACAGCCAAGATCTGCCTCTCATAGCAGAAAGGTCTACTAAATCTACAGCAGCCACTACTAAAGAAAAGAAAACTTAGAATGCTTCGCCAGCAGTCAAAGAACCTGTTTCTGAGGTAAGGGAAGCTCCTAAGCCTATTTCCTCCTTCAATTTTGAGCATGAAATTCAAAAGATCAGAATTCCCATCCCCCTCTCAGAGCTGGTTAAAAATGAAGACTTCAAAAGGTCCCTCTCTAAACTGCTACAATCTGAGTCCCCCCAGCCTTCCTCTGACTCAGTGAACCTTCAAGATGAAAAGCTGGCAGTCGTCCTAGGTCCCATGGTAGAAGAAATATATGATTCATCCCCTCCCTTTTTCACCTCCCTGAACGTACATGATAAAGTGTTTCATAATTGCCTCATGGATTCAGGAGCTTCCCACAATATTATGCCCAAAATAGTCATGGAAGAGTTGGGACTGGAAGTGACAAAGGCTTATCATGAGTCTCAGCTATCATGACTTGGAGTGATGAGACCCTTCATCACAGGAATTGCGAGATGCGAATTCACGATGAGATATGGACTGTCAATACATCAAGATTCTGGACCATTGATCTAAGCTCCATCTTGGAGTCTCACCTATCATGACTTGGAGTGACGAGAACCTCCATCTAAGGAATTGCGATATGCGAATTCACGATGAGATCTGGACCGTCAATACACCAAGATTTTGGACCATTGATCTAAGCTCCATCTCAGAGTCTTGCCTATCGTGACTTGGAGTGACGAGAACCTCCATCTAAGGAACAATGAGATGTGAATTCACGATGAGATCTGGACCGTCAATTCATCGAGATCGTCGACCATCGATTAAGGTCGATGAAGGTCATAACTTCACGAAAATACCGAAAAGGTGAAATCGATGTAGCCTGTGTTCACATCGGTGGAAGATGGGGGAAGGAGCTAGTGCAGACAAGCTCCTTTTCGGAGTTTTTGGGATCCCGACTAGGAGTGTCGAGACACTTTGTCACACGAATGTCGAATTGCCGAACGCCGAAATGCCAAAATGAATGCAAGATCCCATGGAGCGAATCCAAAGGTGTAGGTGAATTTGAGTATGATCGGAGGGATAATGTTGCTCTTCACAGTGTAACTGCTAGAAACCATTGATGGTTTATGCCAGAAGATTCGAAGAGACTTCTGTGTGATTGCCAGAGGAGCTGAAGATTCTCCAAGCTTCTTCGAGTGAATGAAGACTATTCTTAGAGGGGATTGACAGATGGATGAGCGTTGAAGTCTGTAGATGAAATAGAAAGGATAATCTCAACTGCGCCAGAGAAGACGAGGAGTCTCAACTGCAAGAGAGGCTGAGGAATCTCAGCTGAACACCCAGTGATGCTGGATGCGTAGTGGGAACCACCAGAGAAGCTGAAGTGTTTCGATGATCAGGTAGAGCACTAGAGATGTGGAGGAGTTTGGAACGATGTGAGCATGCAGAGGCATTGCACACATTTCATGCACAAGGTGCATAGAAGCTATAAGTACACGGTACAGAGAAGAGATGTGGTAGCATTTGTTATGAGGTATTCAGGAGGGCAGAAGGAGGAGAGTACAACAGTTGAAATGCAGAGCAGAAGAATGGTGGATCAAATGGAGATGGCACACAGTGCATAACGTGAGAAGAATATAAAGCGTAGAGGAGTGTGCAGAAGACACTGATGCAAACAAAGCAGTGCAGTATAGCAGAAAAATGATAAGTCTGGTAAGCCAATGATAAATATTGTATCACTATGATAAGTTTCATTAGCAAAGATTTATATTTCTGGGTGGTAGGAAGGTGCAAGGGAGGACTGGTGTCCTCAGAGGTTCAAGTGGGAGCTTGAACATAGGGAATTGGTGCTTCCTTCTAGTTGGTGCTAGAGAAACCAGGGAGTTGGTGCTTCCTTCTAGTTGGTGCTAGAGAAACCAGGGAGTTGGTGCTTCCTTCTAGTTGGTGCTAGAGAAACCAGGGAGTTGGTTCTTCCTTCTGGTTGGTGCTAGAGAATCCAGGGAGTTGGTGCTTCCTTCTAGTGGGTGCTGGAGAAAAATAGAGAGTTGGTGCTCTCAGCAAGTTGCAGCTTGCAAAATAGAGGTTGTAGCCTCACAATGAGTTGGTGCTCATATGTATGATAATGTAAAGAATGTAAATAATACTTATCATATAAAGAAGAAGAGGTTTTTACCCTGTATGGGTTTCCTCGGGAAAATATCTGTCTCTGTGTTTCTCATATATGTGACTGATGTTGAATGTGCCATTGCTTATTTCCTTGCATTATTGTGATCATCATTGAGTGCCTTGTAAAAAATTTAAAAGAAGCATAATTGTTTAAGCATGGGCACAACTGATTCACCCCCTGTTAGCAACATTTCTTGTAAGGAGGAAAAAAAAGTTGAAGAGGCAGGTAAAAACCCACTTACCCTAAGTTTGGGGCACAAATGCACCTGTGGTTATGCAACAAGTAGATCTGAAAGGAGAGGATCTACACGCCCAGATCTATGGTTAGGAGGGGATTCCGGACCCCCCCCCTCCATTCTACCTTTAATCGGGGGGGGGGGTCCTGAATTGAGCGTGCACCTCTCCAACGGCCACGATCAGAGTGCCTAGATCGACATCTGAGGTTTCATTCCGGCCCCCCCTTGCCTTTCAGGCTTTAATCGGGGGGAGGGGGGGGTCCAGAATGATGGGATATTGATGTGGGGCCTCCTCCCTGACGTGTCACCTTCTGTACCATCCTTCCCCCTTTGTTAACGTGGCAAATCCTCCTGGCGTCTGCCTCCACTTCTTCAGAATCACTTACCACCTCCCTCTTCCTTTGTCACCTATCCACTCACCCTCATAGTATGTGTCTATCCCCCCCAAGTCACCTCCACCTCAATGTTGTTCATCATTCACTTGTTCCCCTGCACTCCATGTTCCTCATGCTTGTGTCATGTCCATTCCCTGTGGCATTCCTCATCTGATGTCACAACTCTCATTTATTCACTGTCACACCCATCATACCCTCATCCATGTCCGCCATAGAGGTCCCCGTGCAACAATCCAATGAAGCATCATCCAAAGGAGGACTGTTCAGCTGATCTAGGTGGTACCATTAGGAGACTGCCACATCTCAAAAGATAGAGTTGACCGAGGTTGTCCCCAGTCCCAAGGAAGTAGTTATTGAGGCAGTTGGTGGTGGCTAGATATCGTCTCCACCATAAATGGAAAGTCCGACGATGAATTAAAAGCATGTCAGTTCATCCACCGGACTATTAGGAGTTCGGTTGCATCTGGCATAGGTGCATGATCGTTCAGAGACTGCATGTGCAGATTGTCAGTGGACATGCAGACGTGATGTTTTTAATGTAGCGTCTCAGTTTCACTGTTGGTTTTTCTCTTTGAGTATATGTAGGAAATTTTTCCATTTTGAAAATGATCGATGGTAGAGCGAAGCTCCCGACTGTAAAGTTTTAGTAGACGTCTCTAGTTCTCTGGTTATGCATCTGTCTGTAAGATTTCTTGTTTAATGACATATAGTTTTCTTACCCCATCTAGTTTTCATCTCATACTGAGGGAGTTCATGATTGACTGATTCACATGAATTACTGCAATTATGTTATGATAAAGGATTTATTGTTGCATTGTTGTATTCTCCAGTTTTTTGCGTTTGAATGTAAGAAGATCTTAGGTTTAGATGTTTTCTCCTACAGTCTGTTAGAAACCTGATGTTTATGACAGACCTTTTCATTTCTCTTATACAAGTCTTCCCCCTATTCATCCTTACTACAACTCACTGTCTGAAGTTTATCTAAGACCTCACTTGCCTATGCATGCTTGGCCTAGTTTTGAAGATTAAAACAATATTGTTTTGAGTTAACTTCCATTCGATCACCCCCTTTTCATAAACAAATTGTGACATAAACTGATGGGCGTCGAGATCTGCTCCTGCTACAATCTAGGAGTGACTTTCGTCGCCAACATTTCTGGCACTGTTGTCGGGGAAGAAGTTGAAAATCTTCCTTGAGATTTAACGACATCGAGCTTCTGATTCTGAAGGTGCATCAGGCATCAAAGCCCTTGAAGATTGCTACTATGCACCTGGTGACTCCATTGTGACAACTCCACTGCGGTGAACCTGTTGTGATTAGTTGTGGCTTTCAGGGGCAGACACATGCAGTCCCATCCTCGGTTGCCTCTAGCCACGCCTGAAGTGGATCTAGAAGCGATTATCAGAAAAGGGAAGGCCTCTCAAGGAGAAAGCTTCACCGCTGAACCAGGTAATTCGCCACCTCCTTCCGTAAAAACTCCATTTTCTTATTCTCAGCTTCCTAGCAAGCCTGTTTCTGAGGTTTCCCGTTTTCTGAATTTTGGGAGTGTTTCTGCTGAGTTTTCCCCTCCTGATCTAACATTAGAAGGAGAAATCCTTGTCAGTCCCCTCTCCCCCAAAGTTGTACCATGGTTCAGACCCCAGACATCAGAAGATTTCACCACCCCTCCTCTTCTTCCTATTACTGCACAGAGAGAAGTGTCTACCCATTCAGGTCCCTTAGCTCTCTCTTCATATTCCCCATTGTTTCCCCTTTCTCCAGGAAGCTCATTTCTGGTATCCCCTATTTTCACCCCTTCTCCTCCGAGTTCTCCTCCACTTAATATTCCCATGGCAGGAGTAAATCCCCCTGTGACCATAATGGAGGCTATTATAGATGCTAGGTATGCTCCCCTTATGTTACCTCAGCCTCCCAATGCCCTCCCAGCAGATGGTTACCTCAAGCAACTGCTCAAGTTTATAGGCGAGGGGGACATAACGGCAGAAGAACACCCAGAATCCTTTTACAGTTTTACAGATGATAATGTTATCATGCATGTAGACGTATGGATGAGGATTTTTATCCATAGTCTTCAAGGCGAGGCTAGAAAATGGTTTAAGGCTTTGCCTCCTAGATCTATTCATGGGATCAAATCTTTAGATAATACCTTTTTGATACAGTGGGGAGATAAAAAAGACTTCATGTATTACATGACAGAGTTTGGATCTTTGAAAAGAAAAGAAGGAGAGTCTGTCTCTGACTTCTCCAAGAGATTCAATAAAATGTACAATAAAATCCTTGCTGAGATAAAACCCTCCTAAGCCTCTGCAAAGATCATTTATGCTAGCGCCTTTGATCTCGATTTCTACCTCCTGTTGAGGGAAAGAAGAGCCACTACTCTGGCCCACATGCAGGATGCAGCCGTGGAGGTAGAATCTAACATATTGGTTGTTGACCGACTCAGGAACACTCCTGATAGAAGCATATCCAGGAAGAGGCCTGAAGCCTCCCCATCTAGTTCCTCTCCCCTACCCCTTCAGACAGATGAGACTATTAAAGTGCTAAAATCACTTTCTGCTAGGATGGAAAGGTGGGAGTTAGAAGGGAAGCCCATGTACAGAAATCCCTATAATGTTGATAGTAGAGGTTTCAGGAGACCTAATAACAATGTGCCTTAGGCTTTCCCAAGGGAACAAAAGGGGAAGGATAGAGAATATCAAAGGATTCAAACCCCCCTCCAAAATAACCTAGTCACTCATGAAGAAGGAGAGGAGACAGATTAACTTGACCCTGAGATTCATTGTATTGAAGAAACTTCCCCTTTTCCCCATTTGACTCAGTCTGCATATGAAGAATCCCTTATGAATATTCAAATCAATGAGTTAGGTAAAGGAGAAAAGGTCAACAACACCTCTAGAAGATACTCTCTCAGGTCAAATAAGAAAGAAGGAAACTTTAACAGCCAAGATCTGCCTCTCATAGAAAAAAGGTCTACTAAATATGCAGCAGCCACTACTAAAGAAAAGAAAACTTAGAATGCTTCGCCAGAAGTCAAAGAACCTGTTTCTGAGGTAAGGGAAGCTCCTAAACCTATTTCCTCCTTCAATTTTGAGCATGAAATTCAAAAGATCAGAATTCCCGTCCCCCTCTCAGAGCTGGTTAAAAATGAAGACTTCAGAAGGTCCCTCTCTAAACTGCTACAATCTGAGTCCCCCCAGCCTTCCTCTGACTCAGTGAACCTTCAAGATGAAAATCCAGCAGTCGTCCTAGGTCCCATGGTAGAAGACAGAGATGATTCATCCCCTCCCTTCTACACCTCCCTGAACGTACATGATAAAGTGTTGCATAATTGCCTCATGGATTCAGGAGCTTCCCACAATCTTATGCCCAAATAGTCATGGAAGAGTTGGGACTGGAAGTGACAAAGGCTTATCATGATTTGTACTCTTTTGATTCAAGGAGGGTGAAATGTATTGGAGTCATAAAAGACCTAGTGGTCTCTTTATTTCAGCTACCAAAGAAGAGTGTGGTCATGGATATTGTGGTAGCCAATGTTCCCCCCAAGTTTGGCATGTTGTTGTCTAGGTCTTGGATTAAAAGACTTGGTGGAACATTACAGATGTATCTCACATACGCCACCATTCCAGTCTTTGGAGGGGAACATAGGAGGTTGTATAGAGAAGCTCAACTAGCCTATATTGTCAGTGATGAAGCAAACCCCACCAATCATCCCATGTTTGCACTTGACACTGATTTGGGGTCTAGTTTGTTGCAGGTCACTGAAACCCCTGATCTGCCTTTATAGATCAGAAAGCAGCCCATTCTTAATCAGGAGATACCTCCTTCGATCACCTATGTTTGGAAAATGTTCTTTGACGGAGCTTCTTCCAGTATAGGCACTGGAGTATTTTTCATATCACCTTGTCAAGAGACCATATCCCTGTCATACAAACTAAAATTTGAAACCACCAATAATCTGGTAGAATACGAAGCTCTTGTTCTGGGTATGAGGGCTACAAAGGAGATGGGGATAAGGGAGATGGCAGTGTTCGGAGATGCTAAATTGATAATCTAACAGGTCAGAAATGTTTATCGTGCTAATAATCCTTGGCTCAGAAATTACAAAAATGAGGTATGGGACCTGATTGATAATTTCTTCTTGGCTTTTAACATTTCTTTCATTCTGAGGGAGGAAAATACTTCAACTGATTCTTTAGCTGTCTCAGCTAGTTTGCTCAGAATTCCTCTGCTGCCTATGGTCGAATATGATGTTGAAATAAAATATAAGCCCTCTGTACCGGACAATGTCAAGTATTGGAAGGTATTCGAAGATGATCTGGAAATCGAAAAATTTCTCCAATCTGTTGACAAATTTTCTGCATTGCACATTGATCAGGACCCTAACCTGGAAGGTGACCCTCACCCTGAGGTGGTTTTTAATGAAATTGCTAATCACCAAATTATTCAGCTGCCTAGCAATCATATTCTGAGGGGACTAGTCCCTTTAGAAAGACTATTCGACAGGAATGATGTAGCAGTAAAGGGTAGTGTTTCAAATGAAGATGTTGATACAGCCGAATGCAACATTGGCACACAGGAGAGGCCTAATTTTGTCAAATTATCAAGTAGCCTGACCAATGAGTAGAGGGTGGAATATACTGAGTTATTAAAGGAATTTTCTGATGTGTTTGCATGGGCCTATGAAGACCTCAAGACTTATGACACATCTGTCATTGAGCACAAGATCCCACTGAACGAAGAGGCTAGGCCATTCAGGCAGAAGATGAGACAGATAAATCCCATGTTGTTGCCCATCATGGAAAGGGAAGTGAAGAAATTGTTAGATGCCCAAATCATTGTCCCCTTGAGGTATTCTAAATGGGTGACCAATTTGGTCCCGGTAAGGAAGAAAAGTGGAGAAATCAGGCTTTTTGTCGATTTCAGGAACCTGAACAGGAGCTCAAAGAAAGACAACTATCCCCTTCCCAACATGGAACACATATTGTAGAGGGTAACTGGTGCATCTAGAATATCCATGATTGATGTTTTCTCTGGTTATAACTAGATATCAGTCATGCCTAAGGACAGAGAAAAAATGGCCTTCACCACTCCTTGGGGCACATTCATGTATGCCAAAATTCCTTTTGGATTGGGTAATGTAGAAGCAACATTGCAGTGAGCCATGGACATAGCCTTCATCAGGGAGAAAGATCAGTTTGTGGTAATCTATCTCGATGACATCACAGTCTTCTCCAGGTTAGATAAGGAGCATTGCTGTCACCTGAGGAAAGTTTTCTTGAAGTGTCGAAGGTTTGGCCTTTCCCTAAATCCTAAGAAATATTTGTTTGCTATGAAGGAAGGGAAGCTATTAGGCCATATAGTATCAACAGAAAGAGTGAGGATTGATCCTAGCAAGGTAGAGGCCATTCAGATGATGTCATTTCCCAGATCTAGGAAGGAAGTTCAGGCCTTTTGGGGGAAGATCAATTTTCTGAGGAGATTCGTCTCAAATTTCACTGAGTTGGTGAAACACATCACATCCATGCTCAGGAAGGGAAATGAAGTTAAATGGACTGCTGAACCCAGGGAATCTTTTATCCAAATAAAGAAAGCATTGACTGATGCACCTGTGCTGATCAGCCCTGATTATTCCAAGGATTTCCTGATTTTTTCTTTTGCTTCTTTTGATACAGTAGCAACGGTCTTATTGCAGAAAAATGAGGAAGGGCAAGAGCAACCCATTTCATTTTTAGCAAGGCATTAAGAGATGCAAAAGCCCAGTACGAGATCATGGAGAGGCAGGCCTATGCCTTGGTGAAATTTCTCAAAGCTTTCAGAGTCTATGTCTTGCACTCAAGGATCACTGCATACGTTCCTTCAGCCTCTGTAAAGGACATTCCTATACAACCTGACTTAGATGGGAGAAGAGGTAAATGGATTGCCAAACTCCTCGAGTTTGATCTGGAGATTAAGCCCACCAAGTTGATAAAGGGGCAGGGTTTAGCCAAGCTGCTGGCTGAATCCAATTGTGAAGCCTTGGGGATTAGCTCCATCAACGCCTGTTCAGAAAATTAGCAAGCTAAGTCATCCAACAACGGTTCTCATGGTGACTTATCACTAGCAGAATGCACCTGGTATAGAGATATTTTGTATTTTCTACAAGAATTGAGGCCTCTTGATGAAATGGGAAAGATAAAAGCAAGAGCTTTGAAGCTCAAGGTGGTCAGATATTGCCTTGTTGACCGAGTTTTATACTTGAAAGACCCTCTAGGGGTATTTTTAAGGTGTCTAAATTCACAAGAATCCCAGAGAGTATGTTTGATTTTCATAGTGGCCTTTGTGGGGGTCATCATTTCTGGAAGACCACAGCTCACAAAATCCTCAGGGTTGGGTATTACTGGCCCACTTTATTCGTTGATGTCTATAGGGGAATAAGAGCTTGCATCAAATGCCAAAAGTTCTCAGGAAAGCAACAACTCAAATCGTTGCCACTAAAGCCTGTAGTAGTTTTGACACCCTTTCAGTAGTGGGGATTGGACTTCATTGGAGAAATTCATCCTCCCTCAAGCGGCCAACACAGATGGATCCTGACTGCAACAGATTATTTCACCAAGTGGATAGAAGATACCCCCACTAGGAGTACTTCTCACAAAGTAATTATTAGCTTCTTGGAGGACATCATAGCCAGATTTGGCTGCCCTAGCAGAATTTTCACCAATAATGTCGCCTCTTTCAGGTCTGGGCCTCTGCTTAAGTTCCATGAATAGTTTGAGATTTCACTAGTTCAGTCCACTCCCTATTATCCTCAAGGAAATGGACTGGCAGAGTCTTCTAATAAAGGCCCGATCAAGCTCATTAAAAGATTATTGGAAGACAATAAAAGGGCCTGGGATTCAAAAATCAAATTCGCTCTATGGGCTAATTGAGTGACCACAAAGAGTTCCCTGAACACCTCACCTTTCCAACTTGTTTATGGGATAGAGGATTTTTTTCCTACCCAACTCGCTTTATCTGTGGTGAAATTATTTCAGGATCTTAAAGGAGAATCGGACCATATGGTCAGGAGAATTCATCAAATGGTGGAAGTGCAGCAGATCAGGGAGCAGGTAATGAACAGGGCCTACAGTCATCAACAAAAGATCAAGCAAACCTTTGACAGGAAGAGCAGGGAGAAAGATTTTGAGCTGGGTGATCTGGTGCTCAAGTCGGAAGCATCCAGGCAGGATAGAGGCAAGCACAATAAGTTTGATGCCCTCTAGATTGGGCCTTTCAGAATCTATAAAGTATTCTCAAACAACACATACAGGTTGCAGGATTTGGAAGGCAAATAAGTTTTTAATGGCCTAGTTAATGGGCATTTCTTGAAAAAATGTTTTTTCTGAGTCGGAGACGACTCCTCTATTTTTGTAAATATTGTTTTCAGTTTTCGGCTTAATAAATGATTCCATAGCCCAACAAGAAGGCACTGAAGCTACATAATGAGTTCTTAGAGCATCACAGGGATGAATCTATCCCCCATGGAGCCTAATGTTAGCAACATTTCTTGTAAGGGGGGTTAAAAAAGATGAAGAGGCAGGTAAAACCCACTTACCCTAAGTTCGGGGCACGAATGCACCTGTGGTTAAGCAGCGAGCAGATCTGAGCGGCGAGGATCTACGCACCCAGATCTACAATCAGGAGTGGATTCCGAACCCCCCCTCGCCATTCTACCTTTAATCGGGGGGGGGGGGGNTCAAGTGCACACCTCTCCAACGGCCATGATCAGAGCGCCTAGATCGACGTCTGAGGTTTCATTCTGGACCCCCCTTGCTTTTCTGGCTTTAATCGGGGGGGGGTCTGGAATGATGGGATATTGATGTGGGGCCTCCTCCCTGATGTGTCACCTTCTGTACCATCCTTCCCCCTTTGTTAATGTGGGGACTCCTCCCGGTGTCTGCCTCCACTTCTTCCAAATCACTTACCACCTCCCTTTTCCTCTGTCACCTTTCCACTCACCCTCATAGTATGTGTCTCTACCCCCCAGTCACCTCCAACTCAGCGTCGTTCACCATTCACTTGTACCCCTGTGCTCCATGTTGCTCCTTCTTGTGTCCTGTCCATGCCCCATGGAATTCCTCATCTGATGTCGCAACTCCCATTTATTCATCATCACCCCCGTCATACCCTCATCCATGTCTTCCATATGGGTCCCCGCGCAGCAGTCCAACGAAGCATCATCCAAAGGAGGACTATTTAGCTGATATAGGTGGCACCATTAGGAGACCACCACGTCTCAAAAGATAGAGTTGACCGAGTTTGTCCCCAGTCCCAAGGAAGCAGTTATTGAGGCAGTTGGTGGTGGTTAGATATCATCTCTGCCATAAATGGAAAGTCCGACAATGAATTAAAAGCACGTCGGTTCATCCTCCGGACTGTCAGGAGTTCGGTTGCGTCTGGCATAGGTGCACGACCATTCAGAGACTGCATGTGCATATTGTCAGTGGACATGCACATGCGATGTTTTTAATGTAGTGTCTCGGTTTCACTGTTGGTTTTTCTCTTTGAGTATATGTAGGCAATTTTTCCATTTTGAAAATGATCGATGGTAGAGTGAAGCTCCTGACTGTAAAGTTTGAGTAGATGTCTCTAGTTCTCTGGTTATGTATCTGTATGTAAGATTTCTTGTTTAATGACAGACAATTTTCTTACCCCATCTAGTTTTCATCTCATACCAAGGGAGTTCATGATTGACTGATTCAAATGAATTACTGCAATTATGTTATGATAAAGGATTTATTGTTGCATTATTGTATTCTCTGGTTTTCTGCATTTGAATGTAAGAATATCTTACATTTAGATGTTTTCTCCTATAGTCTGTTAGAAACCTAATGTTTATGACAGACCTTTGCATTTCTCTTATACAAGTCTTCCCCCTATTCACCCTTACTACAACTCACTGTCTGAAGTTTATCTAAGACCTCACTTGCCTATGCATGCTTGGCCTAGTTTCGAAGATTAAAACGATATTGTTTTGAGTTAACTTCCATTCGATCACCCCCTTTTTATAAACAAATCATGACATAAACTGATGGGTGTCGGGCTCTGCTCCTGCTGCAATCTAGGAGTGACTTCCGTCGCCAACACCCCCCCTCTTAGTTGTTCAACAAAAGGGACATATTGACTATCAGTTGTGACTTTAGTGGGTGTACTCATGCAACCACACATACATTGGATGTGCCAATGAGGAATGTGTAGCCTAGGAAAGAGGAATTCATTCATTGCAGGGATTTCCATCAGCAGGGATTGCGCAGATGAGGTAGGTTGTCTGGAGGCAGTAAATTGACACATGCATTTGCCAATTTTTGTATGATAGTGTGAGACGATTGTATATTGTACTGAGAGATCTTGGATTACAATTTTCTATGAGATTGTTTCATGGTCCATGATATAAACATAATATATGATAGTGGGGTTTTATCTTTATGCTTTCCCGGTAAAAACATATGTGTTATGTGTGATTGATATTTATTCTTGATATTGCAATTGGCGATCGTGTTTTAAATTCCAAAATAATTTTGTAGAAGAGATTATGTATTTAATAGTCGCATATAATTATTAGATCAGGAGAATCCAAGAAATACATAATTTGTATTGAAATTTCTACACTTATGCATTCCCAGCCAAACTTTCTAAGTTAGATCGATATAATATTGAGTCTGCAGTCATTACAACTCCCCTAAAATTTTTCACTATGACATATAGGCTAATGGTCTTTGGGCTCACTTTTGTTGCAATCCAGAAGTGACTTCCAATGCTAACATTTGTGACACCGTTGTCGGGGATCGAACTGAAGATTTTCCATTGGATTGAACGACAAGCTTACTTGTTCTGAAGGTGCATCAGAACTTAGTACATCAATATTTCAACTATGCACCTGGAGACTCCACTGAGGCAACTCCATTGTTTCAGGTGTGGCTTCTATAGGTAGACACATAAGGTCTAATCCACAGCTTCGCTTAGCAACACTTGAAGCCGACCTAGAGAAAACTATCAGAAAGGGAAAGTCCCTCTGAGAAGGTACTTCTACTGCTGAACCAGGTATTTCTGGTGATTTTCACTATCCTCCCTATGAAACACCATTAGGTTCTTCTCATTCTCCTATTATATCATTTGTTGGAGTTTCTAGAGTGTTAATTTTTGGAGTGTTCCTATTGAGTTTCCCCCTTCTGTTCTGGGATTGGACAGAGAAATCCTTGTCACTCCTCTCTCCTTTGAGGTTGCACTGTGGTTTATACCTAGGACCTCTGAAGATTGGATGGAGAAAGCCTTGTCACTCCTCTCTCCTTTGAGGTTGCACTGTGGTTTATACCTAGGACCTCTGAAGATTTTCCTACCTCGGGGTTTACCACCCCTCCTCCTATTACTATTATTGTTTCCACCCAGAGGGAAACCTCTGTTCACTCAAGACCTGTAGCCTTTTATCCAAATCCTTTATTGTTTACCTTTCCTCTAGTAAATTTAGTTCCAGTCTCCCCTGTTCGAACTCCATCTTCTCCTGGTTCTCCTCCAAATATCATATCTATGGAAGGATCTAATCCCCGTAGAAATAGAATGGATGCCATAGTGGCTACTAGATATGCCCCTCTAATCTTACCTAAACCTACGAATTCTCTCCCTACTGGAGATTACCTAAATTACATGCCTAAATTCATTGGAGAAGAGGACATAACTACTAAAGAACACCTTGTTTCCTTCTACAATTATGCAAATAATCTGAATATTGAAAACGAGGAAATCTGGATGAGATTCTTTGTCTAGAGTCTTGATGGTGAAGTTACGAAGTGGTTTAGAGGTTTGACCCTTGGATCCATTGCTAGGATTGAGGTTCTAGATGATGTTTTCCTGAGGTAGTGGGGGGGTAAAAAGGATTTTATGTATTATATCACATATTTTGGGTCCCTAAAGAGGAAGGAGGGAGAATCAGTTTCTCAGTTCTCCGAAAGATTCAATAAAATGTACAATAAAATACCTGTTGAGGTTAATCCCACAAAAGCCTCTGCTAAAATTACCTATGCCAGTGATTTTGACCTTGATTTCTACCTCCTACTAAGAGAGAGAAGAGCTACCTCCCTAGCTTATATGCAAGATGCAACTTTGGAAGTAGAATCCAATGTGTTGGCAGTAGTCAGACTTAGGAATAAAGATGACAGAGACAGAGGAAGAGGGAGATCATAAGCCTCAACCTCCAATTATTTCTCTTCTCACCCTCAAGTGGATTAATTGACAAAGATCGTAAAGTCCTTGTTTGCAGAAATGGAGAAGATGAAGTTTGAAGGGAAACAAGTGTATAAAGCAGCCCAAAATGCTAAAAGTAGAGGCAACTTTAGAAGACAAAATAATAATCCTCAAATACTTCCTAGAGAGCCCAGAAGCAAAGATAGGTATGATAAAAAAATCCAAACCCCTCTCCAAAATAACCTTGTTGTTGATGAAGAAGGAGAGGAGGAAGAGTTGGATCCTGAAATCCATTGTCTTGGAGACACCTCCCCATTTCCCCATTTTACCTAGTTTGCATATGAAGAATCCCTCATGGATGGCCAAAACAATGAGATGAGATAATGGGAGAAGACCATTAATAGTCCCAACAAATACAAACTCAAGTCAAAAGGGAAACAAGGGAAGTCTGACATCCCTGATCATCCTTCCAGAATAGAGAAGTCTGCCAAAGATGCAACAAACAACAACAAATAAATGAAATCTTAGAATCCCTCGCCAATAGCTAAAGATCCTTTTCTGGAGGTGAGAGAAATTTTGAAGCCCCCCTCTTATTTCAACTTTGAGCATGAAATTAAAAAAATCAGAGTCCTTGTACCCCTTTCAAGGTTGGTCAAGAATGAATATTTAAAAAGAAGCCTCTCTAAACTATTGTTGTCTGAACCCCCAAATCATCCCACAGACTCAATCAATCTGCAAGATGAAAAGCCAACAATCATCTTAGGCCCTATGGTAGAATATAGAGATGATTCATCCCCTCCCTTCTACACATCTCTGAAGATAAATGATAAGGTGTTGCATAACTATCTGATGCACTTAGGGGCATATCATAATCTCATGCCCAAAAGTGTCATGGAAGAATTGGGACTAGAAATCACAAAATCTTATCATGATCTGTATTCTTTTGATTCGAGGAGAGTGCAATGTCTTCGGGTCATCAAATATTTGGTGGTGACTTTGTTTCAGTTTCCCATGAAAAGTGTGTTGATGGATTTTGCTAATGTGTTTTCCTGGACCTATGAAGACCTCAAAACATATGACACAAGTGTCATTGAGCACAAGATCCCATTGAAAGAGGAGGCCAAACCATTTAGGCATAAATTAAGACAGATAAATCCTATGTTACTGCCTATTATGGAAAGGGAGGTGAAGAAGCTTTTGGATGCTCAAATTATTGTTCCTTTGAGATATTTTGAGTGGGTGGCCAACCTGGTCCTAGTGAGGAAGAAGAGTGGAGAAATCAGACTTTGTGTCGATTTCAGAAACCTGAACAAAAGCTCAAAGAAGGAAAACTACCCCTTTCCAAAGATGGAACACATATTTCAAAGGGTAACAGGTGCATCTAGGATTTCCATGATTGATGGATTTTCTGGCTACAATCATATCTTTGTTTTGCCTGAAGACAGAGAAAATAAAACCTTCACCACTCCTTGGGGAACATTCATGTATGCCAAAATTCCCTTTGGATTAATGAATGCAAGAGAGACCTTTCAGCGAGCCATGAACATAGCCTTCACTAGGGAAAAACATAAATTTGTGATCATCTACCTAGATGAGAATACAATTTTCTCCAGATCTAATAAAGAAAATTGTCATCATCTGAGAAGGGTCTTCTCAAAATGCAGAAGGTTTGGTCTCTCCCTAAATCTGAAGAAGTCTTTGTTTGGCATGCAGGAGGGAAAATTTTTAGGGAACTTAGTATCAGCTGAGGGATTCAAGATTGATTCAAGAAGGGTCAAGGATATTCAAGCCTTATAACTTCCTAGATCCAAGAAGGAATTTTAGTCCTTCCTAGGCAAGATCAATTTTTTGAGAAGGTTTGTTTCCAATTTTGCTGAATTAGTAAAGCATATCACAACAATGCTTAGGAAGGGGAATGAAGTAAAGTGGACTAATGAGTCTAGAGAATACTTCATCCATATTAAGAAGGCATTGATTGAGGCACCTATGCTTATTAGTCCTGATTATTCCAAGGATTTTCTGATTTTTTCTTTTGCTTCTTTTGATTAAGTGGTAATTGTTTTATTGCAGAAAAATGTTGCAGGGCTCAAGCAACGAATTTCCTTTTTCAGCAGGGCATTGAGGGATGCAAAGGTCAAATATGACATCATGGAGAAGCAGGCCTATGCTTTGGTGAAATATTTTAAAGATTTTAGAGTCTATGTTTTACATTCAAAAATCATTGCATATGTCCCTTTAGCTTCCATGAAGGACATCCTCATTCAACTTGACATAGACGGGAGAAGGAGCAAGTGGATTTCCAATGTCCTTGAATTTGACCTGTAAATAAAACCCACCAAGCTAATTAAAAGCCAAGGTTTACCCAAGTTGTTGACTGAATCTAATTATAAAGCCTTGGGGGTTAAATTTATCAACACTCGCTCAGAATATTAGCAGACTGAGATGCCTAATAGCAGTCCTTAGGATAGCACTCCATTGGTAGAATGCATCTGGTATAAAGACATTATATATTTTCTGCAAGAGTTAAATCCCCCTGATGGCATGGAAAAAATCAAGGCAAGAGCCTTAAAGCTCAAAGCAATTAGATATTGCCTTATTGACCAATTCTTGTATTGGAAAGACCCTATAGGAGTGCTTCTGAGATGTCTAGACCCACATGAAGCCCAAAGGATTATGTTTTATTTTCATGATATCATTTGTTGGAGACATCACTTCTAGAGGAGAACGCCCTATAAAATTCTCAGGGTTGGGTACTTCTGGCCTACTCTATTCACTAATGTTTGTGCAAAAATTAGGGCTTGCATCAAATGTCAAAAAATTACTGGAAACAAGTAGCTAAAGTCTCTGCCATTAACACATGTGGTACCTTCATGCCCCTTTCAGCAGTGCGGCCTAGAATTTATTGGGGAAATTCATCCTACTTCAAGCGGTCAAAAGAGATATATCTTGACTACCAAATATTATTTCACCAAGTGGATAGAAGATATCCCCATAAGGAGTGCTTCTCACAAGGTGATCATTGGTTTTCTTGAAGATATTATGGCAAGGTTTGGTTGTCCGAATAGAATCATCACTGGAAATGCTAAATCCTTCTAAGCTAAACCATTGATCAAGTTTTGTGAGTAGTTGGGAATTACATTAATCCACTCTACCCCCTACTACCCTCAGGGAAATGGTTTAGCAGAGTCCTCTAACCAAAGCCTTATAAATATTATCAAAAGTTTGTTAGAGGACAACAAGAACGCATGGGATTCAAAGATAAAATTTTCTCTATGGGCTGATCGAGTGACAACAAAAAGGTCCATGGGAACCTCTCCTTTCCAACTTGTATACGGGACTGAAGCAATTTTCCCTTCTCAGCTTGCCATTCCTGTAGCAAAATTCTTCCAAGACTGTGACAAAGAACCTGACGATATGACCAGAAGAATTCATCAACTGGTAGAAGTCTTGTAGACTAGAGAGAAACTACTGGACAAAGCACATGAGTGTCAACATAAGATCAAGCAATCCTTTGAAAGAAAGGCGATAAAAGAGGATTTTCAGCTAGGAGATCTAGTGCTTAAATGGGATGCGCCCAGACAGGATAAAGGCAAGCATAGAAAATTTGAAGCCCTTTGGATTGGTCCCTTCAATATTTATGAAATATTTCGAAACAATACTTATAGGTTGCAAAACCTGGAGGGTGATGAAGTTTTTGGTGGACCTGTAAATGGGCAGTTCCTAAAAGTATTTTTTGTTTGAAGCCATAGTCGGCATCCCACCATTGTAAATACCATTATGTTATTTGTAATTTGTTTTCTAGTAGAGACTCCACAACCCAACAGTGAGGCACTGAAGCTACAGAAAGGTTCTTGGCTTCTCGCAGGGAGCAATACATACCCCATGGATCCTAATGTTATCACGATTCTCTGTAAAAGGTGCGTTTTCCTAAGAAATTGGCCTATTGGAAAAAGAATATAAGAAGGCAGGCAAAAAACCCACATTTTGGTTTCTATCCTAAGTTGGATGACTGATGTGACCTTTGATGCATAATGATAAGATGCACGTAAATCTGGGTAGCTAAGATTTGCATGCCTCAAATCGACGGTCGTCGATCATATCTGGGATTCAACATGCACGAATGATAAATTTTGTAGGGCGGGCTAGGGACTAAACTACGGTTTCTTAAAGGTGCTACATGTTAGCCAGAGACACAAATCGGGCCCAAAAGAGGGGAATATTCAAACCACTTTCTGTGGCCCCGATATGCACATGTGGATATGACACCTTATCTTGGGCCAACAAGTGGCCACCCCCCTATCACTCCCACCACCGATGCCACCTCACTCCACCTCACCTCCATCCAGTTACACCTCATCTCTTGCTTGCGTAGCGCCACACTATCCTCATTTTTCTCTTCCCCATCTGTGGCTATCCACCTGGCCATCTCCCATCTACTATTTCATTCCAAGTGCACCCATCACCTCGTCAGCATCCATGTCTTCTTTCAGACCTCCCCGTAAGAATCCAACTTAGATCTAGGCAACAGAATGATGCGACCACCATGTTCCACAGGTGCAGAGTTGACTTGGGTCTTCCCCGATCCCGATGAAGCAGTTATTGAGGTTGGTGATGGCGGTTGAACATCCTTTCCATCATAAATGGAAATCCCAGAAAAGGACTGTCAGCCAGTCAACTCATCTGTAGGTCCATTCTGAAATGTGATTACGTTTGATAGAGCTTGTGCCTTACAGGAGGTTGCATATGCAGTATGCCAGGAATCATGCAGATGTAAAGCCTTCAATGCAAAATATGGAAAATGTCTCTGGGGTTTTCGCATAGTATATAGGATTTATTCTCATATTTTTGTTGTGAGTGGGAAATCCCTCTACGGACTAGCACTTAGGGTTAGATTATGCATGCAAAAAAGACCTAAAGATCTCTACTTTCTACCGTCGTCCCAGAGCTAATCCCCATTATTCTTAAGCAAATACATAGTTAAGTGAGCATGCCTTATTCTGGGCATTTGATGTAGATCCTTCCTTACGCTTGATCATTTTTTGATTGCATCTCTCCTCCCAAGGCTGACCTGCATTCACACAAAACAAACAACAAACTCCACATGCACTTGATATATAGATTAATGGGTTAGATATTCGATAAACAAGTATACAACAAATCATAAGAACCTCATATGGTGGGATGGGAAAAGTATCTCTTTATTATTAACTTCAACAAATCAACTTACAATGATGAAGCCGGCCACTGCTCCACGAACCTGGTCCTGGGCTCCTCTTCAACTATCCTCCAACTTCTTTTCTCTATATTTATCTTTGCATGAGGATGGCTAAAGGGTCGGCACAAAGTGAATATACAATTGGGTATAGTTTCTTTACTATAATTTTCCTCCTCCAAATAGGACCCCTAACCCTTCTTTTATAGGCTAGAAGAAGCTAGGTATTTGGGAAAACCCTCAGCTATGCATGAGTGGAAGGTTCAATTAACTCACCCAAAGCTATGTGTTTCGTCAACAACTTTCCTTTTTTCGTGCTTCTGTAGGTCCACGCGGGCTGTAGTGGGCCAGCTAGCGTGGACACTGTAGATCCATGTGGGCTGTAGTGAGTCAGCTAGCGTGGACTTTTAAAAATGGAGTTTTTTAGAAGAGTTGTTCAGTAGTGGCTTGGCAAAGAAGGGCTATGAGATGGCCTGATGCTAGGTAAGCTTGTATGGTGAAAATTAGGGTTATAATAGATGCCCCCTAATGTGTGAGGTTAGAAGAGCATCTGATGGCCGAAATACATTACCAATCTTTACTGATGTGCCAAACAAGTGAGCCCAGGGACCAAAAATCGGGAGGCATCGTCTGCAAAAATAATAATTGTCTCACCGAGACGGGCATACCCATGCTCGGGATAGAATAAAATCATGGCTACCAATCAAATACATTGTAGATCCATGTCATATAACTATATAAAGTGTAGCCATGAATGATACACAACAGAGCTACATCTCGAAATCACAAAAGATATACATGTAGAGTATCCATCTTCTTAGAAACTGATAAGGCCTGATGGTTGAAGATGAGGTTTTTAGAGCTCGAGTGACAACTTCCAAACATTCAAAACTCAGATAGGAGTGTAATATGAGTGTACGACTTCACTACCCAGAGGTCTTCAACGACTCGTCGATCATGGACTAGAGAATCTTGATGATCAGACTGAAGGCTTCATTGATTTCGAACAAAGACTTGATTGGACATTCAGGATGGTCGAGTATGAGGGAGACACAAATTGCAAAGGGGTTGACTCGAGCTTGGTAAAAAATTCCCTTGGACAACAGTATGACAAATGATGAGACTCAGGCAGCATGGCATTAATCAAAAGTTTACGAGGCAGGTGGTAACGCAAACTCTCCATATGTTTGGAAGAATAACCAAACAGAGGAGGAAATAGCTCTATGTAGCGAGAACAACTTCCTAAAGATGTATTAAATCCCATAGTTTGACAAACAAACAGACAGATGTGCTTTATCCAAGGGCAACTTATTGTGCTACCAATAAAGAAAATACTTTTCCCTTCCTCTTTTTGGGGTATATTTGATTTTTTTTGTCTTTTTCAATGATTTTGGAAAAAAGGATAAAGGAATGTTACGTTACAACAAAGGAACGAGTGTTACAAACATACAAGTTCAAGGCGCAAGGAAAATACTAAGGGTCAGAACAATGATACTCGGGAAAAAATCCTTCGGGGGCCAAGGGTGTTAAGACCTAGAGGCAACGTGCTATAAGGTGTGTGTATAAGGTATGCTTCAGATGGTTCAGTTGGGAACAACATGGAGCCGGCATTTAAACCAAAGACACAGGTATGCAAACACGGTTAACAAAACACATAATGGTAACATCCTTCGATGTAAGTTTAACGAGCCCAGATAAGGTAAGCTCGGCGGTTTTTCATATTTAGGGAGTCTAAAAAAATGTAAAAGGACACTTCATTGGGGTACCTTTTTTGAAGGTAGTCTAGTCGGTTCAAAAAAGAGGTAAACTAGCACCGACAAGATGTCTATTCAAAACCATTTTAACGAGTGTGATAAAGACAAGATCACTCAACCATTTTTTCATTTTTAAGGAGTCTGAAAAAATCTTAACTATGGACTTTGTTAGGAATGTTCTTGTGGACCATTTTAACGAGTGTGAAAGAATAAGGTCACTCAGTGATCTTTTCAATTTTAGGGAGTCTGAAAAGATCTTAACTATGGACTCCGTGAGGGTTCCTTTTTTCGTAAATTTAGTCGCCCAGGCCCGAAAAAGGGTTAAAATCATGCCTGAGAGTACTCTTCTAGAGAACTGAAGTTCCATAGAGTATACCTTTGTTCATACAGTTGACCATCTGGACCGAAAAAGGGGTAAACTACCGTCGGACAGATGTGACATCAAATTTCAGTTTAACGAGCATGAAGGGCCACAATATCGCTCGGCAATATGTTCATGTTTAGAGGGTCTGAAAAGGGCTTAAAAGAAGACCCGTTATGTCTTTTGGGAGTCCTGAGGGTGAGGTCAAGAAAAAGAATCATGAAAATGAGGTTCAAACTCATCATCAGGAAAACAACAAGGACTCTCGAGCCTATAGTTATTGGAGACACAACATGGACACCATAATGCAACCAGGATCTACCTAGGGCATCCATGTTTCGGTAAGCTCTACCACCAACTTGCGACACTTATAAAGAAACAAAGATGGTTCTATGTCACAACCTTATGGGATCGATCCTATGGCAAAGGAAAAAAGACAACGAGATAAAAAAATCAGGGTAGAAACCTAACCTATATGCTCAAGTTGATCCTCGGAAATGTTTTCCACGGATCGTCGAAAATTACCCAAAAATCCAAAAAATTGTCTTGATACCTGATCACACTCCCCAATGCAACTCTTGAATCACTCTAAAAGGTTTTCAGTTTGAAAAACATGATAAGGGGGGCCAAAAAAGTGACAAAAAGAGGCCAAAAAGTCTATGAATAGAAGCTGACAGCTCATTATCACCATTGTTGATTTGGAAGTTGACTCTAGAGTCAAAAAAACCCCTTTGATAAAAGGGGTGATTCTGGGAGCTACAGTGGACAAAACGACCATCTATTTGGACCAAGTAAGTACAAACTCTCTTATCTTGCATTTTAATTCTTTACATTTGCATTGGGTTCCATTTTTTAAGGGGCCGTCGACCTTTAAAAGGTTGGCCCTAGGTCCACGTGGGTTGTCTCAGGACAGACCGCATGTACATTTGGGAAGAGTAAACTCTACATGTGTGTACACATGAATGTTAACATTACAACCCGCGTGGACCCCCTTATTGAATGAAAAAAGCTTAAAAACAAGGATTAACCCTCCTGAACCTTGGTATTTTGCAATATGTATGTCCACTAGAGAGAAAGAGAGCATGAAGAGGTTAGTGAGTTCGTCAGGGAAGATCCCAATGTTGTGGCTTCCTTGATGCAATGTGGGTTGCTCAAGTTTTTCCTATATCCTTTTATAAGGGCACAACCTAGGCTGCTAAATGTCTTGGTTGACTATTGGCATCCAGATGCAGAGGCATTCATGTTAGAGGGGCAGTGCAATATACCAGATATAAAAAGTATGCAGAACAGAAATGAAATGCTAGAAATGGCAAAATAACAGTAATATAACCAGCATAATCTTCACAATAACACAGAAATGATATAAGAACAACAACGTAAATAACACTTTGATTCAGAAAGCAATGTTCACAGGCCTCTTTGAGGGGGAAACCTCTAGTCGAGCAGCGCTCTGTTACAATAATTTTCAAGCTAGGATTTCCATACCCTCAACCCTTATTTATACTAAATATGTATATCAAGAGAAACATCTAGAGGAAGATCCTTCTAGAATCAGAAGCTTCTATTAGGTCTTCTTACATCCAATTTATTCTATTTTGTTGAAAGGCCTTATTAATATTGACCTTTATTACATCTAAATATATTGATATACCTATGTGTGGGTTAGGACCCTAACATGTCCGCCCCCTTAAAAATAGCCTTGTCCTCAAGGCTTGAGATGTGGAAACTGTTGTAGATGATAGCTGGTTCCCGAGTGGCATCTGTTGGAGTCGTATCTTTCCACTGGACTAGAACTTCCTTGATGGTTCTCTGACACAGGTGACACTCACGTTGGTCCAAAACTGCTTCTGGCTATAGCCAAATAGATCCTTCTTCAGCTAACTCTGGAAGGTTGGTTTGAATTTTGCATCTAGTTCCAATCACCTTCTTTAAGAAGGAAACATGAAAAACAGAATGTAGATTTGACTAACTGGGAAGAGCTAACTGATAGGCGACTTGCCCCACATGCTTGAGAACTGTATAAGGGCCATAAAATTTGGGCACTAGCTTCTGATAATGCTTGACCTTGAGGAAATTTTGCTTGTATGGTTGTAGTCGCAGAAACACCTAATCCCCTTCTGCAAATTGACGTTCAGAGCGACCTTGATCTTCTTGTTGCTTCATGCGATTCTGTGCCATGACCAAGTTCTCTTTAAGGGTACAAAGAATATATTCTCTAACTATAAGTGTTTGGTCAAATGCCTAGACCTTCGAGGTACCTGGGAAGTATGAGAGAACTGAAGGTGGCTTCTGTCCATATACCTCTTCAAAAGGAGTCATGCATGTAGCTATATGATAGAAAATGTTGTACCACCATTTAGCTAGGGGTAACCATTGAGCCCACTGATGTTGCTTCTCAGAGGTAAAACACCTCAGATATGTTTCCAAGAACTTGTTGACAAATTATGTCTAACCATCAGTATGGGGATGATAAGCTGTGCTATGATGCAATTGGGTTCCCTATAGCTTAAACAGTTCTTGCCAAAAATTACTTCTGAAAGTTGGGTCACGATTAGAAACAATAGAGTGTGGCATGCCATGAAGCGTGAATACCTGGTCCATGAAGATTTGAGCCACCGAGGATGTAGTAAATGGGTGTTGAAGAGCACAAAAATGAGCATACTTGGAAAGGCGATCCACAACCACCATTCTGACTGATTTATTCCCCGATTTGGGTAAGCCGGTAATAAAGTCCATAGATATATCATTCCAAATAGAAGTGGAATTGGAAGCGGTTGTAGTGTGCCCAAATATCTGACAGATTCTCCCTTGTTGCATTGACACACCTCACATTCAGCGACAAAATTATGGATGTCCTGTTTCATACCATCCCAGAAAAAGGAACGTTTGACCCTATCATAGGTTTTGGTGAACCTTGAGTGCCCCACTATGGGTGTAGCATGAAGCTCAGAATGTACAATGGATTTAAGCTTTGATTGTTTACCTAAATACAAATGTCCTTTGTATCGAAGCTCATCCTGTAGCCAAGAGTACCTTGGGGGAGCTGGAACATTGGTCTGCAATTGTTGGATCAGATGTGAACTTTTGGGATCTTGTAGCCATTCTTGGTGCACAGCTTGGAGCCAATCAGGTACAATGAAGGAAAGAGAAAAAAGGGATCCTTCGTCTTCATATTTTTGGGACAGTGCATACACCACTACATTATCTTTGCCCTTCTTGTAAATGATATCATAATCATATCCAAAGAGCTTAGTCACCCATTTTTATTGCTCCATGGAGGAAATGCATTGTTCCAAAAAGTACTTGAGGCTTTGATGGTCGGTCTTAATTTGGAAGCATTGCCCCAAGAGATAAGGATGCCATAGATCAATGACATCCAGAATAGCCAACATTTCCTTTTCATAAATGGGTTTTCCCAGACTCCTTTTGGACAGTTGCTTTTTGGTGAAGGCCAAAGGTTGACCCTCTTGCATAAGGACAGTGCCGATTCCTTTCCCTGATGCATCACATTCCAACACAAATTTCTTTGTGAAATCAGGAAGGGATAGAACCGGAGTGGTGCACATGGCCATCTTCAAGGTTTGAAAAGCTTGAGCAGCGACTGGAGTCCAAGTGAAAGAGTTCTTTTTGAGGAGAGCAGTGAGAGGTGTTGCAATCTTTCTATAGTTCTTAACAAACTTGCGATAATACCCTGTTAATCCCAAAAATCCATGCAATCTTTTGAGAGTCTTTGGGTGTGGCTAGTATTGCATAGCTTCAATATTTTTCAGATCCACCCTGATGCCATCCTTGCCAACCAGATGACCCAAGTATTCTACTTCTGAGGCACCAAAATCACATTTATACTATTTCAGGAAAAGTTGGTGCTGAGAGAGTAGATGGAGAACTTGATCTACATGAGTAAGATGGTCTGTCCAGGTTTTTCTATAGATGAGGATATCATCAAAGAAAAATAAGACAAAATGACGGAGAAAGGGATGGAAGACATGGTTCATGAGGCTTTGGAAGGTGGAGGGGGCATTACACAAGCCAAAGGGCATGACCAAAAACTCATAGCGGCCCTCATGAGTTCGAAAGGCCATCTTGGGAATGTCTTCCTCTTTCATACATATCTGGTGATAGCCCGAGCGAAGATCAAGTTTAGTAAAGAATTGGGTGCCACTCAATTCATCTAGGAGGTCATCGATGATAGGAATGGGGAATTTGTCTTTAATGGTCATTTTTTTGAGGGCATGAAAGTCAGGACACATTCTCCAAGAACCTTCTTTCTTCAGGACCATGACTATAGGAAAAGAGTAAGGGATCGTACTAGGGCGGATAACACCTGCATGAAGGAGTTCCTGGACCATTTTCTCAATTTCATTTTTTGTGAAAAGGGGTGGCGATATGGATGGATATTGGGAGGAAGGCTTCTGGGTACAAGGGGAATGGAATGATCATGAACACCATGGGAAGGAGGGAGTCCTTAGGGAGTGGAAAATACCATTTGATGTTTAGGAAGGAGTGCTTGGAGGTCTTACGGCACCGGGGGTGTCTCTGTTGCTTGTATGGCATGGAGTTGGGCAATGACACCAGAATGACCTTTCTTGAGTAGATTTTCCATGCTATGTGAACTAATGACCTTAGGTGAACCAATAGTGATGCCTTGGAATTTGTATTGGTGGCCTTTCTGGTTGAATTTCATGGTTAATGCCTTAAAATCCATGAGGATGGGGCCCAAAGTTCTTAGCCAATCTGCACCCAACACAATGTCACAACCACCCATGTCGATAGAAAACATATGGGATTTTAGGTGGTAATCACCGATTTGGAGACACACATTTTCACAGTGCCCTCCACATTTCATGGAACCACCATTGGCAATCATGATTTGGAAATTGTTGACAGCATGGATGTAGCAATGAGTTTCATGGGCAATGTGGCGATGAATAAAATTATGGGTGCTTCCACTATCAACCAAAATGATGACCTTATGATGATTGATGTAACCGATTAACTTGAGGGTTTGGGGAGTGGAGAAGCCAGTGAGAGCATTGAGGGAAATGATGGGTTCTATTTCAAGAGGGTCTGAGGGAGGGGTTATGTCAATGATTTTAGGTGACTCAAACACAAGGGGAGTTTCAACATCCTCTTCCGAAATATCCTCAGAGATGGCCATAAAAAGATTTTGTTCCTTACACTTGTGGCCCGGGAAATATTTTTCATCACAATTATAACAAAGGCCTTTGAGTTGGCGTTCAGCCATTTCATCCCTGGTCAATTTTTGGATCTTTAATGGGGTGGAGGGAGTAGTGGGAGTGATGAGTTTAGGGTAAGGGATAAAGGAGGGTTTCCTGTTTTGAGAAGATACAACCTATTGTGCTTCTTTAGCTATTTTAGTAGCCTCCACCAAACTCGAGGGTTGATCCATGAGGACATGGGCCTGAATCTCTTCCTTGAGGCCATTGATAAAACACTCACAAAAGAAAGCATCAGTCATGCCTTTTGTTCGAAAAGCCAGGCACTCAAAGGAAGCTATGAAGTCTTCTACTATGCCTGATTGTTTCAACTTTGTCAAATGGCCCAAATGGTTGGTGTCTGTGTCAAAGCGTTCATATAGCTCAGTCACAAATTGGGTCCAAGAAATATACCCTTGACGGAAATCTTTTCTCCATTTCCACCATTGCCAATGTTCTTGATCTAGATGGAGAACACCATACCGAAGTTTGGCCAAGTCATCTATAATGTTGTGTAAAGAGAAATAATGTTCCATTTGGGTTACCCAACTAGTGGGGTCTGAGCCATCAAATTTGGTCACATCCACCCACGGAAGGCATAGGTCACATTGAAAGTGATGGGATTGAAAGGTATGGGAATGGGAAGAATGTTCACCTTCATTCTTTGGAGGTGCTTCAGAGAAATGGTCATCTGTAGGGGTCTTCAGTTTGGTGCAGAGTGAGGCAAAGACATATTCAAGCTGGTTGGTCAGTTCTTGTTTGACTTCCTCCATTGAGAACTACATGGTTGTATTTATGGTAGCATTGATGGATGAATCGATGGAGGCAACAATAGCACTGAGTTGTTTCACTTCTTTTTGGGTTTTGAGGAAACCATATTGCAAGGTGTTGAAACGAGTTTCCAGGTCTTGGCTACGGGTATGGGCCATGAGGATGGCTGAACTGAAAAGGGGCGGGCAGGGTCAAAAATTTTGCTGAAAAATGATATGGATGAATGTGATGAGGGAGAAGAGATGAATCCAATGGAATAGATCTCAAATAATGGTGAAACAATTTCCAGACTTTTATTTTTTATTTTTTATTTTTTTTTACACCTGCGGAGTTATACTCTAGTTTGAAGAATACTGCACTGATAAAATCCCCAAATGCTTAATCAGAAAGAAAGGCCTATTTACTTGGCAACTCGAGCACAGTTGCGCGGCAATAGATCTTGTCTATTTTAATTTGTTTATGTTTCTGTCCCCCAAGGGTTAGGTATTCAAGGGTTCTACAGACAAGGGTTTTCCCTGTGCTATAGCTCTCTGATATATTTGCGAGGTCCAACAGTAGTACTCGACCCAATATATCAGGGAACTAACTAAGGAGGATAGATCGTACCCTTAGTCATACTACTTGACTACCCAGGTACTAGAGAGTATCTTCCCGTGTGTTGTTCTCAGTGACACTATAGCAGTCCGACGACCAATAGGTTTATCTAAAGAGGGCTTCAGGAAATCTAGGTCGATCCGTACACAGGTGTTGTCTGATGCGCTACCACTCGAAGGGGTACCAACAAGGGTTACAAGGGTGGCCAACATATGTGCACTTAAGAACCACTTGTATTTCCTGTGTGTATGAATCCCTCAACCATGGGTTTATGTGCGTAACAACAGATCTCTGTGGCTTAAAGACGTCGTAATACATATCTACCCTAGAAAAAATTTCCACAAATTTTGCCAAGGAAAGTGCTCTGATACCACTTGCAATATACCAGATATAAAAAGTATGCAGAACAGAAATGAAATGCTAGAAATGGTAGAATAACAGTAATATAACCAACATAATCTTCACAATAACACATAAATGATATAAGAACAACAATATAAATAACACTTTGATTCAGAAAGAAATGTTCACAGGCCTCTTCGAGGGGGCAACCTCCAGTCGAGCATTGCTCTGTTACAATATTTTTCAAGCTATGGTTTTCATACCCTCGACCCTTATTTATACTAAATATGTCTATCAAGAGAAACATCTAAAGGAAGATCCTTCTAGAAGTGGAAGCTTCTATTAGGTCTTCTTACATCCTCTTTATTCTATTTTATTGAAAGGCCTTATTAATATTGACCTTTATTACATCTGAATATATTGATCTACCTATGTGCGGGTTAGGACCCTAACAGGTAGTCATTGGTGCCCATGACCAAAGACATGTATTTTTTGACTGGCCTCTCTAAGAGAGGGGAACCAGTCAACTTCTAGACTTTTCCTTCGGGGTTGCATAACATAGCAAAATTGATAGGTATTTACTTTGTGGTTGATATAGACTGCTCGAGCTCATAGGTGCCCATAAGTAAGATTATTGACTTATCACTATAGGCGATAGTGTTTCTTATTGGGCGAATTACTAGTTCTACGGCTCTACATCAGGCATCCCGGGCACAGATGAACTATGCAGTCTAGTGGTTAAATGCACAAATATTTGATTAGAGCACCACATCATTAGAGTGTATGAAGATGCAGTTGACAGATTGCCGATTGTGGACACAGAGGAATTTTGGGTTTGGGACCATTCTATGCTCTTTCTTCTTTGAGAGAGTTCTGAGCTTTAGTCCTTGAGTAGTGGTACGAGGACATCAAGACTCTCTTCCTGCTGTGTGTAGATGGGAAGTGTTACTGCCGCGACAGGGTAGCTGAAGGACCAACGAGTCCTTCGACAATGACTTCTTCTCATGGTTGTCACGACAAATCCTGGTTATAGAGGATTATCCCTATGCCGGGATTGATTTCTTGAGAGACCCTGAGATACCAGTACCTCCTGGTGAGGAGCGAGGAGAGATGGGTAATTTTACTTCATTGTTTTTTTGTTTTTGTGAAACATATTTAATTTTTATGTTGTTTTTGTTATATTTCATTTCTTTTATGCCAGAGTATTTGATGGATATGTGTTTTTTGCATGAAGATGTGGGACCAGTGTAACCTGCGAACTATGCCAGGAACAGGTGTCGTCCTCGGCCAGGGGCCACACCTGCCACTGCAGGGGGACCAAGAGTAGTAGGAGATCTTCCAGCCAGGGAGGCTAAGAGGGTGTTGAGATGAGTCGAGTGGAACTTTACTGTGCTCACTCACACTATCCCTATGGTAGAGATTGAGGACCTGCCACCATCGATGCAGCCTCATGTAGTGGGGGCACCACGGATGTGGGTCTGATTGTTTCTCATTTAGCCAACGTTGTAGATCAGTACAACATGGCCCACAGGCCCTGCTTTTAGTTAGGATTTTCACATGCCGAGAGCACTACTTGTATATATTTTTTGAGGGCATAAGCCCCATGACTTCTTCTTGGTCATATTTTTGAGGTGGTTGCATCCATCTATGTACTCTGGTGACCATGATGTTATATATGGATTTTTATGTATTTTTGTGTCTTATGGATCATTTTTGCAAAAAATCTACTTACATGTTTATGTGTATGTTCTTTTATATGTGTGCAATATGACAATCTAAAATTTGATTAGCTAGAGTATATGTAACTTGATTTAATCTCCTAGGAACATGAAAATATGTAATATAATCAAAGCTTCGTTCTAAGAGACGTACCCTAAGGAATCATCGGTGTAAATGTGGATCATGAACATGGTAGACTCTATTTAACTTAGACACAACCAGCTGAGCGTCAAGGTAGACCCGGAGATGAGAGATACCAAATGACTGAGCATAATGAAGCAACTCAATAACTGCACTATACTCGATGACATTGTTTGTGGTGTCACCTAAACATATACCTCTGGAAGATAATAACTAGCCTCGAGGTGTAAAAATTACCCAAGGTGTGAAGGCAAGCCTCCAAGTGTGTCGGCTAGCACCATCTGCGTGCCCAATGAACACCTTGGGTTCACTTGACATCTACCATAGTGATGAAAGATACATCAAAATGACACGTCCATAACACTAAAAAAACTATAAAGTAATAGTACAAAGACTATACATATGTTACAAAAAGTTACCCATGGTGACCTGCCTATGAGTAATACTTCTTGAGGTAGAGTCCATTTCTAGGATCTTCCAAAACATTCCCTTCAAATTCGACCAGACGATAAGTGCCCTTCTTTAGAACCTCTTTTATGATGAAAGATCCAAACCACATGGGTTTGAATTTTCCTGCACCCAGGGGGTCCTTATCTTGGTCATAGACCAAGACAAGGTGGCCTTCAGAAAAAATTTGAGGATGAACTGACCTATCATATTGAAACTTGACTTTATGTTTGTGAGCCTCGTTGGCTAGGGCCGCATCACAACGCTACTGATTGAGCTGCTCAAGGTATAATAACCACTCTTCAAGTGGAGAAGTGTCTGGCAATAATTGTATTGCCAATTTTAGAGCCGGGATCTGACATTCGATAGGCAAGACTGCCTCTAGCCCGTAAATGAGTTGGAAAAGTGAGAAACTGGTTGCAATCTTAACAGACATTCGGCAAGCCCATAATGCTGATTATAACATCAAATGCCAATTTGACTTGGCTGAGTTGATCATTCGTTGTAGAATGGTCTTAAGAGTTTTATTCACAGCTTCTACCTGACTGTTTGCTTGGGGGTAGTAAGGTGATGAATGTTCCTGTCGTAACCCAAGCTTTGATGTTAACTTGGTCATCATCTGATTTTTAAAGTGACTGTTGTGGTTAGTGACAATCTCCCTCAAGACGTCGAACCTTGCTATTATCTGGTTGAATAAAAAGAGAGCTACAGTCTCTCCATCATCCTTAAACATTGGCATAGCTTTGACCCACTTTGTGAAGTAGTATATGGCTACAATGATGTAACGGTGCCCCCTTGCTGAAGGGGGGTTGCATGTAGTGTAATAAATCCCCCACTTGGTGAAGGGACCAACTATGATGATAGGAAACATGGGAGTGGGATGTTCCCTCATCTTCTGAGAGAAGATTTGGCACGGGTGGCACTTCTTGACCGATTCTATACAATCTTTGATTAGTGTCAGCGAGAAGTAACCTACTCGTAGAATATTTTGGGTTGTTGCCAACCCAGATAAATGACTGCCATAGGCTCCGGTATGGCAGTCGTTAAGCATGATAATTGCTTCTTTGTGAGTGAGACATTGACGTAGGATGCAGTCTACACCTCTCCGATACAATGTATCATCGAGTATGAGATAATTCTTAGCCTGATGGCGTATGCGTCGACGCTGATCACGAGAAGCAGAGGTGGGGCACTTCAAATTCTAGAGATAGATAAGTATATCTCCATACCAGGGATCCGTAGAAGTGATTAAGAACATATCTCCTTGGATAGGCGACTCTTCGGGCACAAGATCACCTGACTCAACTGGAAGCTCCAAAATAACTTCTACGAAGACCAGTGACTTTTTGGATTATGAAATATAAGTCGAACTCCTGGAGGATGACTATCCATCTACTGATCTTCCCACCTATTACCTGTCATGTCAACATATACTGGAATGGATTCACGACAGTAATGATGGTGGTATTTCGAAATAGAACATAATGATGAAACTGTTGAACAGCATGGAATGCTGCCAACGCAAGCTTTTCGATATGAGAATAATTAAGTTCCGGTCCTACGAGGCCTCGGCTCAGGTAATAAATCACATATTCTGAGAACAGATCATCCTCCTGAACTAAGACCATGCCGATGGTTGACTCTGCTGCAGCCATGTATAATAAGAAATATTTTCTATAGTCATGTGGCCAAAGTAGAGAGGCAGTCATGAGGGCATGTTTCAATGCATCAAAAGAGCATTGGGTGGCATCGTCCCAATGAAAGGGAACGTCTTTCTTCAGTAAGCGCATAAAGACCTTTGTGATCTCAGCATAGTTGGTGATGAATCATCTTAAAAAAATCACCTTGCCCTATAGACTTTGAAGTTGAAGGATTGTGCGTGGGCAGGGCAACTGAATTATTGCCTCAACCTTGAGAGGATCGACCATGATCCCAGTTTTTGACACTATGAAACCTAACAAACGTCCCAATGTTACACAAAAGCTGCACTTGTTTGGAGTCAAGTGAATCTGGAAGTAGCGACAATGCTCAAACATAAGTCGGAGGTGTGTGGGGTGATCCATTCTCTTGCGAGATCGAGAGGCTAAATCATGTAAATAAGCCTCAACTATATGCTTGAGGTTAGGGAAAGAAAAAATCATGGCTTGTTGAAAGGTGGCTCTAGCAATTTTTAGACCAAAAGGCATCTTACGATATGTGAATGTACCCCATGGAGAGATTAAAGTTGTTTTGTGCTGGTCTTCAGGTTTGATTTGTATTTGGTTATATCCCGGAAAACCGTCCATGAAAGAGAAGGCCTCGCAACCCGCACATTCATCAATTATCTAGTCGATGAATGGTGTGGGAAAATTATCTTTGGGACAGGCCTTGTTCAAATCACAGAAGTCTGTACATACGTGAATTGTGCCTTGTTTTTTATTGACTGACATGGGGTTTGACACTCATTGGGTCAAATGGATAGGATAGATAAAACCGGCTTTTAGTAGTTTTTCAACTTCAACCTTAATAGATGCTTCTTTCCAGGGGTTAACTAGATGAAGCTTCTGCTGGATAGGCTTGGCATCTGGATAAGTTGTGATTTCATGTTCAACTATTTTTGGATCGATGCCTGGAATTTCCTCGTAAGACCAGGCAAAAACGTCATGGAATTCTTTAAAGAGATCTGTGTAGATTTGAATCTCTCCGGGGGAGCAGTAAGCTCTGACAAAAACATTCTCCATGACGCCAGGGGTTCTGGAGATATTGATCGGTATGGTTTCAGCGATGGTTTCCATATTACCTTCAGCATAGACCTCGTGTGTAGCTAAGGGATTAATAAGACAAGACCTATCTCCAGTCATAGTCAAGGTGAATTCTCCGTCCTCAATTCTACTTAACTCTGGGAGGAAGTATGATCTCTAATGAAGATCATCCCAGGGTTTGTCCGGACTAGTCATTACTTCAATTACTTCTTCATCAGAGGGAAATACTAAGTGTAATGAATCAGTGTTAGTGAGAGAACCTTGAGCCCAAATAGGCTCTAGAAGTGGATCGAACTCTTGTGCAAGAGTTGGATCGGGGTTGGTTGAAGCTTGCTGGACTAAATAGTATGCTACTTCAGCTGCGGACAAGGGAATAGACATGCCCGAATGCCCTGTCCCCTTCATCATGGCTGATGGGGAAGGAAGTATCCATGGATCGGTGAAGCAAGTCGTGCGAAACGATGAAACTTGGAAAACCTCAACCTTATGGTGGTCAGATATGAACTTGACATCACCTTGAGGGGGCGTGTGATCGAATGTACCCATCAAAGATGGGCAAAAACCAACCCCTACATTGACTATGCCTAGTTGAGGATTATCAATCATTGGGACTGTGGACACCCCCAATGAAGGGTCAGATCTGGAGAAAGACAATTGATCAATGGTCACAATCCAGTCCTCGTGTGGAAACAACAAGACCCAAAAAACTGTAGCAACCACTGCTTGCATGGAATAAGTCCAACTCCTTCCTAACAAGATATTGTAGTAGAGAGATGCGTCAACTACATCTACCTCAATGCACACAGTCTTCCCTCCCAATTGCATGGGAAAAGAGGGAATGATACCATGTGGTCGGAACGAACGACTGTTGAAAGTAGTGAGAAGAGTAGGCGACAGAGAAAAAACAGGTTGGCCAATGGCCTTCCAACATGCCTATTGCACATTATTTTCGTCATCCTTATGACCGTTAATGATGTAAACCTATCTGTTGCCTTCAAAGGGGTCAGTGGCCTGAGTTCCTGAAGAGAGAAGGGAGAAGAACTTTTCCTGAGAAAGAAGTTGCATTTTCCTGTGTCAAAACCTTATAAAAAAAGGAAGTTCGAAGGCTGCCTATGTATTAGGGTGTGAGAATGCCTCGCAGGTTGCATCATAGCTAGGGTGCGAACAGTTCGCAGGTTGCACTATAAGTAGGGTGCCAGAATGATTACACGTGGGAAAAATGAGCATTTTCTCGAATCTTCTAGAAGGAGAAACTTCCATGGTGAGGTGGCATCCGAATGGTTTGGATCTTAATCGCTTTCATGATTTAGTGGGATCATCCTAACCTCCTCACCTTATCCTCTTCAACTTATAAAAGGAGAGTAGCTCTCATGGAGAGGGGGTTCTGGAGCTTGTTAGTTTTGGTTGGCTTGGAATTATTAGCTTGGTTGGAGTGGCTTTGAGATTTTCTTTCTCAAGATAGATTGTGAATATCATCAGATCTATGCTCTCAGAATTCTTGGAGTGAAAGTGTGTAGGGAACGAAGGACAGTTGGAAGGGACCTTACGACATCAAGGCCAAGGTTGTAATCTCTCTTTCACATTTAATATGATACAGTAATATGATTCTTTCCTATAAAGCTTGTTGTGTTTTATTGTATGATTCCTTGATCACATACATAGGTTTATATTGAGTTTATGTTATTACTATCACTTTGGTTGGTTGTGTTCTTTGGCAGGATCATCATTGTATGAGCATTGGAACATAGCTAAGATGGTGATGGTGAGAGGAAGTGACATTTAAATAGTATGTCACTCATCCTTCTTTAGTTAGTAAATTCAATACTTAAAACTTAAGGAAAGCATCATGTTCTGGTGTGTTTTGTTCTAGATCTTGGTGGATCTAGGGAGATCAGTTAGTGTCTGCACCTACTGATTAATCTGATAACAAAATTGGCGAGTCCACTGGGGAACGGATTGTTTCCTAGTTAGTCTAGTCTCCCTTGCTTTGATTTCTTGTTTTCTGGTCTTTGAGTCTGTGGGAGATCCATCCAGACTCTCTGGATATGAAAGTTCACTCAAAATTTTTGTCCTTTTTCCAATTTTTGCTTGTTTATAAGCATTCTCACACTGTACCCTTTAGTGGCCTGCGAGAATCACCTAAGTTCGCACCCTACTGTGTAATCCAGTGTGAGGTGTTCGCACCCTACCTGTGTCCATCCTGCGAACTCCATTGATGTTCGCACTGCACCCTATAGCTAGGCTGTGAACCCTTTTGAATTTTTTTGTTTGGAATTAGGATTTCCTATATTTTGATGCCCAGTTTTGCTTTTATCAGATGGATTGAACTTTTGGGGTCTATATTGATCTGTTTACAGTCTTCTTGACATTCTTTGAGTTGCTTTTATCCATCTTTGCTTTGTTTGGTTTTGAAGGATTAGTCTCTTGCTTTGAGTGTCTTTCAATTACAAAGTATGTGTTTTCTTTAGAATTGTTTAGGG
>ML778876.1:416979-498876 GCA_009831015.1 Picea engelmannii
ATTGAGACTGGCAGAGTTACTCACCCTGCTTTGTTGGTCTTGGTGTAGAGGTTGCACGTATTATGGGGGTCGCTTGAGAGGTATACCCACAATGATGAGTGGAAGCCTTTTGAGTTGATTTCGGGCTAGATACCCTGCCCTTGTGCGTGGATCGGACTGTCGACTATTTCCCTAGGAATCACTGTAGTGATTGGTAACCTTAGTGGCCTATCTCTTTAGGGTCTTTACACAAGGTGACTGTGGAGGGGTAAGTCTTCACGGTACCTGGAATTGACGTTAGCCAAACTCACTCGAGCTCCTTGGAGGGTATACCCACGATTATGTGTGGGAGCTTGCACCAGGGTGTAAGTTCGTTAAGCAGGTCGTCAACGTAACTTTTCCACCCGCTCTATCTCAGACCCTTCTTACATTGTTCCCATGACGTTGGATTTCATCACCAACTAGTGTGCTCATTGTAAGAAGGTTTTGTTTGTTTGCTTGCTTCCTAGATTTTTAGCATGTGTTGTTTGTTTTCCTTAGAGGACTCTAGGTTGGATTTATTTAATGGCGTCAGTTTCTGAAATGAACAATGAAGGAACCTCTGCTCCAGAGGAACCTTTTATTTTTCCTTCTTATGGAAACATTGGTCCTCCTCACATCCCTATTTTGAGCCTTCCAGGTCTCACAATTGGATTGCCAGTGTGGTTGTTTTCCACTCAGGTAATCCCGAATGCAGTTAGTGCTTCAGTCACAAGCACTTCCCCCCAAGAGCATCAAACTCATGTTGATCCTTCACCTTCCTCACCAGTAAGGTCTTCTTTTCATTCTTCACTTGCAAGGTCTCCTTCCATTTCATCTTCTTCGTTGAGTAAAAGTTTTGAAGCTAGTAACCCGATGAATAAGAAGAAGAAGAAAAGAAAGAATAAGAAGAAGAAAGATAAACAAGGGTCAAAACCTCCAACCACTGTCAAACATGTTGGAAAACAACCACTTACTGTTAATCGTGCTGGGAGTGTTGATGATGTCAAGATCACCCAAACAACCCATAAGCCCAAGCACCCTTGCAGGCTTTGTAAGGGTAGCCATCTTCTTAAGGAATGCCCTGGTCTATCCAAGGTTATAGAAGCATGGTCTACACATCCACGCCAACCCATGTCATTAGCCTCTAAACAACATGCTGACGACCTCCCGTCAACCAGCCATGATACGGTTGGGAAGAAGAAAAGTAGAGTCAAGTTCTCGTGTATGTTATGCAAAGGGAGTCATCTCACTCACCTTTCTCCTCATATGGACGAAGACTCGAAATCACTGGAAGACATGACTGTTTCACAGCCTCAACTTCCAGCTGCTTATCACAAGCTTTCTCTCAACCCACCTGTAGTTGATGGAATGATCAATCCGGTTCCCCTGTCGGTCAGTCCAGTTGATCATGTGGTCAATCTGGTCACGTCTTTGGATGAACCAGTAGACCAAGTGGTTGATCCGATCCCATCCTCGGTCAACCCCACTCTCCCGTTAGAGAGTGAAACCCAAGAGATCGATCCATTTCCACCTATCGACCCCATTCTCCCCATGGAGAATGAAACCCAAGTGGTCGATCTGATCTCTCCCTCGGTCAATCCTACTCTCCCGCTAGAGAGTAAACCCGATACTGCCCATGTTTTTCTCATTGATACAGAATCTCCCGTGCCGAGGGGTATTCCTCCTTCTCTCATAGGACCCCCTCCAAGTAATGAGGCCATCCGTTTCGATTGGGGTGTGCTAACTAGACCTCATATTCCCTCTTACATTCCTTTCCAAATTACAATGCAAGTTTGTGGTCGAGACGTTCCTCAGATGTTGATAGATGATGGTTCGTCTGTTAGTATTTTGTCCTCTATTGCTTGGCAAGATTTGGGTTATCCTCCACTTGTGTCGGTTACACAGAATCTGTTAGCTTTTAACAGAAGAACCAGTCAACCTATAGGGACCCTTCCTTAGTTTCCTGTAACTCTGGGAGGGAAAACCGTCTTTATTGACGTCATGGTAGTCCAAGATCCCTTGGATTTTTGTTTACTCCTTGGGTGAGATTATGTCTATTCCATGAAAGCTATTGTGTCTACTCTTTTTCGTGTGATATCTTTCCTTCACGATGGATGAGTTGTGACTGTTGATCAACTTTCATTCATTGAACCCACCTGGATTGCCTCCTTGAATGGTTCTTGTATGCAAACAGTATCGCCCCTACCACAGGTCAATTATGTGGCATTGTCACCCATGGCTTCGACTTCTAATGACTTAGATCCAGTAGTTGACATGGTGATCTCTTCGATAGGGTTGTTAGAGCATGATCTCTTTACTCCTGTCGCGAATCTCGACATGGTATCGTTCCAGAGTGTGTTTCTTCCATCTAGTGAAGACCTCTTGGAATCCATGACCGAGTTTTGTCCCTTGACATGGTGTCATTCCGGAGCATTGTCCTCTTGGAATCCATGATCACAAAGAGAGTTTCGAGGATAGTTTTTGTGTCTCTGCGGCAACCTCGTTAAAAAATGAAACAGAGGTTTCGAGGATAGTTTTTGCGTCTCTGAGGCAACCTCGTTAAAAAATGAAACAGAGGTCTATGAGCATAGTTTTCTATGATTTCAAGCTCGTTAAAAAATGAAACCAGACTTGAGCATGGTTTTCTGATTTCAAGCTCGTTAAAAAATTAAACCACTTATGAGGATATTTTTTTCATCTCTGTGGAAACCTCATTAAAAAATGAAATAAAGGTTACGAGCATAGTTCTTGTTTCTGTGTCAAGCTCGTTAACAAATGAAATAGTTTTCCCCCTCTCTATTTGAGTCAATTCCTTCGTCTAGTATTTGAAGCTTCTTTTCATTCTCCTTTGCAGTTGGATGAAACGAAGCTTGGGGGGCATTTGCCTCAGCCTCTGGACTTCATGCTGAAGTTGAGCCGCTAGTTTCTTAAGCTGGGGGCTAAGTACCAACCTTCCATCTGTTATGCGTTGGGAAGACCAAGCACAGTTTTCTATGGTTCAAGCTTGCGTAAAAATGAAACCAGGTCCAAGCATAGTTTTATTTAGTTTTTAAGCTTGTGTAAAAATTAAAATCTATCCCAAGCATAGTTTTGTTTTGTTTTAAATCTTTCATAAAAATAAAAACAATCTCGAGCTTAGTCTTTGTTTTTCTCGTGCTCGTAAATCAATGAGAATGTAACCGAGTATACTTTTATCACTTTTTCGGACTCGTAAAGGTTATATGAAAAAGGAACCCCCTGGAGTCCTCTTTAATCTCTTTTCAGACTCTCTAAACATGAAAAGATTGCCGAGCGATCTTGTTCTTCTCACGCTCATTAAAGTATTTGAAGAAAACGTTCGATGAGCGATAGTTTATCACTTTTTCAGTCTCGTTGAACTACTTTACGAAAAAGGAACTGAGACAGTTTTCTTTAAGTGTTTTTCATACTCTCTAAACATGAAAAACCCATGAGTTTTCTTTCTTTGGACTCATAAAATAAACATTGAAAGGCTCATATGGGACCTGAGTTTTCTTTAAGTGTTTTTCAGACTCTCTAAACATGAAAAGCCCATGAGTTTTCTTTCTTTGGACTCGTTAAACAAACATCGAAAGACCCGTAATGGGACCGAACCACTCCTTCCTAGGGTTCATTAAACATACTCTGAGGGACTTATCCGAAGGATAAGCTTACATCAACAAGCATATGTTATCCTCCTCAAGCTTGCATAAAAATAAAGAGGTACTCGCCAGAAATGATGGGGGGGAAATTTGGAAAGAATTGTGTCTAAACTTGTATTCCATGGAAGAGTCATTTTTGAACATGACACCCTTTCACTCGCCTTGTGTCTAGGTTGAAAAATCTATTTGTCTCTTGATCATACTCCTATAAGATTACAAATTGGTTTGTGATCCTTGTTGTTGAGTCAGTATTTCCAAGACAGTTGTCGTGTCGTCAATATGTTCAAAAAGATGTTCAACCTGAAAAGCCTTCTATTGCGTCGACCATTTCTGTAGTCTTTAAGCCTTCTATTGCATCAGCCATCCCTGAGTCAGTCCTAAATCACTTGTTTCTCTGATCTACATCAAATCTTGTTACTTGTTTCGTGTCATTGATGTGGGATACATTAAGGCCCTCCTGTGACACGTTTTTTCCTGTCGACTTCAACTCATTATCTAGGAATTAGACTTAGAAACCAATTGGTACCTTGGAACTTGCATGCCTTAATGGCAGGTTTCCTTGCTTTCGATAATGGGTTTTCATTATTGACCCCTGATCGGGAGATTCCGCCGAGTGTTCGACTTTAGCTCATTTATTCACATTCTTTGGATTGTACTAGAGTACCTTGGGAGTCATTGACATTAATGGTGATTTCCCTCACACTTGTTAACGATATACACTAATGACTGGTAATCAAGTGGTTTCTACCATGTTCAACTTCGACACATGTATTCACATGGTTAGATTTGTACTATAGAGTGGTGGAGATGAAGACCCTGGATATTTTCTGACAGATCCAGGTTGCGTTGGAGTATATTCAGTGTACTGTTGCATAGATCCACATTGTATGTCCGGTGGCTATGTTCAAATTTGAGTCTTTAACACATAGATCCACAGTGTATTTTTGGTGGCTATGTTTAGATTTGAGTCATATTGGAATGGATCCACAGTGTATGTTTCATGGCCATGACCTGTCTTACTTGACATGGATCTTCGCATGTCGACATTTATGCTTTGAGTCATTTGTATTCTGAGTATGGGAATGCCTACCTCATTGATGATATATTATTGTACTGTATTTCCTTGTTTGTTGGCAGGTTTCCGACCGACTGTTCCTTTTTCCCTACACACACTCGACAAAGTATTTCAGCTATCACTCCGTTCTAACTTAATACTTTTGGGGGCTCTCTGTTACACATTATTTTCGCCATCCCTATGACTATTAATGATGTAAACCTATCCGTTTCCTTCAGAGGGGTCAGTGGCCTGAGTTCTTGAAGAGAGAAGGGAGAAGAACTTTTCCTGAGAAAGAAGTTGCATTTTCCCGTGTAAAAACCTTATAAAAAAAAGAAGTTCGCAGGCTGCCTATGTATTAGGGTGCGAGAATGCCTGATTCTCATAGGTTGCATCATAGCTAGGGTGCGAACAGTTCGCAGGTTGCACTATAAGCAGGGTGTGAGAATGCTTACACATGGGAAAAATGAGCATTTTCTCGAATCTTCTAGAAGGAGAAACTTCCATGGTGAGGTGGCATCCGAATGGTTTGGATCTTACTCACTTTCATGATTTAGTGGGATCATCCTAACCTCCTTACCTTATCCTCTTCAACTTATAAAAGGAGAGGAGCTCTCATGGAGAGGGGGTTCTGGAGCTTGTTAGTTTTGGTTGGCTTGGAATTATTAGCTTGGTTTGAGTGGCTTTGAGATTTGCTTTGTCAAGATAGATTGTGAATATCATCAGATCTATGCTCTCAGAATTCTTGGAGTGAAAGTGTGTGGGGAACGAAGGACAGTTGGAAGGGACCTTATGACATCAAGGCCAAGGTTGTAATCTCTCTTTCACATTTAATATGATACAGTAATATGATTCTTTCCTATAAAGCTTGTTGTGTTTTATTGTATGATTCCTTGATCACATACATAGATTTATATTGAGTTTATGCTATTACTATCACTTTGGTTGGTTGTGTTCTTTTGCAGGATCATCATTGTATGAGCATTGGAATGGAGCTAACATGGCGATGGTGAGAGGAAGTGACATTTAAATGGTATGTCACTCATCCTTCTTTAGTTAGTAAATTCAATACTTAAAACTTAAGGAAAGCGTCATGTTCTGGTGTGTTTTGTTCTAGATCTAGGTGGATCTAGGGAGATCAGTTAGTGTCTACACCTACTGATTAATCCGATAACAATTCCAACAACATAACACATGTCGAGGTGCCCTCATCAACCACCGTGCGGAAAATATTTCGAGTAAAATTTTTTGTGGGGTGAGCCACTACTATCTGAAATGCTATATGGTACGACAGACAAGGTTTTAAGTTGATTGTATCTAGAATGATGGTACCTGAATTACAAGTCTAGGTAGATCCTAGAGTGGCTAACAAAGCTTTCCTCTGGGAAGGGCATCTTTGGAAGACCTCCAAAGAAAACATCGCATAAGTGGTTTGAGACAAGTCTTCCACCACAGAATAGTTATGGGCGGCCCTTGCATTTGGGTTGTGAGAATCTTTTTTGAATGTGCCTTTTGGGATGCGTGTCATTGTTTCACCCAAATTCTTCTCAATCTGTAGAGGAAGAGATGGGAGTTTGACTTCTTTTCCCTTCTCAGAAGTGCTTGGTTTACTATATTCATGTGCTCTAGTGGATATGAAAGCATCACCCTTCATCATATATACATTCACGGATGTGGGATTGTTCGAAGATGGAGAGGGTCCTTGGCTGTCCCCTTCTGTGCTTGTAGAGGCTTGGGTTAGGTTTTGTCCATGTTGAAATGGATTGGTTAACACAACAGGCTGTTGCTGTGTCACAAACTTTTGGGCCTTTGCAAGCCAAAGACATAGGTGGGTTGGGTGGTCTTCCGCACATAGGTTGCACAGATACCTGGCCTTCCATTTCTCAGTGTTGCCCCCGCCAGCATTATCAGTGGGTTTCTTATCCCCCTTACCCTTCTTTCTTTGTTTTTTCTTTCCTTGAGTCTACTGGGTGCCCTTTGGATTTGTTGATTGCACTACGTGTACATCCGATGTTTGAGTAGGGGGAGCATCCAAAGCAGTAGTTTGGCTGGCCGCTGTGTGTTGTATAGACAATTGCTGCAACTGCTTCATCAGTTGCTCAGCGGGCTTTGCTTGTGCTGAAACAACAATACCATCGGCATGTGGTCCAACTCTCTGTCTGGTTTTATCAAGTATTGAGCATGGCGCATCTGGAAAGATCTCGTATAATAAACTAGACTGAGAATAGATGAGCTCAAGTTGTTGAGCTCTCATGACAACGCCTTCTTTGAAAAACACTCTTGAAGTTGCAACATCTTTTGATAATTGTGGGACCAAAGACTTAAGGAACCACTCGAGAATGAATGCTAGTGGGATTGGTACCTTAATTAAACTGTTCTGGCGTCTCCATTCTCGGATGTGATCCAAGATATGGTCTTTTTTTGTTTGTGAGAAATTGGCCAGCAATTCTGTGCCAGTGTCATATCTCATAGGTAATTGGAAATGGTTTAGGAAGGCCATTGCCAATTTGCCGACGGAAGAGTATCTTGAGCAGTCGAGCTCAATGTACCATTTCACGGCACTCCCAATGAGCGTATGCTGAAACAATCACAACTGTACAGAGTCATATTCCAAAGAGTTAGATGAGCACCAAAGGTGGAAGGTAGTCACATGATCGCCTGGATCTTCGTTAGGCTTGGCTTCGAACTTTGGTATGTTCGAAGAAAACTTTGTCATCATAGGAGGCCAACGTGGATCGTGACAAATAGGGTCATTCAACAACCTTGTCAAATATGGCAAATGCAAGGTTGCCAGGAAAGGTAGTTTGGGTTGTTGGTGATAACCTAGGAAAAAGGGGCCTGGAGTTTTACTGGCACCAGGTTGCCAGAAAAAGTTTGGTTGTTGGCTTGGGTTCTGGTAAAAACCATGGCCATGACCAACATATGGATTTTGCGTGTGAGGAGACATCATCGAATGATCCCCAAAATAGGACATAGATGGATGGGCATGCATTACATTCAGAGTACTTTGGGAAGGGTTGCCCCATGTCGGTCCTGTGGGGATGGGCATAGTACCTTGTTCGAGGTTCCATTGAATGTGGAAAGAATTTCCCCAGATTGGTATTATTGACAAAGGAATGGATCCTTGCCAAGAATTCTAAGCCCCTACTGCAGAAGAAGTTTCTGGGTTTGCTCCCTGTGCAGGAATAGTACCCTACATAGGAATAGGTTGTCTGAAACCGGGGTTGCCCCCAGTCAGGAAAGTAGCTGATGAGAAGGTGTTGTTGCTAGATTCACCGAAAAAAGAAAACCATGTCGAACCTACCGGCATATTGTGCGAAGGTAGTCCTTGACTCCCTACTCTAGGTAAACTATGGTGTGTAGGTGGCCCAGTGGATGGTTGGTGCATGCCGCTGAGCGAAGGGGATGAAGGAGGTATATGACCTCCCCCATAAGGGAAAGCATTAAAAGGAGTAGGAGTGCCCCCTATGTGACCTTGGAGAGGAGCGTTAGAGCTCCCTGCCCCTAGACTTGAAGTCTATGAAGTGGAGTAGGAAAGTACAGGACTTGTACCTAAACTAGGCATCCCGTATGAGAATGGAGGGCCTATTGTACTTGGTGGCAAAGGGGTTGTGGCCACCGCCATAAACGGGATCAGACCATTGTGTGAGGTAGAGGCAGCCAAGACCATGGTGGCTCGGACTGGTGATGATGGGTTAGGAGGTGGAAACTCTCCTGTGGTGACAACCATAATGGGAATTGAAGAATTCCCAAGAGGATTAGTAGCATTTGTTTCCATTGCTGCATGCAACACTGTCTGACACTCGTAAGGATGAATCAGTACGATAATGGGTGCCAAAAGATTAGTGGTTGAGGTTTAAGGTGGACCAAGAGCTTTCGCTCCAAAGTCTAAAATAGTCGATTCCTCTGGATGTTGGTCGGGCACAACTTCTTGTGACCCAATTGCTTCAAAAGACCCTTGTTGGTCTAGATTTCTCCTTAGTGGTGGCAGGGGTGGCTCCAGTGTAACTGGTGATAGGCCAAGAAGCCTTCGTGACCGATGGATCTCGTGATCCTCCACTATGTGAGAAGATCAAATGAAACTTTAGGGCTGTATAATCATTCAAAAAACAACACACACTAAAAAGTCCCTACAAGATAAGACAAGCAAACACTAAACTAACTGGAAGAACAGTTACAACAACCAACACTAGAGAAACTTACTGGTGCAAGTGCAATTCGAACATCGAAGCACCCTTCGGGTATACTCTACAACGCATGGCCCGATGTCTATCCTAGGTACTGTGGTATACCCCCGAAGTCACCTATATATGTCCCTAAGAAGATAGGCAACTAGGTTGCCAGCGCGTGAACAGTCACCAGGCAGGTACAGTCGAAAGTTGGGTAGACCACAATGAACAAGGTATTGAGCATGAAACCTGTCAAGGGTATCAAAAGAAAGTGGCCCGGAAGACAACTAAGGACCTTGAACGGATTCGAGACCCACGAAGCTTCGTGGCAAATGCAATCGACGGAATCCCAAAACAAGCCCTCTATATGTGTTCTCCACTACGATTGGTCTAGCTTTGGAGGGGTTATATCTGCTACCTTTCTACACACGACCTTTTGTTTATCCCCTATGTTAGAGGGGGGTCCCAAATAATTTTCACGATACTGGACTTTGACACTCCTTAACTCAGACTCCAATGTTTGATTTTAATGGCCTTGAAGAGTTTCCTCTCCAACCTAATTTAAGGCCCTAACCCTAAACTAATTGGTTGACCCTACAAACACAAAAAGTCTAATGAACTTTAGATTTAGCATTAATTTTGTGTCTTGTCTTACGTAAAAGTCTATGAAAGTGAAACTAATGATGTTTGCAAGATGAAAGTAAAATAAACAAAAATCTTGGAAACAAAAACTTTTCTTTAAACAACTTTTCAAACTTTAATTTTTTTTCTAAGATCTTTGAACAACAAACTCAAAGAAGGATTTCACTTGACTACGAGCTACTTATGATCTAAGTAAACTGCCAAGAACTTATGAAAGCAAAGACTTTTCCCTGGTTACTAATGCAAAACAACACTTTTTTAACCAATCAAAGAAATACTAGTTTTATTTATTTATTTGAATGCTTACAAAGCAAAAGGAAAAATACCAACAAGTCAAAACCAAGAAAAACTTTCTGACCTAAGCGCAGATCGCAAAGAGTCATGTAAAAAATCACACACAAGAAAATTTTAAAATGGACTCTCACACTTGTCTAAAAACCCTACAAAATAAAATTTTGAGGAAAACTTCTAAATGAAAAAGAAAGCTATTGCTATGATCAAACCTAAGTTACTGACCACTATGACAGAGACCCAAAGAAAGCTGAGAAGTATAGCTCTTGTCAAAGGAAAGGATGATTGCCTCACCTTCAACAAAAAATTCTCCTCAAGCACACAACTGACAGTTCAACAGCAAGCGTTTGCACACGAGCTGTGTAAAGTCAGAGCACGTGTACACATGGGCTAGCCTTATATAGGCCGCGTGTATCTCTGAAACTCTGAAACAAAAACAAAAATCCAAGAAAGCCAGCCTAGGCAAAGATTGTTGGTACTGAAAACCAGAATATCTTGAAGACTTAGATACTTACTTTAACATAAAAAGAAAACAAATCAAGGAAAACTTCATAGAACAAACCAATCTGAGGTAAAACTTAAGCTACATACTGCAAGCAACAAAGACTAGAAAGAGTTCCAGAAAACCCTTGAGAAGGACTACTTCTGACAAGGAAGAGGATGATTACCTCTTTGAAAACAATTTTCTAGAATCTACACGCGACTGCCACTTCCTCAACTAGCATGTACAGGCGGGCTGTGAGAATGCAGGGCATGGGTACACGCGTGTAAACCTTATAAAGGCCACGTGTACCTTTGTGGGTCTTGAAAAAATTATAGTCAAGCAAAGAAACAAAGATAATTGGTATGGAAGACCAGAACCTCTGTTAGCTCAGACTTTTGTAGAAACTTTAAAAATAGGGAAATGAAACCAGTTCTTAAAAATACCCAAAAATATCCCTAGGAACCCTAGAGATCTCCCCAGTATGGTCACCAATTCTGTTGTGAATGGGAAATCCCTCTATGGACTAGCACTTAGGGTTGGATTATGCATGCAGAAGAGACCTAAATATCTCTACCTTCTACCATCGTCCCAGACCTAATCCCCATTATTCTTAAGCAAATACATAGTTAAGTAATCATACCTTATTCTAAGCATTTGATGTAGATCCTTCCTTATGTTTGATCAGTTTTTGATTGCAGCTCTCCTCCCAAGGCTGACCTACATTCACACAAAACAAACAACAAACTCCGCATGCACTTGATATATATATTAATCGGTTAGAGATTTGATAAACAAGTATACAACAAATCATAAGAATCTCATATGGTGGGACGGGAAAAGTATCTTTTTATTATTAACTTCAACAAATCAACTTACAATGAAGAAGTTGACCACTGCTCCATGAACCTGGTCCTGGGCTCCTCTTCAACTGTCCTGCAACTTCTTTGCTCTATATTTCTCTTTGCATGAGGATGGCTAAAGGGTTGGGAAAAAGTGAATATACAATTGGGTATAGATTCTTTACTATAATTTTCCTCCTCCAAATACGACCCCTAACCCTTCTTTTATAGGCTAGAAGAAGCTAGGTATTTGGGCAAACCCTCGGCCATGCATGGCCGGAAGGTTTAGTTAACTCACACAAAGTTGTGTGTTCCGTCAACAACTTTCCTTTTTTCATGCTTCTGTAGGTCCACATGGGCTATAGTGGGCCAGCTAGCATGGACACTGTAGATCCACATGGGTTGTAGTGGGTTAGCTAGCGTGGACTTTTAAAAATGGAGTTTTTTAGAAGAGTTGTTCAGTAGTGGCTTGGCAAAGAAGGGCTATGAGATGGAATGATGCCAGGTAAGATCGTATGGTGCAAATTAGGGTTATAACAATTTTGTTAACGTTGATGGTTGAGCTAAGTTCTTGATTGTAAAGTTTTAGTAAAGCCTCTGGTTCTCTGGTTATGATATGTATTTGAGACTTCTTATTTAATGAAAGTTAGTTTCCCTTCATCTTTCTGTAACTGTTGTGTTAAAACACTCAGGCATGGAGGATCTACTCAAGGGTAGTTATGTTTTTGTGATGGAGGTTTGATCATAGTGACATCACCGCCAGTTTTAATTAGTTTTATGTGTTGCATTTTCCTTTCAACACTGAATGACCCGAGCATGGATGATCCAGTCAGGTTGTTCTTATCGAATTGTGATGTATGTTTGATTTCAATTTGAAACTATGGACCAAGAGGATCTTGTTTTCTAAGTTTTTCATCTTCGGGCTGCTGGAAGACTGGATGTCCATAGCAGACCAATTCATTCTCCTTAAGTTCTACTCCCTAGTCACCAATAGACTGCAACTTACTGACTAAAGTTAGATCTAGACCTCACCTGCTTATGCATTCCCAACCCAGTTTTTTGAGCTAAAATGATATAATCCTAAGTCTGCAACCAAAGACCTCCTCTAAAATTATTCACTGTGACATATAGGATAATGGGCCTTGGGATTACTTCTGCTACAATCCATAAGTGACTTCCAATGCTAACACACCGATGCAATGTTGGGGTTGTAAAGGAGATCATAAGTATAGGCATTTTCCTCACAAAGATGACAAAGTGAGATATTTCCACAATGTCCAAGAAGCATAAACAATGGAGGACATGGGCCTAAGTGTGCCAAGGATCTATGCATCCCTAGACAATAAGAATGCAAAGTTTCAATAACATGTGATTGAAGTAGAAGGTATGATCAATAAGCATGCATTTACTATTTTAATTGATTCAGGGGCTATTCATAGCTATATAGATCCTAAGGTAGTGGAAATATTGAAATTGCCAATATGAAAGCATGAAAAATGATAGATAGTACAACTCACTACAAGAGACAAGAGAATAGTTGTTGAGTTGGTTAAGTCATACCCATTGGGCCTGAATGGGATGAATACCAAGGCAGATATGAACATCTTGGCTTTGGGTTCATATGAATGCCTAATTGGTATGGATTGGTTGGAACAACACCATTCCATGTTAGATTGTCATAACAAGGCCTTCACTTTCCTAGATGAGGAAGGAAACTCAAGAGTAGTACACGGAATTCGTAGGGAAGTTATTGTCCATGAAATTTCAGCAATGCAACTAAAGAAGTGTTATAGGAAGGGTTTCCAAGTGTTTGCAGCTCATATGGAGGAAACACATCAGGATAGGGTTCCATATCTAGAATATCAAGCAGTCTTAAAAGAGTTTGAGGATGTGTTTAAGGAGATACCAGGACTACCCCCAAAGAGAGATATTGATTTCTCTATAAATTTGATGCCTAAAAAAACTCCATTGTCAAAGACTCCCTACATGATGAGTACTCTAGAGCTAAAGGATTTGCAAATGCATCTTGGAGAGCTATTGAAGAAGGGGTAAATAAACCTAAGTGTGTCACCTTGGGGTGCCCCAGTGTTATTTGTTAAGAAGAAATATGGGACCTTGAGATTGTGTATTGATTTCATGCAGTTAAAGAAAGTAACTGTGAAGAACAAGTATCCCTTGCCAAAGATTGATGATCTCCTCGACTAGTTGAAGGATGCAAGGATATTTTCAAAGATTTATTTCAGGTCAGGATACCATCAAGTAAGGATTAAATATGAATACATCAACAAGACTGGATTTAGAACAATGTATGGTCACTATGAGTTCAAAGTGGTGCCATTTGGGTTATCAAATGCACCAGTTGTTTTTATGTGTTTGATGAATGGTGTTTTCCGGGAATACTTAGACAAGTTTTTCATTGTCTTTTTGGATGACGTCCTTGTGTATTCCAAGTTAGAGGAAGAACATGAGCATCGTTTGAGGATGATGTTGCAAGTGCTAATAGAGCATCAATTGTATGCCAAATTGAGCAAGTGCTCATTTTATGAAAACAAAATTCACTATTTGGGGCATATCATATCCGAAGAAGGGATAGCAATGGACCCTAAAAGCATTGAGGCCATTAGAGGATTTCTAGCATCCAAGAATGTGACAGAAGTTAGAGCCTTCATGGGTCTAGCTGGCTACTACAGAAGATTCATTGTAGGGTTTTCAAGGATTGCTCACCCAATCACTTCCTTGCAAAGGAAGGGGATGAAGTTCCAATGGACAGTAGAATGCAAAAAGAGCTTCCAGCAACTGAAGAACTTGTTAGCCAATGCTCCAATTATGATAATTTCATATCCTAATGAGGACTTTGTGGTTTTCACAGATGCATGCAAAGAGGGACTTGGTGGAGTCCTCATTCAGAATGGTTTGGTAGTATGTTTTGAATCTAGAAAGTTGAAAGAGAATGAAAGTCTCTATGCAACTCATGATTTAGAGTTGGAAGCCATAGTACATGCCTTAAAGAAGTGGAGGCACTACCTCATGGGAAATAAATTTCAACTAAGGACAAACCATAATGGTCTGAGGTATTTTTTTGATCATCCAACTTTAAATGATAGGAAAAATAGATGGTTGGAATTCCTTTGTGAGTATGACTTCGATATCAAATAGATAAAAGGAAGGGAGAACATTGTAGTTGATGCACTCAGTAGAAGAGTGCATGAGTTACATGCTCAAGCCATTAAAATGTACCAAACAAATCTTAAAGGTAAAATTTCTAAAGCTGGAAAAGAATATTTTGCAGTACGTAGGGTTGCTAACAAAATTGCAGCAAGGTAAAATGCAACAGATAGTTGAAGACTATAAATTGGGAGATAATGGAATAATCATGTATAGGAACATAACTTTTATACCTAATTATATGGAATTGAAAAGTATGATCTTGAAGGAGATGCATAATGTGCCTTATTTTGGACACCCAAGATATCAAAAAATAGTGGCAGAAGTCAGTAGCCAATACTATTGGCCATGTATGAAGAAATAAATTGCTGGGTAAATTTTTAGATGTATGGAGTGTCAAAGGGTCAAGTCTAAGCATAGACACCGAACTAGGTTGCTACAACCATTACCCATTCTTGAGTGGAAGTGGGAAGTGATGATGATGGATTTCATCACCAAATTTCCAAGGTCAAGAAAGCATCATGATTCTATCATGGTGGTGGTGGAAAAGCTTACCAAGGCTGCCCATTTTATTCCATTAAAGACTACTCACAAAGAAACCAATGTTGTTGATATCTATATCAAGGAAGTGGCCTGATTGCATGGTATTCCCAAGACAATTGTGTCTGATAGAGACCCAAAATTCACTTCAAAATTTTGGAAGGGATTATTCAAGGGGTTCAGAACCAATTTGAACTTCAGTACAACCTATCATCCCGCGTCTAATGGGAAGAAAGAGAGGGTAAACTAATTAATAGAAGATATGTTAAGAATGTATGTGATGGACAACCATCAAAGTGGGAAGACTATATACACTTGGTAGATTTTGCTTACAACAATGGGTACCAAGCATCTCTGAAGATGATCCCATTTGAAGCACTTTATGGTATAAAGTGCAACACTCCTGTAAGCTAGGACAATCCAGCTGATAGGGTGATTGGGCCAGAATTGCTTAGAGAAATGGAAGATAAAATGTTGAGGATTAAACAAAATTTAAAGGTTTCCCAAGATAGGAAGAAAATCTATGCTAACAAGGGTAGAACTCACAGGGAGTTTAAAGTGGGTGATCATGTATTCTTGATGGTTAAGGCCAATAGAAGTTTATTGAAGTTGGGAAATTGTTCCAAGTTAGCAGCCAGATATTGTGGACCATTTGAAATCCTAGAGAGGATTGGTCCAGTAGCTTATAAGATTACATTGCCTACATCTATGTATGTTCATAATGTATTCCATTGATCGTTTATAAAGAAATATATACTTGATACTAATCATGTAATTGATTGGGATTTGATTCAAGTAGAGAAAGAAGGTGCTATCCAAGTTCATTCGGTACACATTCTGGACCAAAAAAGAAAACAACTATGGAATCGATCCATAGGGTTTGTAAAGGTCCAATGGACCTAGTACAGTCCTGAGGACGCTACTTGGGAGCATGAGGAGGCAATGCAAGTAGAATACCTACATCTTTTTGAATATTTTGAAAATCTTGTTGATATGGTGTAAAATAATTGCACAGAGGATAATAAAAAAATAAGGGGAGGGGGTTGTAATACCCCAAGGCCAAGCCTCTAATTTTTAATCATGAATTGTAAACATGTTTCATAGGCTAGTGAGCCAAGTAATGATAAGCTACGAGGCTTATGTGATAGTTGGTCCAAAGAGCCTAGGATGCTAAGGCCATGAGCCTGTTTTGTATATGTAAAAATTTAAATCATTAATATAAGAGCATCACTGGATGTAGACCGACCACGATGAAAGAGTATGTGGGACTAGGTTCCACTAGGATGGGTAACAGAGGGGGATGAGAGGCTGGACAAAGGGGCTAATCTTAAAAGATTAAATCTCAAAGAATAATATCTATTATTATTCTAAATGTTCTGAGGAGGATATGAATTTATCCTAAGTTCCTTTGGGGAAGGGGAACGACATCCAAATGGAAAGTAATGTGCTTCATGAGTGCCATGTGTCATCACAAGCACATGCAAATATATGTGGGGATTTTAATTGTTTCAGGGTCTTTTTCAATTCCTTCCACTCACGCACACAGCTAGAAGGAAAGAAGTAAAAAAATTGGGAACACCATTGCTGGACCCTCAACCATCCCAAACCTCTGCAACGAGCCATAACTGACATCCTTGTTGAAAATGTACCCTGCGGTTTCCTATGTTTTTTTCTTCCATTACTGTGCTCCACATATATTTTTTGTTGTTTCCATCACCCCCCTTTTCTCGTGTGTTGAGGAGATGGATTGAAGAAGCAAGCTGTCAGGTCCATGGATTGAAGAAGCAGGTTTTTAGGCCTGCGAGAAACTCTCTCTAGGTGAGAGAGTTTGTTGAGGAAGCGAGTTCTCCTAGAGAGAGTCTAGTAGTAGCTACAATGCTTTGATAATTCATGTATGACATGTTGTTGAATCCCTGGAAGGGATGTGGAGAAGCCAATGGACTATATGACAATGAAGGTGTATACTCCTGGGGTGGGATAGGCATGTGTAGAATGAGAGTCTATGAGGGGTGGGTGTAAGTGGCTCCTTCGACGAAATCCTTCCTGTAGATTGGTATAACTTCCTTTTGTTCTTTCCTAGCCTAGGATTCCCTTTCCCAGTGGAGTTTAGTCCCATGTTGGGGGTGAACCACTGTTGAGAGTGATGAGAAGCGTGGTATAAGGCTCGGAGGTTCATGGAAGGTTTGTACGCATTCAGTGCACTACAAATTAAGAGATACGTATTATTTTTGTTCTTAATGGTTAAATGATGTATTTTAGTGCATTTATGTGATTCTTATAATAATATCATGTGTTTCGTTGCATGCATGCTTTCATGTTATCTATGTTTATTTATGTTAAGTTTATATGTGATTTATTATGCAAAGAGTTTTGTTTTCCATTGCCCAGCAGGTCTATGTCTGGGCATGGACAATTTTAATTACCTATAATAGATCTTGAGACTGTGTGAGTCTGAGGTAGCATGGTCCAACCTATGGGTGGTCGAGGGACATTACAATCTAGTATCAAAGTACTTTGGTTTTGGAGTAATGGCGTTGTCCTCGGAGAGGGTGGTTGGGGAACATTGCAATAATATAGTCTAGTTTCTCTATACAATCTAGTAAATTGTCCACCAAAAATCAAAATAGTAGCATATGTCATGTCCAATTGAACCAATCCTCCTAACTTTGTACCCCAAGATATTGATAAAATCATGCCATATTTTGCAGGAACACTAGCTACTACCATGTCCATAAGAATACTTTTTACTGGAATTTGAACTATATTTACAACTAAATATATAAGCATAGCTAGACACTTAACCTTTTTGGAGTCAAAAGAGTATAAATCCTGATAAGTTCTGGTAATTTGTAAGCCCAATTTTTCCATTATTATTTTAGGCATCAAATTATGTGAAGCACCTGAATCTAACATGCATTTGTGTAACAAATGGTCATGCACATAAAGAGTGATATAGAATGGAGAAACTGAGTATTTATCATTTTCAATATCCAAAAACAATCGTTGGGTTCTCATTGTGTAAGTTAATAACATCAACTTGGCATTCTGCACCTGAAAAATTAATTACTTTTGAAATTTTCTTCTTGTAAACCAGATTTCTGGCAAGTTAAATAAGAGGAACTGGAATTTTAATCTTATTTAGTCCGTTCTCTAGATTGAAGATACTAATTGAATTTTCTAATTATTTTTTGTGAACTTCAATTTTTTTTTTCTCCATCTTTTTAGTCTATGTTTCTTTAGTTTAAACTTGCTTTATTTGAGCAGCTTGAAATTTAGTAGGTGATTTTGAAACCACTTCTTCATTTTCTTTATTCAGTGAGAAGAGATATTTTGGTGGATTTGTAGTGGAACTATTTTCTCTTTGGCTCAAATCATATTTATTGTGAATCTCAATCATTATTTAATCAACAAGATTATATTGATTTGTAGAGTCTCCCACATTATTGATACTTTGTTCATCAAACAATGACTCAAGATTTAAATATTTTTCATAGTCTTGTTTAGTCAAATGAGGTTCAACATCATCATCATTGAGATTGTTTATATCCTCATCTAATTCATCATAATATTGAACATATTATCCCTATATAATATTTTTTTTTTAAAGGGATCCTGAATCTTTTGTTCCTCATTCTTGATTTTCCTCTGTTGAATCTGAGGAATTGTTATAAAATTTCTCCTGAATTGGTTTTGATTTATAACATATGGATCAAGTTTTTATTTCTTGATCTCCATCCTAGATTTTTTTTTGATAAATATTTAATGATCTTATCCATTTCATCCATATTTTCTTATTGTGTGTCTTTTCCAGAACTGGAGGGTCATGTTTTTTCTTTAAACCTTCTAAGTTCTCTTATCCCCATCTCAACTTTTTTTTTCAATTTTCTTATTGCCATCATATTTGATTCAATTTTGATAGCATCATCTTGCATTCCAGCTAAAGTTGTGGTTCTTCATTCCCTTAAAAGTAAAGTGAAATCTGAATCAAAATCCTCTGCAAAAGTAACTTTAGCAACTGGTTGGGAAAGTTTTACTTCAACTAGGATTTTGCTATACAATTTATTAAATATTTGGATAAATTCAGAAATAGTTTCAAAAGTTTTCTTTCTTAAATCTATGAATTTAATTAAGTAATATAAATGATCATTTTTCTCACCCCATTGTCTTAATAAATAAGTCTCGAAATCATCATATGATGGTATAGAATTTGCAGGAAGTCCCCTAAAACAAGTTCTAACTTGTCCCTCAAAAGTATGTACTAACAGTCTCATGTAAATGTCTTCATGTTCAATACCAAGAATATCAACGCATTGATCGAAAATGTTATATGCTCTATGGTTGTTAAATCCCCATCTCCCATAAATTTAGGTAGACTCTTCATATAATTCTCAGGTAGATTATGTAGAACAACAAGAAGGGATAATGGAGCATATCTAGCAGCGACTTTGAAAAACATCCTCGGAGGAGGTGGTGGTGGATTTATATTTCCACCAACCCCAACACCTCTTACACCTCCAACACTAGCCATTGAAAGTTTAGGAGAAGATATACTAGGGCTATATTGTATATTATCAAAGATTTCAAAACATTGATCTACTAGATCTTTAATTTCTTCAGGAAGGGGATATCGAAGTTCGAATAGATAATCAAAAGGTGATGGATCTTGTGAGAGGGTTGTAAAATCAAAATCAACTAGGAAATGGGAATTTGAGCTTGGTATTTCATATCGGCTATATGGATAATGGGGGAAGTAATAATAAATGAACTTGAGTATAAAAAGTGATCCTCAAAGCTTTCAGAAAAAAAAAATTACTTTAGAAAGACTAAGAATAGTTGGTGTATAAACTATATTAGGAATTGAAGAAGATTCTTTATTTTCACTGTTAAAAGTGTCTATCAATGAGATATGGGTATCTTGGAAATATTCTCGCTGTAGATTATACAATTTTACTTTGGGAAATATCTCTTCTAGATTTTCTAATTTAACTTCAAGATTACTAGCTGAGGCTTTTGGAGAAAGAAGTTTTTGATAATTTTCTTTAGAATTAAGTAAACTTACTTATTTTGTTGGAATATTAACATTAACTTTACTAACCTTAGGTTGATAGTTCTTACCGGCTGATGCAGATGTTTTCTTTAGATATACTTTCATTTTCAACAATTGTTTGGGATCTAAAACTGGCATAACCTGCTTATCATCTGGGTTTTTTATGGTATTTTTTTGCCTGAATGCAAGTTTTTCCAATATGGATTCATCGGGTGAAAAATGAAAATGAGCCTAATCCTTGTTTTCAATTCTTGTTCACCATAAAAAATTGAAACTTAACTTTGTCGTATTCCTAGGGAAAAATAGTTTCATTTCTTCGTACCCCAGCAATGATGCCAAAAAGATGTTGTTCTTGATATTAATTTTGGTCTCACAGAATAATGTTAGGAATCCAAAGATTTATGATAATTGTTTTTGTAACTCTTTTCTACCTTCAGTTTTAATATGCAACTTAAATGAATTTTAATGATTAGAAAACAGAGAGGCAATATCTCTTTCTTAGAGTCTTTTTAAATTTTGATCTTATGAAAAGTAAAATTCATTAACAAAGACTATCAAAATAAAGTAAGGTATCAAATAAAGATAAATATTACCTCTTTTGTGGTAGAAGAACTATGAAGGAGTTCTTAATAGATGATTTAAAATGAACAAACTTACAGAGATACGGGTCTTATTTTACTCACAATAATAACATAGGGAAAAGACTGTAAATGATCAAACTTCCAATATATAGACCATAGTAGATGTATTACTAAATTGTATTCTTTCAATCTTCAAGAACCATTGAGTGAAGAAAATATGATTAGGAAATGTAAATAAAAAGAAAGTACATAACTCAAGGAAATGAGACATAAAATCTTTGTCTTCTCTTTTGAATTGATATTCAATAAGTTCTCTTTTACATTTTCTAAGAAGAATCCCTTGATAGATATTAGATATGTTTCTTTATACAAAAATGTCTTAACTAAAAGTAGTTATACATTCCACATTATTCGATCTCAAAATAGAATACAATCAAAACTAAAAGATACAATGAAGATATTCTTGGATTTGCTAAGATTTATTTTCCTTTTTGGCACTTCACTTACCCTCTATTTTCTCATGGATGTACTTGGTTTTTTATGATCATTGAGTTGGGAAAGTAGTTCCATTAATGCAACAACGAACTTGGAAGATTCGACATTTTCATTTAACTCAAATGAGAAAGCCTTTTTGTGTGCCAATGGTAATTTCTCTTGAATTTTCACAACTGCTTGTTGTGTAATCTGATGTTGTGAGCTCGGGTTTACCAACAGATCATTTATCATCTGTAAATCATCATGATTTACCTGTATGATACCATTTTGTACTCTCTCTACTTTTCTTTCGACTCTCTTTGCTTTTTTCAATCTCAATTTGTCCAAGTGTATCATGAATAACACTGACATCAATATCTATTATTTCCATATCTATAGCTGAAAGAGTGTTAAGAAAATCTTCTTTTACTTCTCTATCTAGCCTCTTACTTTCTTCAAGATTAGTTTCCCGGACCTTTAAATCCATTTCTCCCTTTATCTACTCAAACTGTGAAAAAGGGGCAATCCCAGGTACATCGAGTTTTCTCTCCATACTATGAATTATTGGAATTTGGACCCAGTTATATAGTATTCCTTCTCATTTTCATAAATATTCTTCAAGGAATTATTGATCACTTGATAATGTATTTGAATAATATTCATATTTTTGCACAGATCTTGTTGGATAGTTTCCATATTTTCATTTACTTATGATGCTTGCTTCTTGAATGTAGAAATATCCATTTCCATTCTCTCAAATAAGGTTATATGAGTATGCAACTTATATATTAACCTATCTCACTGGGAAAGGATACTATTACTCACATTTTGATTTTGAACACTTAATTCCAATTTGTCTTCTAACTACTTAATATGTTTCTCAAAACCCTATCTGATTTGCTCCATATCAAAATTGATTTTATCTCTGGCAATAACTTCCATATATTGCATATAATTATGCAATTGTATAATTAGAAGATTCTTTTGGTCCAACTATTTTTTGAGATTATCCACTGACCACTGGTTGGAAGTTGTAAAGGCTCCCATTGAGTTTGCAACTTCGTTTGCAAATTCAGGGTCACTATGTCCCTGTCCATCATATATCATTTTATGCTTTTTGCAAGTTACTCTTTCCATGTGTCGAGCTTCCCTTGTTATCATAGCCTTCATTTTCTTGTTGAAAAATAAATTTGATGAAGACATATCTTTAGGTTCAATAGGTGTCAGGTCGTGTATATTGATAACCTCTAAACCATGTAACTCAGAACTTGTTGTGAGACGAGTTAATGATGATATGGGAGAAATAAGTGTAGTCTATCCTTCTAGATTTGTGGCATTTTTCACTGGAGTCTTAGTATTTTGCAATGAAGGAGGAAATGTATTCCCCTTATTCATAAAATATTCAAATGGCGCTAATTTTGTTTTCTCATTTTTACCTGGTATAGATATTGTTGCATCTTTAGATAATCTATTTGCATTATTTTCCACTTCCTTAGCCTTATCTTCAGGAAAGATATGTTGCTTGGGCTGTATTGATTATGTCACCTATGAATTTGGGTTAATTCTTTGTTCTCTCTGCAAGACATTAGGTAGATTTTTCCTTATGTGATTCTGAAATATGAGGAAGCTTGACTATTGATCTTGTGGAAAATTTTGAAATAGGCTTACAACTTCATCATAAGATCTTACTCCGCTGAAAATTTCATCATCAAGGGAATCTTCATGGATATATATTTTCATATTGAATTGAGATAAATGATTTTCAACCAACCTATTAGGATCATGCCTTTTGTAATCAATGTCGACCAATTTGATATCTTCTAAGGCCGAATCCTCCACCTCAACATGTACAAAATCAGATAATGAAAATACACCAAATTGTATGGGAAAGGTTGGCCAAACTATTTTCTGTGTCACCTTCATCTCTTTGGTTATTCCTCCTAAGACTATTTGATGGGCTTAGAATTATTTTCAAACCAGTCTATATAGTAAGAATATGGGGAGATCATGAGGATTTGTATAGAAGCCAAACACTCTGATATAAGAAACAAATGCCTCAATATACTAATATGCAATAGCCCCTAAATTTCCAATGATTTGTTCTGAAATTATGGGGGGAGGTCATCCATAAATATCTTAATGAATTGGGATCACCACATTATGAAAAATTTCATAAAAATATTCCTTTGAATTTTCCTTCCATAACTTAGAATGATAAAAATGTATGGGCTTGGTGATAGTCAAAGTCCAACTCCAATTCATGAGAGGAAATGGGGTCCTAAAACAAATTGCATCAATAATATATGCAGACATATAAAAAGGACCATATTCTCCTTTCGATTTTAGAATATTGTACTCCACAATATTCTTAACTAAGTTGTCTGATAAAAAAATTCCCCCAGTCAAAAGTATATCCCTCAACAACCTCATATATTATGGAAACCCATTCTATGGTAAAGTGCGCAGGATTTTCTTACCAACCATTCTAAAGAGCATAATGAAAATGTACATGATATGAGAATCATAGGATTTTGTAGAATATATAGCATGGGCATTATTTTTGAACTTATTTTGATTACCCCACTAGGAATTTACTATATCGTGGGCAGTTATGTCATATTTAGTGCATTCCTCATCCTCAAATTTAATTATAAATGATGCAATGTAGGTATATTTTGGGTTAGGAATTAATTTGCACATTACTTGAATGTCATCAGGTCGAAAAGAGCTGATGATGTTCTTCTGGTGACTAAAGATGGTTCTCGTTGGGATATCCACGTGATCTACGGCCCAACTTACCATATTAGTGTAAGGCATTATTTTCAGTCGAGAAACAACTCTGTGTAGTTCAGACCTAGGCACATGCCTTAGCTTATCTAAAAATGTCTCATCCTCTTGTTTCATTGAATCGTCAGGACAGAGAGAAATTTCATGCGCTAAAATTTCATGAACATGCTTCCAAGATTTAATGATGTTTGTCAATCAAGCAGTAGTATTTGAAAGTATATCTACATTTTTGTTTGATTATTCAGTCGATGAATCTTGCTTCTTTCCTAATTTGTGCGATACCATGATTTTCAAACGATGAAGTTAACCCTCATCTGAGAAGAAAACCCCATGAGCTCAAAATGTTGAATGCGAAAATTTCAAATGTTAATGGAAAACTTGTTTGAAGTTTCAAATTCCTTTATTTACAGAAATACTAATGTCTAGATATCCTCACAATAATCTATTGGAAAAGTAATCATTCAAAAATATGTCAAATTTATTACCTAACCGTCGCAACACATTTCCCAATCTTTAACCTTATCCAGTTGGGTGTATTATTAATGATCATAATTAAGATTAGGTACATCGACAGTTTGACATTGGAAAGTTTTGAATGAAAAACAATAGATATCTCCCAAAGGCAAAATTCACAAAGCATTTAATCAACCATTAATTATTTTTTGTTTTAATTAATCATGGTTTAAAGTCAATTTTTAGTTTTAAGTATTTTGGAACTTCGACATTCGGGATTTTTGAATGCAAAAACAATAGATACCTCCCAAAGGCAGAATCGAGGGAGCAATTAATAAAACCTATTTTAAGTACTTCAGGACTCTGGAAGTCCGGGGCTACGGGAGTTCGTGAGCTTGTATGTGAAGTGAGTACTTCGACAGTTCAATATTCATGGATTTTGGACACAAAACAATGGATACCTCCTGAATGTCGAATTCACAAAGTGATTACTTATTGTTAATCACAGCTAATTCAACCCGCTTAATTAATTAATCTTTAGTGTTTTATTATAATGATCATAGGTTCTTTGGCACTTCGACGCTCCAACGGCTTGGCACTTCTTTGAATTTGTTCTTTGATTTATCTCTTGAAGGAAAATCTCCTGGAGTGATGTGGCAGTGATGATGTCACTTTTTATGATGTTTCATAAAAAGGTGAGTAACACGTGTCACCTAAAATCATTTGAAAGATGTCACTAAGGTGCCCAAAAAAGAATACCACGTGTCAGCTCAAATAAATATTGATAGGTGGACTATAACTCATTAGTAAAATAATTTTGAAATAATTTTGTGGGAATATGTCTTTAGGAATCCGTAGCTTCACAACTTCAAGGTTTTTATATCTTTAAATACCTTGAGTTTGAAACTCTCGAATTGTGAAGTCCGGAAGTGAATTTGTATTTTTCTTTTGTTTAATCTTGACACAGATTTTAGAGCTCCAAAATCATGAGAGTCGTTGATACAGTTGACTAAAAAATTTTAATGGATGGAAATGGATGCGCCCTGTCAAGATATAACGATCATATGTTTTATTATAAAATAATGATACTCCTAAGTTTTTCATAATGTTTTTTTAAATATCAAATACAAAATGTTTTCAAAGTTTTAATTTTTTATTTGAAATTTTCTAAAGTGTTCTATCATAGGGAACACACATATATCTTGTTATGTTCTCCAAAAGCACTAAGTCTTGAGCTAATGTGTTCTTTCCACACTTTATAGACCACGTCGTAAATGTTTTTCACTTTTTCCGTGCATTTGCACCGAGTCCAATTTTTCCAGCGTGTTTCCTTCCTATGTTGTCACATGAATTGTTGCATCTCATGAGAGGGTTGTAAAATCAAAATTCACTGGGAAATGGGAACATGAGCTTGGTATTTCATATAGGATATATGGATAAATGGGGGAGGCAATAAGAAATTAACCTGAGTATAAAATGTGATCCTTAGGGTTTTCAGAAACAAAACCTTTTACATTAGAAAGACTAAGAATAGGCGGTGTATAAACAATATTAGGAATTGAGGAAGATTCTTTATTTTCACTCGTAAAATTGTCTATCAATGAGATATGGGTATCTTGGAAATCTTCTCTCTTTATATTATACAATTTTACTTCAGGAATTAGCTCTTCTGGATTTTCTAATTTAACTTCAGGATTACTAGTTGAGGCTTTTGGAGAAAGAGGTTTTTGATACTTTTATTTAGAACTAAGTAAAATTACTTATTTTATTGGAATATTAAAATTAACTATGATTAACCTTGGATTGATAGGTATTACCTGTTGATGTATATGTTTGCTTTAGATATCCTTTCATTTTCAACAATTTTTTGGGATCCGAAATTGGCATAGTCTGCGAATTGTCTAGGTTTTTTATGGTATTTTTTCACCTGAATGCCAATTTTTCCAATATGATTTCACCAGGTGAAAAATTAAAATGATCCTAATACTTGTTTTCAATTCTTGTTCACCATAAAAAATGGAAATTAACTTTCTCGCATTCCCAGGGAAAAATAGTTTTGTTTCTTCGTTCCCTAGCAACGACACCAAAAAAATGTTGTTCCTGAGATTAATTATGGGATCACAAAATAATGTCATGCATCCAAATATTTAAGATAATGTTTTTTGTAACACTTTTCTACCTTTAGTTTTAATATGCAACTTAAATGAATTTTAATGATTAGAAAACAAAGTGGCAATATCTCTTTCTTAGAGTCTTTTTAAATTTTGATCTTATGAAGAGTATAATTTATTAACAAAAACTATCAAAATAAAGTAAGGTATCAAATATATATAAATATTACCTCATCCAAAGTAGAAGAACTATGAAGGAGTTCTTAATATATGATTTAAAATTAACAAACTTACAAAGATACAGGTCTTATTTTACTCACAATAATAACAGAGGAAAAAGACTGGAAATGAACAAACTTCCATTATATAGACCACAGTAGATGTATTACTAAATTGTAGTCTTTAAATCTTCAAGAACCATTGAGTGAAGAAAATATGATTAGGAAATGTAAATACACAGAAAGTACATAACTCCAGGAAATGAGACATAAAATCTTTGTCTTCTCTTTTGAATTGATATTCAATAAGTTATATTTTACATTTGCTAAGAAGATGCCCTTGATAGATCTTAGATCTATTTATTTATACAAAAATGTATTAACTAAAAGTAGTTATAAATTCCATATTATTCGATCTCAAAACATAATACAATCAAAACTAAATGATACAATGAATATATTTTTGGATTTGCTAAGATTTATTTTGCTTGTTGTCACTTCACTTACCCTCTATTTTCTCATGGATGTACTTGGTTTTTTATGATTGTTGATTTGGGAAAGAAGTTCCATTAATTAAACAATGAACTTGGAAAATTCGACATTTGTTTAACTCAAATGAGAAAGCCTTTTTGTGTGCCAATGGTAATTTCTCTTGAATTTTCACAACTGTCTGTTGTGTAATCTGATGTTGTGAGCTTGGCTTTACGAGAAGATCATTTATCATTTGTAAATCATCATGATTTACCTGTTGGATATTGTTTTGTACACTCTCTCTACTTTTCTTTAGACTCTATTTTATTTTTATGATCTCAATTTGTTCAAGTGTATCATGAATAACACTGACACCAATAACTACTATTTCTAGATCTATAACTAAAATATTGTTAAGAGAAGATTATTTTACTTCTCTATCAAGCCACTTACTTTCTTCAAGATTTGTTTCCCAGAATTTAAAGCCATTTCTCCCTTTATCTTCTCAAACTGTGAAAACAATCCCAGGTACATTGAGTTTTGTCTCCATACTATGAATTATTGGAATTTGAACCTGGTTGCATAGTCTTCCTTCTCCTTTTCATAAATATTCTTCAAGCAATTATTGATCATTGGATAATGTATTTGAATAATATCCATATTTTGGTACAGGTCTTGTTGGATGGTTTCCATATTTTCATTTACTTATTATGCTTGCTTCTTGAATGCATAAATATTCATTCCCATCCTCTCAAACTTTATATTAACATATATCATTGGGAAAGGGTAGTACTACTCACATGTTGATTTTGAACACTTAATTCCAATTTGTCTTCTAACTGCTTAATCTGCTGCTCAAAACCTTGTCTGATTTGCTCCATATCAAAATTTATTTTATCTCTGGCAATAACTTCCATCTATTGCATATCATTATGCAATTGTTCAAATAGAAGAATCTTTTGGTCCAACTATTTTCTAAGATTATCCACTGACCATTGGTTGGCAATTGTAAAGGCTCCCAGTGAGTCTGCAACTTCTTTTGCAAATTTAGGGTCACTCTGTCCCTGTCCATCATATATCATTTTATGCTTTTTGCTAGTTACTCCTTCCTTCTATCGAGATTCCCTTCTTATCATAGCCTTCCTTTTCTTGTTGAAAAATAAATTTGATGAAGACATATCTCTAGGTACAATAGGTGTCAGGTCATCTATATTGATAGCCTCTTAACCAAGTAACTCAAAACTTGTTGGTAGGCGAGTTAATGATGGTATGGGAGAAATAAGTGCAGTGGATCCTTCTAGATTTGTGGAATTTTTCACTGGAGTCTTAGTATTTGGTAATGAAAGAGGAAATGTATAACCCTACTTCATAAAATCTTCAAATGATGCTAATAATATTTGCTCATTTTTACCTGGTATAGATATTGTTGCATCTTTATATAATGTATTTTCATTCTTTTCCACTTCCTTGGCCTTTCCTTCAAGAAAGCTATGTTGCTTAGGCTCTATTAATTCTATCATGTGTGAAGTTGGGCTAATTATTTGTTCTCTTTGCAAAAATTTAGGTAGATTTTTCCTTATGTCCTTCTGAAAGATGAGGAAGCCTGACTATTGATCTTGAGGAAAATTTTGAAATCGGCTTACAACTTCATCATAAGGTCTTACTCCTCTGAAAATTTCATCATCAGGGGAATCTTCATGGATATATATTTTCATATTGAATTGAGATAAAATATTTTCAACCAACCTATGAGGATCATGCCTTTTGTACTCAATGTCAACCAATTTTATATCTTCTAAGGCCAAATCCTCCAACTTAGCATGTACAAAATCAAATAATGAAAATACACCAAATTGTATGAGAAAGGTTGGACAAACGCTTTTCTGTGCTACCTTCATCTCTTTGGTTATTCCTCCTGAAAGGATTTGATGAGCTATTTCTATGAAAACCATTCTATCTGGTAATAATATGGGGAGAGTATGAGGAGTTATATAGCAGTCAGACACTCTGATATAAGAAAACATTTCCTCAATATACTAATCTGCAATAGCCCCTAAATTTCCAATGATTTGTTCTGAAATTTTGGGGGGAGGTGATCCATAAATATCTTAATGAATTGGGATCACGACATTATGAAAAATTTCATAAAAAGAGTCCTTTGAATTTTACTCCCATAACTTAGAATGATAAAAATGTATGGGCTCAGTGACATTCGAAGTCCAGTTCCAATTCATGAGAGGAAATGGGGTCCTGAAACAAATTGCATCCATAATATATGTAGACATATAAAAAGAACCATGTTCTCCTTTAGATTTCAGAATCTTGTAATCCACAATTTGCTTGACTAAGTTGTCTGATATCATTTTTTCCCAGTCAAAAGTATATCCCTTAACAACCTCATAGATTATGGAAACCCATTCTATGGTAAAGTGTGTAGCATTTTTCTTACCAACCATTCTAAAGAGCATCATGATAATGTACAAGATATGAGCATCATAGGATGTTGTAGAATATGTAGCATGGGCATTATTTTTTAACTTATTTTGATTATCCCATTAGGAATTTACCATATCGTGGACAATTATGTCATATTTAGTGCATTCCTCATCCTCAAATTTCATTATAAATGATGCAGTGTAGGTATATTTATGATTAGTAGTTAATTTTTACATTACTTGAATTTCCTGGGATCGAAAAAGCCAACGATGTTCTTCTGGTGAATATAGATGGTTCTCGTTGGGATATCCATGTGATCTAGGGCCCAACTTATCATATCGTTGTAAGGCATTAGTTTTGGTCGAGAAACAACTCTGTTTAGTTCAGACCTAGCCACACGCCTTAGCTTAGATGAAAATGTCTCATCCTCTTGTTTCACTGTATCATCAGGACAAAGAGAAATTTCATGCTCTAAAATGTCATAAACATGCTTCCGAGATTTGATGATGTCTATCAATCGAGAAGTAGTATTTGAAAGTATATGTGCATTTGTGTTTGATTCTTCAGTTGATGAATCTTGCTTCTTTCCTACTTTGCATGATACCATGACTTTCAAAGGACAAAGTTAACCCTAATGTGAGAAGAAAAACCCATGAGCTCAAAATGTTGAATGCGAAAATTTCAAATGCTAATGGAAAACTGGTTTGAATTTTAAAATTCCATTATTTACAGAAATATTAATGTCTAGCTATCCTCACATTAATCTATTGGTAGAGTAATCATTCCAAAATCTATCAAATTTATTGCCTGACGGTCGCAACAAATTTCCCAATATTTAACCTTATCGAGATGGGCATATTACTAATGATTATAATTAAGATAACGTGTATCGATAGTTTGACATTGGAAAGTTTTGAATAAAAAACAATAGATATCTCCAGAAGGCCGAATTCACGAAGCATTTAATCAACCATTAATTATTTTTTTGTTTTAATTAATCATGTTTTAAAGTCACTTTTTAGTTTTAAGTACTTTGGGACTTCGACATTTGAGAGTTTTGAATGAAAAAGAAACAGATACCTCTCAAAGGCCAAATCGACGGAGAAATTAATCAAACCTATTTTGAGTACTTCGGGACTTCGAAAGTCTGGGGCTTTGGGAGTTCGTGAGCGTGTATGTCGATTGAGTAGTTCGGTAGTTCAATATTTAGGGATTTTGAATGTAAAACAATGGATACCTCCTGAAGGCCAAATTCACAAAGTGATTACTTATTGTTAATCATGGCTAATTCAACCTGCTTAATCATTAATCTTTAGTGTTTTATTATGATGATCACAGGTTCTTTGGCGCTTCGATGCTCCAACGGTTTGGCACTTCTTTGAATTTGTTCTTTGATTTATCTCTTGAAGGAAAATATCCCAGAGTGATGTGGCAGTGATGACGTAACTTTTTATGACGTTTCATAAAAAGGTGAGTGACACATGTCACCTAAAATCATTCGAAAGATGTCACTAAGGTGCCCAAAAAAGATTACCACTTGTCAACTCAAATAAATATTAATAGGTGGCCTATAACTCATTAGTAAATTTATTTTGAAATAATTTCATGGGAATATGTCGTCAGGACTCTGTAGCTTCACAACTTTAGGGTTTTTAAATCTTTAAATATCTTGAGTTTGAAACTCCCGAATCCCAAAGTCCCGAAGTGACTTTGTAGTTTTCTTTTGTTTAATCTTCACACAGATTTTAGAGCTCCAAAATCGTGAGAGCCATTGATACGGTTGACTAAAAAATTTTAATGGATGGAAATGGATGCACCCTATCAAGATATAACAATCATATGTTTTATTATAAAATAATTATACTCCTAAGTTTTTCGTAATTTTATTTTTAAAATATCAAATACAAAAAGTTTTCAAAGTTTTAATTTTTTATTTGAAATTTTCTAAAGTATTCTAACATAGGGAATGTAATACCCCAGGCTAAACCCCTATGAAATGTACTTATGTTTATAGGCTGGTGAGCCAAGTGTTGATAACATGGTAGGATTATGTGTTATTAGGCTAGATAGCCTAGGCGTTAAATTCCATAAGCCTGATTTTTGTATATGTAATTATGTGAATCATTAATAAAATTTATACATCGTTGCGTGTAGACCGATCATGAAGAAAGAGTGATGGGGGACAAATCTCAACTAGTATGGGTAAGGGAGGGGGGTTGAGAGGTTGGAAATATGGGATAATATTAAGGGCTTAAGTCCAAGAGAATAATAATTTATTATTATTCCAAAAGATGATTAGAAGGATATTTTTTTATCCTAAGTTCCTTTGGGAGGATGGGTGACTTCCAAATGAAAAGGAACGTGCTTCATGGGTGACATGTGTTGGCTTAGACACATGCAGTTTAATTTGTAAATTCATCTTATTGGGGGGATTCACTTTACATTCTCCCATCCTTTGCCTAAATCATTGGGCCTCAATCGTCGACCTCTGCATCTTTCACGGACCTCTTAAACCAGTAACCTGTGAAGTTGACCTGTGTTTTCCTATGGAGCCCAACATATATATACTTTCCAAAGCCATGTTGTGCCTTAGCAATTTTTGGTTGTTTCCATCCCTTGAGCTATATTGAACCCTTTTTGTTGTCCTCATCTTGCTAGAACTAAGTTGAAGAAGTGGGTTCTTAGGCTCGTGGTTGAAGAGGTAGGTTGTCAGGCCTATGAGTAGCTCTCTCCAGGTGAGAGAGTTAGCCTGGAAGATATTTTCTCCTAGAGAGAGTCCAACACCAACTTCATAGCTCTGAGAATTCTTGATCCGGCCTATTGTTGAGACCCTGAAAAGGGAAGTGGAGAAGTCAATGGACCATGGAATAGTGAAGGTGCATATTCCTGGGGTGGAACATGCATGTGGGGAATGAGAGTCTGTGAGTAGTGGGTGTAGGAAGGCTCCTGGAGAGAATCCTTCTAGTTTCACTGTGCATTCTCCTGTAACCTCAACCTATTCTATGATTACCTTGCCCTGGGTGGAGCTTAGTCCCAACTTGGAGGTGATCCACTGCTAAGCATGATGAGTAGTGTGGTCTAAGGCTGGGAGGTTCATGGAAGGTCTGCACGCAGTTGGTGTACTTCAATTGAAATATGAGTACCTATCCCTATGTTCAATTACATGTTGTGTGTATGTACATGTGTTATAATTGATGAATATTGCATGTATATGTTGTTATATTAGTGGTTTTTCCTGTGATTACTACATGTATGATTTTATTGTTATTTTCGCATTAATCTATGTATGGATTACTTTCAATTCCAACAAGATTTTGTATGGTAGCAGTAATTCTTTGTTATTTGTTTTAAATTGATTATAAATGCATACATATATGTATATATATGTATGTTCCTCTATCGCGTTTCTAGGCGTGTTGGACGATGGATAGGGACATTATAAATTGGTATTAGAATGGTAAAGGAAAGTTTAACGTTGTTTGGGTAGCATTACTTGACAAGGGTCAGTGGTCGGGGATGTTACAAATTGGTATCAGAGCCATGGTTTCAACATTGATCATGGATGAGCCATGTTAGTGGAAGTTGAAGCAAAATTTTTGGAAAATAATTGTTGTTGAAATGGACAAAATTCAAGTTTAGAGCCCATGGTTCCTACCCGTAACCGGTAGGGATGACGAATGAGAAATTTGGAGTAGGAAGTACAGAGAATTTTGATGTACAGAGTTCTAGAAGGGCATTGAAAGAAAACTTGGACTTTGTTCGGAACACATGAGGCGTAATAAGTTTAAGAAATGGCCACAGAGAAAGAATCAAAACATTTGTGGTGTTGGGGCCATAGGATCTATTTGGGAGAAGGCGAATCCTTCATGACTGTCAAATCTGGAGAAAGTGCAAGAGGGTTAACCTGGAAGCCCTTCAAACTTCATGACTTCGGTGAAGTTAGGTGCAAAAATAATAGAAGGGTCGAAGCCTGAAGCTCTGAAGTCCTAGATAAGATATACACCATAGATCTGGCGAGAAGCCTTACCATTGGATCAATCCAAGTTAAAAATAGGAAAACGCAGTGGTGAAGGGAGAAATCCTTAGAGGCTCGAGAGTCAAGAGTTAAATCACACTGTCCATCAAGAGGGACACGTGTCAGCAAATTGTCTTGTTCAAGATTCCAATGTTTGGGAGAGTTATTTTTTGCGGAGGCGAGAACTCTCGAATCCCGAAGCTCTAAATCCTCGAAGAGTTGAAGTAGTGAGGCATGATGATGTCGCATGGAGGTGGCATGGATATCTCCTATGCCTACCATGTGCCCCCACTAGGAATGTTCATAGTTATACTATGTTGACCTGGAGGGTAAAGAAGTCCAAAAATTCAGAATTCGAGAGATTAGAAGGAAGCAGGCGTAAACAATTTTGAAGCCCAAAATTCCAAAGTAAAGTGGCATGATGATTTCATTAAGAATGACATGGACCCATAGGATGTGTGCCATGTGTCAGTGGATTTTGGACCCGCCAAATATTTAAATGTCATTTAGAGCTTGACATGTGTCACCTGTTTGAGTGGGCCACATGTCCATTTCTAATGTTTATCCACGGGGACCTCCTATCAAGTATTGGTGGTGGGGCCCCTGATGGTCACAATGGTGTGTGGCACAAGTTGTGAAATCTAAATACTTGACACTCCAGAAGAATGTTTCATAAGGGAACGAAAGGAAGAACTTTCAAAAGTTTTGTAACACTGAGGTGACGAGACGTAATGATGTCACCAAAGGTGACATGAAAGTGTTCATAGATTAATGGTTCAGGGTGTTGGGGGTGTGCGGATGTGAAATCCTCTGAAGTATTGAAGATCTAAAGCTATGAATTCCTAGAGCTGAGATGCCTGAAGTTTCACAGTGGGTGTCAGTCGTTGGATGTTGGGTAGTCGTGGACTGTTGTTCCACCCTACTTCATGAGTTCGTTCATCCATAACTCCAAAAGATTTGTTGTGATGTGCTTTGAAAATATTCGAAGCTGGAGGCCTGAAGTCTCGAGTAAGTTCCTATCGATCTAGTGCTTGGCCACAACCCATGGTTGCATGGGTTGGGGGCTAAGAGAAAGGGGATAGTTCCCGAAATATTATTACAGAACATAGCAGAGCTCAGAAATAAAATATATGCGAGGATTCTAGATTGCTTGAGAACCACATAATGAAATCTGAATGTTTTCTTGAGTCATATTGGTTTATGAATACTGTGGAATTTGTTAAGGAATAATGGCTTGAAAAATTTAGGTTGACTACACATTGTGTTTTTAGAGTTAATGATTGTCAGAACCTAATCGAATTGCCACTTAGTGCAGAGAAATGGAGGCACATAATGCTTCTAGTTTAGAGAATGAAGCTAGAGGAATGGATTTCGATTTGGGAGTTGAATGATCAAACTCCAATGGTCATGGAGAAAATATAGATAAGGATGGAAACATGATTAAAATCATTGAAAAATTGCAAAAAGATGTCCATAGTCACCGAGCAAATAACAGAAATCTCATGAAAGCCATGGATCAACAGGGAGAATTCAACATAAAGTTGATACAAAGCCTAGAAAGGATAGAAAAAAGATTGGATAAGAAGAGTGACTCCACTAAATCAGGAATTCATGGGTCTCCTGATGGAAAGAGGAAATCAAGGAGTGTTGGTAGACACTGTCATCACTCCCAAGGGCACTCTAAGAGGAGGGAAAACAATAGTTCAATCCCATATCCTACTAGAAATAATAAGAGATCTTGAGTGGATGAACTGAAGGGAGAAATTAACAAGATTAAACCTCCTACATTTGATGGAGAGCACCGAAAGGAGGAACATGCTGAGACATGGCTTCTTGGCATGAGGAAATATTTCCAACTACAAAATCATTACTCTCATGTAGAAGGAAGAATTGCAGTGTATCAATTGAAAGGAAAGGCATCCATGTGGTGGGATCAACTTGTGCAGGTGCAACACATTAAAGATAAAAATGTTACTTGGAAGGAATTAAAGAAGTGTTTCAAAAATAAATACTTAACTAAGGGATACTATGATAGAAAGATGAAAGAGTTCTTTGAACTCAAGCTGGGTAGTGTGTCCATTGATGAATACGAGAGAAGGTTTTTGGAATTGTTGAAGTATGTCCCTTTCATCAAAGATGAGATTGTCAAAATTCAAAGGTATCTTAGTGGAATTCCACCTTCCATCAGTGACAAGATCCAATATGATGATCCTATAACTATGGAAGAAAATATAAGGAGAGAAAAATTCTTATATGAGCAACAAAGAGAGAATCCCACTTTCCATAAGGCTTGGGATGACAAGACGAAGTTCAAGAAAGAACAGAGGTAGAAGGGAAACAAACCTCTCTTTTTCAGAAATAGTCCTCAAGGACAACCATATTTTAGAGAGAAGAGAATGGCTGAGGTAGGGGGACAAAGGCCAAGGTAGACACCTATTCAATGTTGGGGCCGCTAGGGAAACCACAAGTACATAGATTGTCCCCGTAAAAATTGAAAAGTGAGAGTTGTCCACAATGTTCAAAAAGTAGAAATAGTGGAGGACATGGGCAGTATAATACCAAGGATCTATGCATCCCTGGACAACATGAAAGATGAGTTTCAATCACACATGATTGAAGTTGAAGGTATGATCAATAACCATACCTTTACAATTTTAATTTATTTAGGAGCTAGCCATAGTTATATAGATCCTAGAATGGTGGAAGGTTTGCATTTTCCAAGAAGAAAACATGGAAAATCTTGGTTAGTGTGGTTGGCTACAGGTGGCAAGAGAAAGGTTATTGAGTTGGTTAAGTCATGTCTGGTGGACATGAATGGACTGAGAACAAGGAATGAATTGAACATATTACCTTTAGGTTCCTATCAATATCTAATTGGGATGGATTGGTTAGAACATCACCATTCCATATTAGACTTTCGTAACAAGGAATTAACTTTCCTGGATGAGGAAGGAAACCCAAGGAAAGTGCAGGGAATCCCAAGGACAATTACTGTCAGAGAAATATCAGCAATGCAGCTGAAGAAGTGTTACAGGAAGGGGTACCAAATATTTGCAGCTCATATGGAAGAATAACCTAAGGATAATGTGTCAAATATTGAAGACCATGCAGTATTAAAATATTTTTAAGATGTATTCCAGAAGGTACCTAGACTACCCCCGAAGAGAGATAATGATTTCTCTATAAATAAGATTCATGGAGCAGCTCCAGTGTCAAAAACTCCTTACATAATGAGTACTCCAGAGTTGAAAGAACTCCAATTGCAGCTTGAAGCACTTTTGAAGAAGGGTTATATATGCCCAAGTGTGTCACCTTGGGGTGCCCCGGTCCTATTCATGAAGAAGAAAGATGGGAAATTGATATTGTGCATTGATTTCAGATAGTTGAATAAAGTTACTATAAAGAACAATTATCCCTTGCCAGGGATCAATGATATTTTTGATTAGTTGAAGGATGCCAATATATTTTCAAAAATAGATCTTAGGTCAAGGTACCACTAGGTAAGGATAAAGGATGAAGACATCAACACGACCACCTTCAAAACAAGGTATGGTCATTATGAATTCACAGTGGTACCATTTGGTTGATCAAATGCAACCGTTGCTTTTATGTTCCTAATGAATGGTGTATCCATGGAATATCTAGACAAGTTTGTCATAGTCTTTTTGGATGACATTCTAGTGTATTCCAAGTTAGAGGAAGAGCATGAACATCATTTGAGGATGGTGTTGCAGGTGCTAAGAGAGAACCAACTGTATGCCAAATTGAGCAAATGATCATTTGTCAAAAGAAGATCCATTATTTGGGACAATCATTTCAAAAGATGTGATAGTCATGGATCCTAAAAAGATAGAAGCCATTAGAGAATGGGCAGCGCTGAAGAATGTGACAGAAGTTAGATCCTTTATGGGTCTAGCTAGCTACTACAGAAGGTTCATTGCAGGGTTCTCAAGGATAGCTCACCCCATCATTTCCTTGAAAAGGAAGGAGAAGAAATTTCAATGGACAGAAGAATGTGAGAGAAGGTTCCAACAATTAAAGCAATTGTTAACTAGTGCTCCAATCTTGAGGATTGGAGATCCGAATGAAGATTTTGTAATGTGTACAGATGCATGCAAAGAAGGACTGGGTGGAATTCTCAGTCATAATGGGTTTTTGGTATGTTATGAATCCAGAAAGATGAAGGATCATGAAAAGAACTATGAAACTCATGATTTGGAGTTGGAAACCATTGTACACTCTCTAAAGAAATGAAGACATTACCTCATGGGAAAGAGGTTTGAGATGAGGATGGACCATAATGGTATGAAGTGTTTTTTTTATTAGCCAACCTTAAATTCTAGGCAGAGTATGTGGTTGGAATTCCTTTGTGAGTATGACTTTGATATAAAGCATATCAAAGAAAAGGAGAACAAAGTGGTTGATGCACTCAACAGAAGAGTGCATGAACTACATGCTACGACCATTAACATGTATCAAATTGATATTAAAGGCATAATTTCAGAAGTTGGAAATGCAAATTTGCAGTACATGGAATTGGTGACAAATCTACAACAAGGTAAGATGCTACAGAAATCGGAAGATTATAAATTGGAAGTTGGTTGAACACTCATGTACAAAAACATAATGTATGTACCTAATTCCTAAGAGTTGACAATAATGATCTTGAAAGAAATGCATAATGTGTCTTATGTTGGGCACCATGGATATCATAAAACAGTGGCAGCAATCAAGAGCCGTTACTTTTGGCCAATTATGAAGAAGGAAATTATAGAATACATTACCATATGTATGGAGTGTCAGAAGGTCAAAAGTGAACATACACACCTAGAAGGGTTGCTACAACTATTTCCCATTCCTAAGTGGAAGTGGGAAGTGGTGACAATGGATTTCATTGCCAGATTGCCCAGGACCAGAAAGAAACGGCATTTCATGATGGTGGTGGTGTACAAGCTTACTAAATCTGCCCATTTTATTCCATTGAAAAATACTCATAAGGAAGCTAATGTTGTTGATATCTATATGAAGGAAGTAGCACAATTGCATGGTATTCCCAAGACAATTGTGTTTGACAGAGACCCAAAATTTAGCTCAAAGTTTTGGAGAGGGTTATTCAAAGGGTTTGGAACAAATATGAACTTCAACACAACCTATCATCCTGAGTCTGATGGGAAAACAAAAAGGGTGAACCAAGTGATAGAGGACATGCTAAGGATGTATGTGATGGACAAACCATATAAATGGGAAGATTACGTACACTTAGTAGAATTTTCCTACAACAATGTGTATCAAGATTTACTAAAGATGAGTCTCTTTGAAGCACTTTATGGAAGAAAATGAAACACCCTAGTAAGCTGGGATAACTCAGCTAATAGGGTAGTGGTTGGGCCAGAGTTTATCAAGGAAATGGAAGAGAAAATGTTGAAGATTAAGTAGAATTTGAAGGCCGCCCAAGATAGGAGGAAAATTTGTGCTGATAAGAACATAAACCATAGGGAGTTTAAAGTGGGTGATCATGTTTTCTTGAAAGTGAAAGCCAACAAAAGTTCCTTGAAGCTGAGAAACTGTTCCAAGTTGGCAGCTAGATATTGTGGGCATTTTATAATCCTACAAAATATTGGACTAGTTTCATATATGCTTGCATTTCCTGCATCCATGACTGTACATAATGTGTTTCATGTTTCATTGCTTAAGAAATATATACCTGATCCTAATCATGTGATTGATTGGAATGTGATTCAGGTGGAGAAAGAAGGCATCTTGCATGTGCATCCAGTGTGCATATTGGACCGGAAGTTAAAATAGCTCTAGAATCGAGCCATAAAGATTGTAAAGGTCCAGTGGACCTGGTATGGTCCTGAAGAAATGACGTGGGATCATGAGGATGCTATGTGGGCATAATACCCACATATTTTTGAAGATTTTGAAAATCTTGTCGATATTGTGTAAATAAATTGCACTGAGGATAGTGAAAAAATAAGGGGAGGGGATTGTAATACCCCAGTCTGATCCCCTATGAAATGTACTTATGTTTGTAGGTTGGTGAGAAAATTGTTGATAATATGGTAGGATTATCTGTTATAAGGCCAGAGAGCCTAGGCGTTAAAGGCCATAAGCCTGATTTTTGTATATGTAGTTATGCAGATCATTAATAAAATTTATACATCGCTGTGTGTAGACCGGCCATGAAGAAAGAGTGATGGGGGATGAAGCTCCACTAGGATGGGTAAGGGAGAGGGGGCTGAGAGTTTGGAAAGAGGGGATAATCTTAAGGGATTAATTCGAAGAGAATAACAATTTATTATTATTCCAAAATATTATTAGAAGGATATGTTTTTATCCTAAGTTCCTTTGGGAGGATGGGTGACTTCCAAATGGAAAGGAACATGCTTCATGGGAAACATGTGTCGGCTCTGGCACATGCAGTTTAAGTTGCAAATTTATCTTGTTGGGGGGTTCAGTTTCCATTCTCCCATCCTTCGCCTAACTCGTTGGGCCTCAAACGTCAACCTTTGCATCTTTCATGCATCTCTGAAACTGGTAACTCCTAAAGATGACCTGGTTTTTCCTGTGAAGCCCAACATATCTGTACTTGCCAGAGCCATGTTGTGCCTTACAAAATTGTGGTTTATGCCATCCCCTAAGCTATATTGAACCTTTTTTGTTGTCCTCATATTTCTAGAACTTAGTTGAAGAAGCGGGTTGTCGGCCCATGGTTGAAGAGGCAGGTTGTCAGGCTTGTGAGCAACTCTCTTCAGGTGAGAGAGTTAGCTGGGAAAAGATTTTCTCCTAGAGAGAGTCCAGCACCAGCTGCGAAGCTCTAAGAATTTCTGATCTAACCTGTTGCTGAGACCCTGAAAGGGAAGTGGAGCAACTGATGGACTGTGGAACCATGAAGGTACATATTCTCGGGGTGGAATAGGCATGTGGGGAATGAGAGTCTGTGAGTAGTGGGCATAAGAAGGATCCTAGAGAAAATCCTTAAAGTTGCACTGTGTAGTCTCTTGTAACCTCAACCTAGTCTAGGATTCCCTTGCCCTGGGTGGAGCTTATTCCCAGCTCAAGGGTGACCCACTACTGAGCGTGATGAGCAACGTGGTCTAAGGCTAGGATGTTCATGGAAGGTCTACACATAGTTGGTGTACTTGAATTGAAAGATGAGTACCTATCCCTATGTTCAATTACATGTTGTGTATATGTACATGTGTTATAATTGATGAATATTTCCTATATACAATGTTATATTATGGATTTTTCATGTGAGTATTGCAAGTATGATTTTATTGTTATTTCCGCATTAATATATGTACGAATTATTGTCAATTCCAGCAAGAGTCTGTATGGTAGAAGTAATTCTTTGTTATTTGTTTTAAATTCATTAGAAATTCATACATATATGTATATGTGTGTGTGTGTGTGTGTGTGTGTTCCTCTGTGGTGTTTCCCAGCATGTTGGTCTGTAGTCAGGGACGTTACAAATTGATATTAGAGAAGTAAAGGCAAGGTTAATGTTGTTTGGAGCATTACCCGACAGGGGTCGGTGGTCGGGGATGTTATAGGGAACACACTTGTATCTTGTTATGTGCTCCAAAATCACTAGGTGTTGAACTAATGTGTTCTTTCTGCACTTTATAGACCATGTCGTAATTGTTTTTCACTTTTTCTGTGCATTTGTGTTGAATCCAATTTTTCCAATGCATTTCCTTTCTATGTTGTCGCAATAATTGTTGCATGCGAATTTTTTCCCATTTTCCTGTTGTTCAATCAACTTCTAACTCCTTTTTTGTTTTTCTTGTTTTTCTATTTTTCTATTCTTTTTTCCTCTTTTTCCATTTTTTTATTTATTTTTATCAGTATTCTTTCCTAATATCTACTATAGTACACTATATACATGAATTTCTTATTGCGATGAAACTTTTAAGATTCAATAGGTCAGATGTCCCTGTACAGTTTCAGTCGACTACCGTTGACCATTCCTTTCATTTATGTTCCTACCAAGTCCTTTAGTAGCATAGATCCCCCATTTGTGACATTCTTGACTTCATATTGCCCTAGCCAATGCATTCTAAATATACCAAGGTATTGAAAAAAATTGTTGACATAGAGAACAACTAGGTCTTCCTCATTAAAGATTTTCTTTTTAATATGTCTGTCATGCAGGGATTTGTCCCTTGCTTTTTGCACTTCCTAGGGAAATCTTGCTAGAATCCTATCCTCTTCCATTTCCATTAAGTGTCTTAATGTCTCATGTATTGCACATCTTTCTGTCATGTCATCTATATTTATAACCTTTGAACCAGGTAACTCAGAACTTGTTGCTAGACGATTCAATGATGGTATGGGAGAAATAATTGCAATATATCCTTCTAGATTTGTGTCATTTTCCACTGGAGTCTTAGTATTTGGCAATGAAAGAGGAAATGCATGCCCCTACTTCATAAAATATTCAAATGATGATAAAATGTTTTTCTTATTTTAACTTGGTATAGATATTGTTTCATCTTTAGATAATGTATTTACATTCTTTTCCACTTCCTTATCCTTGTCTTAAGGCAAGCTATGCTGCTTGGGATCTATTGATTTTCTCACCTGTAAATTTGGGTTAATTATTTGTTCTCCCTGCAAGACTTTAGGTAGATTGTTCCTTCTGTTCTTATGAAATATGAGGAAGCTTGTCTGTTGATCTTGAGACAAATTTTGAAATCGGCTTACAACTTCATCATAAGATCCTACTCCTCTAAAAATTTCTTCATCGGGGGAATCTTCATGGATATATCTTTTCATATTGAATTGAGATAAATGATTTTCAGCCAACCTATGAGGATCATGCATTTTGTACTCAATGTCAACCAATTTTATATCTTATAAGGCCAAAGCCTCCACCTTAGCATGTACAAAATCAGATAAAGGTCGGCCAAACCAAACTATTTTATGTATCACCTTCAACTCTTTGGTTATTCCTCTTGAAATTGTTTGATGGGCTACTTATCTACAAACCAGTCTATCTGTTAAGAATATGGCGAGAGCATGTGGAGATATATGGGAGCCAAACACTCTAATATAAGAAAAAAATTCCTCAATATACTAATTTTCAATAGCCCTTAAATTTCTAATGATATGTTCTGAAATTATGGGGGGAGATCATCCATAAATATCTTAATGAATGGGATCACCACATTATGAAAATTTCACAAAAAGAGTCCTTTGAATTTTCCTCCCATAACCTAGAATGATAAAAATGTATGAGCTCAGTGACAGTCGAAATCCAATTCCAATTCATGAGAGGAAATGAGTTCCTAAAACAAATTGCATCCATAATATATGAAGACATATAAAAAGGATCATGTTCTCCTTTAGATTTCATAATCTTGTACTCCACAATTTGCTTGACTAAGTTGCCTGATAGAATTTTTCCCAAGTCAAAAGTATATCCCTCAACAACCTTATAGATTATGGAAACCCATTCTATGGTAAAGTGCACAAGATTTTTCTTACCAGCCATTGTACAGAGCATCATGGCAATGTAAAATATATGAGCATCACATAATTTTGTAGAATATATAACATGGGAATTATTTTTGAACTTATTTTGATTACCCCACTAGGATTTTGCTATATCATGGACATTTATGTCATATTTAGTGCATTCCTCATAATCAAATTTCATTATAAATTATGCAATGGAGGTATATTTGGAATTAGGAGTTAATTTGTACATTACTTGAATGTCCTCGGTTTGAAAAGAGTCGATGATGTTCTTTTTGTGACTAAATATGGTTCTCATTGGGATATCCACGTGATATAAGGCCCAACTTATCATATCGATGTAAGGAATTAGTTTCGGGCGAGAAACAACTATGTGTAGTTTAGACCTAGCCACATGCCTTAGCTTAGCTGAAAATCTCACATTCTCTTCTTTTTTTGAATCGTCAAGATAGAGAGAAATTTTATGCTCTAAAATGTCATAAACCTTCTTCCAAGATTTGATGACGTTTGTCAATCGAGTAGTAGTATTTGAAAGTATATTTTCATTTGTCTTTGATTCTTCAGTCTATAAATCTTTGCTCTTTCCTTCTCTGTGTACCACCATGATTTTCAAAAGATGAAGTTAACCCTCATGTGAGAAGCAAAACTCGTGAGCTCAAAATGTTGAATGCGAAAATTTTAGATGCTAATGGAAAAATGGTATGAAGTTTGAAATTCCTTTATTTACATCAATATTAATTTCTAGCTATCCTCACATTAATCTATTAAGAGAGTAATCATTCCAAAATGTGTCAAATTTATTACCTGATTGTCACAACACATTTCCCAATCTTTAACCTTAGCCATCTGAGCATATTATCAATGATCATAATTAATATAACGTACTTCGACAGTTCGACATTTGAAAGTTTTGAATGAAAAACAATAGATATCTCCCATAGGGCAAATTCATGGAGCATTTAATCAACCATTAACTATTTTTTTGTTTGAATTAATCATGGTTTAAAGTCACTTTTTAGTTTTAAGTACTTTAGGACTTCAACATTTGACAGTTTTGAATGCAAAAAGAAAAGATACCTCCCGAAGACCGAATCGATGGAGCAATCAATCAAACCTATTTTAAGTACTTTGGGTCTCCGAAACTCTAGGGCTCCGAGACTTTGTGATCTTTTATGAGCAGTGAGTACTTCGGCAATTCGGTATTCAAGGATTTTGAATGAAAAAACAATGGATACCTCCCGAAGGATGAATTCACATAGTGATTATTTATTGTTAATCACGTCTAATTAAACATGATTAATTCATTAATATTTAGTATTTTATTATGATGATCATGGGTTCTTTGGTACTTCATTGCTCCAATGGTTCGACACTTTGAATTTTTTCTCTGATTTATCTCTCGAAGGACAATCTCCCAGAGTGATGTGGCAGTGATGATGCCTCTTTTGATGATGTGTCATAAAACATTGAGTGGCACGTGTCACATAAAACTATTCGAAATACGTGAATAAGGTTCCCAAAAAAGAGTGCCATGTGTCAAAATAAAATAAATATTAATAGGTGGCCTATGACTCATTAGTAAATTTATTTTGGAATACCTTCGCAGGAATATGTCTTCAGGATCAGGGAGCTTCACAACTTTGGGGTTTTTAGATATTTAAATACCTTGAGCTTGAAACTCCTAAATCGCAAAGTCCCAAAGTGACTTTGTAGTTTTCTTTCGTTTAATCTTGATGCAGAATTTAGAGCTCCAAAATTGCGAGAGTCATTGATACAGTTGACTAAAAATTTTTAATGTATGGAAATGGATGTGCCCTGTCAAGATATAACGATCATATGTTTTATTATAAAATAATGATACTCCTAAGTATTTTTTAAATTTAAAATATCAAATACAAAAAGATTTCAAAGTTTTACTTTTTTATTTGAAATTTTCTAAAATGTTCTAACATAGGGAACACACTTGTATCTTTCTTTGTGCACCAAAATCAATAAGTGTCAAACTAATGTGTTCTTTCCACATTTTATATACCATGTCGTAATTTTTTTTCACTTTTTCCGTGCATTTGCAGCGAGTCTAGTTTTTCTAGCGCGTTTCCTTTCTATGTTGTGACTTGTTGCAGTAATTGCTGCATGCGAATTGTTTCCCATTTTCCTGTTCTTCGGTCAACTTCTTCGTCCTTTTTCTTTCTTGTTTTTCTATTTTTCTATTCCTTTCTCTTATTTTTCCACTTTTTATTTCTTTTTATCATTTTTCTTTCCTAATATCTACTATAGTACACTATAGAAATGAATTTCTTATTACGTTGTAACTTTTAAGAGTTAGTAGGTTGACTGTCTGTGTACAATTTCAGTCAACTATCATTGATCATTCCTTTCATTTGTGTTCCTCCCAAGTCATATAGTTGCATAGATCCCTCATCTATGATAGTATTGACTTCATATGGCCCTAGCCAATGCATTCTAAACTTACCAGGATATTGAAAAAAAATGTTATCATAGAGAACAACTAGGTCTCCCTCCTTAAAGATTTTCTTTCTAATATGTTTGTTATGCCAGGATTTGTCCCTTTGTTTCTGTACATCATCATGAAATCCTGCTAGAATCCTATCGTCTTCCATTTCCATTAATTGAATTAACCTCTAATGTATTGCGCCTCTTTATGTCATGTCATCTATATTGATAACCTCTAAACCATGTAACTCAGAACTTGTTGCTAGACGAGTTAATGATGGTATGGGACAAATATATGCAGTAGATCCTTCTAGATCTATGGCATTTTTCACCGGAGTCTTAGTATTTGGAAATGAAAAAGGAAATGTATGCCCCTGCTTCATAAAATATTCAAATGATGCTAATAATTTTTGCTCATATTTACTTGTTATAGATATTGTTTCATCTTTAGATAATGTATTTGCATTTGTTTCCACTTCCTTAGCCTTGTCTTCATGCAAGCTATGTTGCTTGGCCTCTGTTGATTCTTTCACCTGTGAAGTTGCGTTAATTCTTTTTTCTACCTGCCTTGTTCCTTCTGTTCTTCTAAAAGATGAGGAAGCCTGGATTTTGATCTTAAGGCAAATTTTGAAATCATCTTACAATTTCATCATAAGATCTTACTCCTCTGAAAATTTCATCATCGAGGGAATCTTCATGGATATATATTTTCATATTGAATTGAGATAAATGATTTTCAACCAACCTATGAGGATCATTTCTTTTGTACTCAATGTCAACCATTTTCATATCTTCTAAGGCTAAAGCCTCCACCTTAGCATGTACAAAATTAGATAATGAAAATACACCAAATTGTATGGGAAAGGTTGGCCAAAATCTTTTATGTGCCTCTTTCATCTCTTTGGTTATTCCTTCTGAAACTGTTTGATGAGATACTTCTCTACAAACAAATCGATATGGTAAGAATATGGGGAGATAATGAGGAGATATATAGCATTCGAACACTCTGAAATAATAAAACAATGCCTCAATATACTAATCTGCAATAGCCCCTAAATTTCCATTGATATGTTCTAAAATTTTGGGGGGAGGCCATCCATAAATATCTTAATGATTTGGGATCACCACATTATGAAAAAGTTCATAAAAATATTCCTTTGAATTTTCCTCCTATAACTTAGAATGATAAAAATGTATGGGCTCGGTGACAGTCGAAGTCCAGTTCCAATTCATGAGAGGAAATGGGGTCCTGAAACAAATTGAATCCATAATATATGCCGACATATAGAAAGGAGCATGTTCTCCTTTATATTTCAAAATCTTGTAGTCCACATTTCACTTGACTAAATTTTTCTAATAGCATTTTTCCCTAGTCAAAACTATATCCCTCAACAACCTCATAGATTATGGAAACTCATTCTATGGTAAAGTGCGGAGGATTTTTCTCACCAACCATTCTAAAGATCATCATGGAAATGTACAAGATATGAGCATCACAAGATGTTGTAGAATATATAACATGGGTATTATTTTTGAACTTATTTTGAATACCCCACTAGGATTTTATTATATCGTGGACAATTATGTCATATTTAATGCATTCCTCATCCTCAAATTTCATTATAAATGATGCAATGTAGGTATATTTTGGGTTAGGAGTTAATTTTTACATTACTTTAATGCGCTTGCATAGAATATGGTTCTTCTGGTGACTATGTTCTTCTGGTGACTAAATATGGTTCTCGTTGGGATATCCATGTGATCTTGCGCCCATCTTATCATATCAGTGTAAGGAATTAGTTTCGGTCGAGAAAGAACTCTGTGTAGTTCGGACCTACCCACATGCCTTAAGTTAGCTAAAAATGTCTCATCCTCTTCTTATGTTGAATCGTCAGGACAAAGAGAAATTTCATGCTCTAAAATGTCTTAAACCTCCTTCCAATATTTTATGACATCTGTCAATCGAGCAATTGCATTTGAAAGTATATATGTATTTGTGTTTCATTCTTTAGTCAATGAATCTTGATTCTTTCCTTCTTTGCGCGACACCATGATTTTCAAATGATGAATATAACCCTCATGTGAGAAGCAAAACCCGTGAGCTCAAAATGTTGAATGTGAAAATTCTGGATGCTAATGGAAAACTATTTTGAAGTTTGAAATTCCTTTGTTTACATAAATATTAATGTCGAGCTATCCTCACATTAATCTATTGACAGTGTAATCATTCCAAAATCTGTCAAATTTATTACCTGATGGTAGCAACACATTTCCCAATCTTTAACCTTATCAAGTTGGGAATATTATCAATGATCATAATTAAGATAACATACTTCGACAGTTCAACATTCGAAATTTTTCAATGAAAAACAATAGATATCTCCCAAAGGCCAAATTCACAGAGCATTTAATCAACCATTAATTATTATTTTGTTTTAGTTAATCATGGTTTAAAGTCACTTTTTAGTTTTAAGTACTTTGGGACTTTGTCATTTGGGAGTTTTGAATGAAAAAACAATGGATACCTCCTGAAGGCCAAATCAACGGAGCAATTAATAAAACCTATTTTAAGTATTTCATGTCTATAGAACTCTAGGGCTCCGGGAGTTCGTGAGATTGTATGTGTAGTGAGTACTTCGATAGTTCGGTATTCATGGATTTTGAATGCAAAATAATGGATACATCCCGAAGGAAAAATTCACATAGTGATAACTTATTTTTAATCACATCTAATTAAGCTTTCTTAATTCATTAATATTTAGTGTTTTCTTATCATGCTCATGGGTTCTTTGGCACTTTGGCACTCCAGTGGTTCGACACTTATTTGAATTTGTTATTTGATTTATCTCTCGAAGGAAAATCTCCCAAAGTGATGTGGTAGTGATGACGTCACTTTTGATGATGTTTCATAAAAATATGAGTGACACATGTGACCTAAAATCGTTCGAAAGATGTGACTAAGGTTCCCAAAAAAGAGTGCCACATGTCAACTCAAATAAATATTGACAGGTGGCCTATGACTCATTAGTAAATTTATTTTGATATACGTTCTTGGGAATATGTCTTTGGGACTCTAGAGCTTCACAAATTTGGGGTTTTTAGATCTTTAAATACCTTGAGTTTGAAACTCGTGGATCTCGAAGTCTCAAAGTCCCTAAGTTTTCCAACACATTGTCTTTCTATGTTGTCGCAGTAATTGTTGCAAGTGACTTTTTTCCCATTTTCCTATTGTTTAGTCAACTTCTGCCTCCTTTTTTATTTTCTTGTTTTTTTTATTTTTCTATTCCTTTTTCTTCTTTTTCCACTTTTTATTTCTTTTTATCCAGTTTTCTTTCCTAATATCTACTATAGTACACTATATACATGGATTTCTTATTGCGCTGTAACTTTTAAGAGTTAGTAGGTCAATTCTCCCTGTACAATTTTAGTCGACTATCATTGAACATTCCTTTCATTTATGTTCCTCCCAAATTCTTTAATAGCACACATCCCCCATCCGTGAAAGTGTTTACTTCATATGGCCCTAGCCAATGATTTCTAAACTTACCAGGGTATTGCAAAACTTTGTTGTCATAGAGAACAACTAGGTCTCCCTCCTTAAAGATTTTCTTTTTAATATGTTTTTCATGTTAGGATTTGTCCCTTTCTTTCTGTACTTCCTAGTGAAATCATGCCAAAATCCTATCCTCTTCCATTTCCATTAATTGAATTAACCTCTCATGTATTGTACCTCTTTCTATCATGTTGGTAATTGTTGCTACGCACAGACTGGGTACCATAAATTCTAATGGCACCACTACTTCATGTCCATACACCAATATGAATGGAGTATTTCCTATAAAATTATTTCACGTGGTCTTGTATTCCCATAGTATTGTTGGTATTTTCAATTCCCAATCATCACCATTAACATTGGGAATCTTAGTCAAATAATTTGCCAAAATCTTATTGAAAGCTTCTACTGTCCCATTTTCCTGAGGATGATATGGTGTACTCTTCTAGTGATAGAATTCAAACTCCTTAGTCATATACATGATTGTATTATTAATAAAATGAGTTCCTTCATCACTCATCAAAATCTTGGGACATCCAAATCTAGTGATCACTTTTTCAAATAAGAAGTGTGTTGTTGTCTCTGCGCTACAATCTTTGGATGGTGTTACTTCTTCCCATATTTATAAGCATTTGTTTTCATTAATGATATATATTTCTACTGACCTTTTTTTTGTGGATTAATAGGTCCAACAAAGTCTATTTCCCATTTGTCAAATACCTGTAAAGTTATGTATGGTCTTAGGGGCGTATCATCCCTTTTGTTGGGTTTTTGAACCTTCTGACAGACATCATAGTTATGGAAATATTCCCTGGAATATTTATGAACTGGTGGCCACCATAATCCTACACGCAATACCTTCTACTTGGTAGATTTACCTACACATTTTCCTATAGCTATACCTTCATGCGCTTCTGCTAAAACCCTGAGTCGTTCATGTTCCAATACACACCTTCTTAAAATTCTATATGTACCCATCTTGTATAAATGACCTACAATGAGCTAATAGTTTACAACTATGACTATCACTTTTTTCTTCTACATATTGCTAAAGTCATGTGGTGCAACTCCCCTACTTAAGTATTCAATAATATCAGTGAAGTATTCATCAACTACCTGTACTGAAAATAACTGTGCATCAGGGAGGTTGTCTCCCAAGTTAGTAGGTTCTTCTCCATTGGTTAACTTGATAGGTGATCAGGTCCTACATTCAACTTCCTTGGTTTGATTGTCACTTCAAAATTGAATTCTTGGAAAAATAACATCCATCTATAGATCCTCCCCCCCAACACTGGCTTGTTGACTAGATATTTTGAGGGCAGAATGGTATGTGAACATTTTAAAGTGTTTACCCAGTAAATAATGCCTGAATTTATGAATTTCATATACCATGGGTAGGCATTCTCTTTCTTTTTTGTTGTAGTCTCGCTTTGATTCTGACAAATTCCTACTTGCAAAGGCTATAGTATGGTTTAAGTTCCCTACTCTTGGTTGGGCCAGAATTGCTCCAAGTGTTATTATTGATGCATCTACATGCACATGAAATGTATTTTCCCAATATGGAAATACTAATATAGGTGTTTTCACCATATTTTCCTTTAGAGTGTCCAATCCTTGCTGATAGTCCTCATTCCACTAGAATTTGGTGTCCTTCTTTAACAATTTTTCCATTGGGGCAATAATCTATGCATACCCCTTTATAAATTTCCTATAATAGCATGTATGTCCTAGTGTTTCTCTTAACTAGCGCACTAACTTTGGTAGTGGTAAATTCACAATGACTACAATCTTAGCAGGGTCAGCCAGTAAACCTTCTTTACACACTATATGTCCCAACAATATCCCAAAAGGTGTACCAAAAATGCATTTATTGATGTTTAATGTTATATGGCATTGCCTACATCTTTCCAAAATTAGTCTTAACACTTCTAAATGGTTCTTCAAAAGACTATAAACAACCCAATAATCTAGATATACTTCTAGAAATTGATGTATAAATTCCTTAAAAGAAGCTATGATTACCATTGAAAAGATAGTTGGTTCATTCTTCATTCCAAAGGGAATGTAAGATCCCCATTCTATAGAAAAAGTAGTCTTATGCATGTCCTTTCGGGATATCTTAATCTGATGGTAACCTGAGAATCCATCTATGAATGAACATGATTCCTAGCATCCCACATTCTCTAAGACCTCATTTGTATAAGGGGTAGGGAAAGGGTCATGTAAGAAAGAATCATTCAGTTTCCGCAAGTATACACAAATCCTTATCCCCCCTTGCTTATTTTCCTGGATGACCATGGGACTGATCCATTCACATTCATCTATTGGTTCTATAATTCCATACTCCAACATTCGGTCAATTTATGCTTATATACTTGATTTAGTCGATAAGGTCTTTGTCTCTCAGGTCTAGCCTCAGGTTTGAGGGGTATCCTCATCTCACCTAGCTCCCATGCTATGCCTTTCATCTCTGTAAAGGTTTTTTGAAACATGTCATTGTATTCACGCGATAAAACTATTATTCTTTCTAATGTTTGCTCATCCTAATAGTCTCCATTACTTGCCATTTTAGGATTTTCATTTTTCCTAATTTTGAATTTCTTAACTTTGATTGGTGCAAAAAATTCCTCTGACTCCATATATGGGCCTTCCACCTCTCTCTCTCCTTCAATATTTGTGATCTCAATTTGTGTGCATCATCTTCATCTTGTGCTTATTATTCGACATGATAACATGAGAGCAAATATTTGATTGTCTATCTATTCTATTGTTGATATTCTATCATGATTTTAACCTCTAGTTCATCAAAAAATATCACTCCATGTATCATCTTCAATGCTAAATCAATGTTGGGGTTCTCATGTTCGAATGAGAAGGTTAATAAAAAAAATTGTGGTAATCTTGTCCATTTTGTAGTTCCTCTACGCATCTCCTGGTTTGTGTACCAGTTCCCTAGGATCCGTTCCAATGTATGAATAAAGTGATGAGGTCATTCCTATGGCAGTGTCATCCTCCATTATGTTCTGCACTTCTCCAGGTGTTTAACTGGTGTTCCTTTCCCATCATACTTCTACACTGTATTTCTCCCATGTTCTTCACCAAATCTAATGCATAGTATTCATTTACACTTATATCGGTCCTGGATGGTTTCTTTTTGCACACCCCACCATGTTCTAGGCGTTTCCTTGAGTGAAATATCTAGGGCTAAGAGACTATGATTTTCTAACACTTCCTCTTCATATTTTGTCAATAATTCCTCTAAGTCGTTTATCCCATGAAAACTAGTAGGCTCCCTTATCTCTGTACCAACCCATCTTACTACATGGTTTATTCTTGCACACCTCCTTGTGAAAACGTCATGTAATCATTGCTGCCAATTCTCCAAAACTGTGTCTGAGTTGGAAGCACATGATTTAATGCTTCTCTAACTAAGTACCCCATCTAAAATTGGGTTGACATAATCCTCTTCCTACGCATTTTTTCTATACAACTAGTTTAATTCTTCCAATTCCAAACAAGTAGCCTCTAAAAAATGTTTTCCTTTTGAAGGATCCAATGGTGCAATCAATCTATATTCCCCTAATTAAAAAGTCAATTTTCTTGTCTTCAAGTTGATTATATCTTGGTTATCAAACTCCCCGTCCAATCCAATTAATGATGGGTAAGGTGTTGTGCCATATACTATCTCTATCACTTCAAAATATACCATAGTGTGCACTCCATCCAAATGTACTGTCACACCTTTAAGCCTTCCAATTGGTAACACTTTGTGTTGATTTTCTAGTTTCAACTGGACAAGTGAATATCCTAATTTTGGTTCTCACACACACTGCCATGTCTTCTTAGGCAAGACATTTACTTCAAATCCTAAATATAGTATAATATCTCCCATGTTGAAATCCTGATGTTAGCATTCAATCTAAATTATCTACCTGTCCATCTTGTTGTATGGAGATGATTGAATGTGTTCTGCTCTAACTTCCCTTGTACCTCTGTGTTGCATATTTATAGCATATTTTGTAAGACCTGAAGAGATGATGGATCATTCAATAACTTAAAATAGGATTGAAGAAAAGTCTTTATGGTACTTACTTTCTCTAAAAGTTTTCCTTTACTGGTATGGTCCATTGAGGATGGAATCTTGTACATTGGTGGGTTCTGCGGTTATTGCACGAATGTTGTAGACACAACATTTTTCTTGAGAAACTCTTGTCTGGCCTCCTTAAATGTTTCCTTTTCTTTCTGTGCATCAAACTGCTTTTGTGGCTTAGTATTTTTCTTAACCCATTGATGTTGAGTTGGACATTGTTTTTCTACATTGACTCCTATATTAGATCCTCCTTAAGTGACTATATTGATGTTTCTCCCATCATCCCTATATTCTGTATAAATCCACTAGACATTCTGGTTGTTCAGGTTCCTGTTTTCTTGGATCTTTCCCAAGAGTGTTGGCAAGTCTTTTGTTTCATGGTATACTATGCGACAATACATACATGTCTTCATTGGAAGTGGAAATTCCCTTGCATAATGTCTTGTTTGTTTGAAGTTGTGGAAAACCACCAATCCTATACCTTGTCCTCCACCTCTATATCCACTTCGATATTCTCGAGGTGCATTGTATTGGGGTACCTGGTTATACTGCATGAGGTTATACTATGGATGTGCATTATTGTACTATGACTGCACATTGTTGTATTGCGGATGTGCATTCTTGTGATGCAGCTGCACATTGTTGTATGGTGGTGGTACCTAGCTAAACTGAGTTGCATGTTGTCCTGTCATCATTTCTTATTTCACCCTATAAGTGTTTGAAGTGCTTTCTCTCATCATATCCATCGTTCTACAATCCTTATCATCATGACCCACTGATTTGAAAAAATTGCAATATGAACTTTTTGGTACTGACTTATACTTCTACATCATTGGATAATGATATGGATCATGCCCATGCATCTTACAAATATTTCACCATGGTCCTCCTATTAGCAAGGGTTTGGCACCCTTGTTTCCATGTACTGCACAAAAGCTTGACATATGTTCTTATGGTGTCCTTCTATCATACATAGTGTACACGAAACAACTTTTCTTTTCTCTTTTCCCTTATTATGGTTAAGTTGAAATGTTAGATACTTCAAATCCTCCTTCAGATCCTCTATTGCTGGATATTTCTATTGATATTGGTTATGTTCTAGTTGCAGGCCTCCATGTATAGCCTTTGCCTAAGTTTGGAACTTTTGTTGTCTTAAAGGATACTTCAAGTGTGGTAATAGTGAGTTCACAAATAAGTGCCTATATTGCATGTCAATAATTGCATATTTCAACTTACCTTTCAGACGTTTGAACCTTTGATCAATCTCCCAAACAAAATCACCTAGTTTCTTCCTGATTTCAATCATTTTATTCATGTATTGGTCTTCTGAGCTTGGCTTCTAAAATTCATTTACCAATAGATTTTTTACATATACGATAGTCTTTAGTACTCCCTTTGGACTATTTACATACAGGATCAGGTACCAGTCTAGTGTGTGGTCTCTTAGTGTGATAGTTAATTACACAAGCTTTGTATCCTCATCTATGATGTTCTTTTTTTCCCAGATATTCTCACAAATGAATAATTTATTTTCAAGGTCCTCTGATTCCTCTCCCCAAAATTCTGGTAATTTTATCATGGGATCATTCCCTACCATTTTGAATTGTTTTGAACTACTTCTTACATGTGTTGTAGATAATTGATCGTTACTTATTGAACTTTTTAACCTAGTAGATTTTCCTTGATTGTATCTATGTCCTGTTGTTATTCTTCCACTAAACTTCAGTTGTCTAAATGTCGGTGTTCTTTCTAGTGTATTAGTGACACATGAGGCCGTAGGTTCCACACTCACGGTGATCTCGATCGGAGTTCTACCTTTTGTTCCTCACCTTGGACTTCTTGTTTTACTTTCATATGTTGTGCGTAGGATTTCCTCAATCTTCTCCATAGCCTGGAGATCATGTACCTCTTCTCCATCGCTCACCAAGCCCTCTCTATCGGCTATGGATCTCTTCTTATTATTCATTTTATATTGGTAAGGTATTCTGCTGCACATATTTCCAAATTTTTCCATTATCTTCTTTATCTAGTCCTCTTTCATCATGATTGGGTCAATGCCCTCCTTATTATTTCTCTTATCCATCTCCCTATCCATATCTCAACCCCTTTCAGTACTTCACCCCTTCCCCCATGCACACAAGGAAGTTTAGATATATGATTCCATGGTCATCACATCGTTGTCATACAATAACATCTTGATTGAATTATAAAACAATATGATGTACCTATTGTTGACGGCCGTAAATGACACACCATCAACTAGAAGTTCAAATCCGGACCGGGGTTGTCTAAATAACCCAATTCGTTTGGAATGAAATGACCTAACAGGTTTAATGGCTTCATTGGCCAACTAAAGTCCTAAAAAATAAATGAAAAGAATCTATGAAGCTACAATACTAAAGATATGAATTTAATACTTTATGAATGTCAAAAATAGTAGTATGGATATGTGCATATGGGTTTGAACAATGTATATACAATTTGCAAGTTTTGTTGGATGTCTTGCGAAATCGATGTGTTTTTTAAATTGTTTATGAAGTAGATAAATAAAGCACATACATTTTATATTTTATGTTTAATATTTAAAATCTAAAGGACTAAAGAATACTAATAAAACAAAATCTGAAAAAAGAACAGAATAATAGTCAAAGCCAATTTAAATTATTCTTATTTCATTGATAAATAAACTAACAAAAGAAATAGAATACAAGTACACTAACCTGCGATTAATCAACTAATGAGTTTATGTCTCTGTGCAATTAAAACTCCCAGTTGTCCTACCTATGAGGAAAACCTGTAACGAGCTGGTGCTAGCATTCCCAGAACAAACTCAAAGTTATTTTTGGAGTAGGAATATAAGAGAAGAGTAATAAACATATAGATCTAGTGATCTTGTAATGATGAACATTTATAGTAAAAGAAATTTAATACAAAGAATTCATGTAATACATCATTTAACATAAAGCATAAATCAATGATATTTAAATGAAATAATGATCACAGATGTAATATATGAACAACAAATTACAGACATAATTAAAGTGCTAAATAATACAAAATATCATACGATCATAAGACTAAAGCTATATAAACGTAATAACATTCCATAATATAAAGGGGAAAATATAATGGGAAAGTGCCATGCTAGTCTAAAGCCAAGGAGTGAACAACTTGTCCATTTTAGTCTTGAAAGTTATATGTCCATAATGTGTCCAAATCAAAGATGTCCTCACTACTTAGAGTGACCAGTATTTAAACTATTTTAGGATTCAAATTCCCTCATCATACAATATAAGGTTGAATCCACAAAAATAAGATAATATTACGAAAATAGAGAAACTAGAAACCACTCATGCATGAGTTGGTTTGTCAAAAATAAATCAAGGTTTTATAAACATAAAAGGAAGAAAACTATAGAATAACTGAGCGTATGTCCCAAGGTGTTTGCTCCATGCAAACAACATCATAACCATCAATTTCCTGTAGATAGAAAAACTGATTTGATATTTAGATAACAATACCAAATATTATTGCCCGCACGGGTGTAGACGGATTGGCAAGTGCCGTGTAAATGGAAGGAAATTTGTAAATGAAGTCTCATGTTCGATTCTCACCCGGACTTACTCGTGCGCCATTCTTGAGGGCTGGGTGGTTGCACTTGGGGTTATAGTGGTAGCCGCCCGGGGATCGACCCCGTGTCACGCGAGTACAAGAACCGCGAGTTGTTGATTCCCCCAGTAAAAAAAACAAAAAAAAAACAATACCAAATATTATTTAAAAGAGACTAGCTACTAAATCATAGATTTTGTAGCTAGTCTTATTTTTAACAAATGAAATAAAAAATTAAATCTAGCTGTTTCGATTTTTCATAACAGAATTGTATAAAATAAAATAAAAAAATCGATTTACCATTAGAAATTAGCTAAAGAAGGTCCTGACAGTTCATAATTTATAACGGCTTTGAAACTGGTTTTATTCTTCATGATTATATTCCCAGATCTCTTACTTATGAATTTTCTTTGCAACAGGTTTATCATTATTGTTCAGATTAGATTTGTTCATAGGCACAAAAGAAACTCTCCCTTTTAATTCATCAATTATCCATTCCAAAGATCTTCTAGGTGAAAACCTACAGGGTAATTTCTTATCCACAAGGGTTTCATGAACAATAGAAGCTGGTTCATTAAATTTGTAGCTATCAGGTGAATTGAAGACCTGGCTTTCGGTCACTGGTATGTCCAAATGTTTACAATTAGATGAGGGATGACCGTATCGTTGACCTAGGTGAAGCCATTCCGTCTCAGAAAAATCTCCCAATTGTCACCGATTTTCGACAGGTGATAAACCAACAAGATTTTAACAAGCCCACGGTAAAACAAACTCGAATTGATACTCTTTCACTTAAAGATATTACACATTTTGTATAGAATCGCAACAAAATAAGGGCATATATAACTTGGAACCCAACAAAACCAATAATAGGATTGAATGTCTGAGAAAAAAAATAAAAACAAAAATGCTTACCTCAGTCGCAAAAGAAATTATGAAATTTTACCCTCCAAAGAACGATATGTATCTCTAAAACTATCTATTTTCTCAAAAAACTACCCACTTAGAAGGTAAATGACCCCATTTCCGAAATGGGTTTCATACTGATTGGCCAAATTCGTAACTGTTTTCTCAGAACTGTCCCGCAAAAACGTGTCTCAGGTATGCAATTACGGGTTTTCTTAGAAAAAAGAAAATCAAAGTCATTTGGTTCAATCCGAACCAAAGGAGCCATGGTCACTGTCAAATAGGCATAGTAAATATTACCAGGGATAAGTTTGGGTTTCCAACATACGAGGAGAGAGAGGTCTATGTGAATTGTAAAGGCACGAAAAATGCAAAGTCTAGGGGAAATCATAACTCTGAAAAATGAGTTGAGGAAAATGATAACTAGAGGGCTCGTAAAACTTATGAGCCATTATCTACGATGAGTGACAAACCCTCCACAGTACAAAAGTTGAATTCATGTAATGCATGATTCTCATTAATAATTAGGCCAACAAGATAGATTGAAAACATATGTACAGTACGCCTGTACCAATTGATATGAATGTTGATATGACAATTTGAACTCATAAGAAATATATCAAATGTTAACCAAGGTTCTTGTGCATTCAAACATTTGAACAATGAACTATAGAACCAATGAAGTCACGATACCCATAATACACAAATATTGGAATAGTGTATTAATCAATAAATTCATAAGATTTGAGTTTTAAACATATATGGGTACCTTTAAAATCATATTTCTAAGGTAAAAGATATGAAACCAAGTCCATGTTTTATATTTAAATTCATTCTTATAGTTATGAACTAAAAAAAAAAAAAACGAAAATGCAAACGAAAAAACTCAATAAGATAAGCTTAACCAAATCATCGCTTTGAAACTCAACAATATAAACATTTACACATGAAAGGTGGTGGCAACTGCATAAAGATATAATTTCTTTGTGGTGACTTCGATAAAAATCGAAAAAATTGGTGGTTTCCAACACCTACCTCTGGGTCCCTTTAGAAAATATTGATCTACTGTGGTGTAGGAATCCATGGTATCTATTGCAAATTCAGTGATAAAACCTGCAATAATATTGTCTAACCAGAAATCTACTGCGATGTAAATTTGTTATTAACTTGTTGTAACTACATGATATCCATAGGATTCCACTCTAGTTGTCTGATCTGATTCATAGGGTGGTTTTCCTTTAACCTCAATAACAACTCCTACACCAAATTTGGGGAATCACAGAAAAATACCTCATGTAAGTCACTAAATGTGTATTTTTCGATATATTTATGCGATGTTAACTTATAGTTTTTGTTGTCCTTCTATGCAAACTCAATTTCCTTTATTTTCAACCATATTTCAATCTCTTCCTTTGTTTGATTCCATGGCCTGAACAGTCCCTTCTATACTTTCATCCTCCGCATGTTTCTTCCATAGATCTCGTCCACTCAATCTTGCGTAGTTCCAACCGACAATGGAACCATTTGTTGGTTAAATTTTTCTTGGGTTGACCCAGGTTCTGATCTCATACAGGTTTCCAACAAAACCCTCAAAACTATCAGCCCTCCTACTAAACCAAAAGGAAACGTTGTGCACATGGTGCATAAAAAAGTCTCACCCAAGATCAATTTTTTTGGGGACTGCAATACTCATGTGTTTGTAGTCTAGGAATAAGTGGGGATTTTGGTTGGCTTCTTTCTTCCTTATGCATTGTCCTTGTTAATTATTCATCTATTTCTATGATTCATTCATCTTTATACCTATGCATGCATGTTGATAGATATACTTTAACCATTCATTTTTAATTTGATGCTAAACATAAAAGTAAAACATTCATTAACAATCGCATAGAACACAATTTTTTACTGTGGTTCGCCCCCTCCTGGCGCTACGCTTATAAAAATCTTGCTTCTCTTCTCTTTTATCCTTTCTGCTGTAAAATATTGCACTGCACACATTACATATTCAATAATACAATCAAGATGAGGTAATGAAACCTTTGTGAGGCTGAATAAATCACACCAGGCTCGTCATCTTGTGACATAATCCTAAAAATACTAACTTATTCGACTCTTCTACAAGAATCATAACAACCTTTCTTACAATTATCAACTGAACTCTTGAACTTCCTGAACCTTTTACCTATAGAATGTCAAGAACCTCGTCAAACCCTAACCTCGACCTCCTAGCTCCTTATTCATACTACTTTTAAGGCTTGTAGTCATTATACTATTCTTCAAAAACCCTAACCATATCACTGTTAAGCTTGTCTTCCTACATGCCATGGTGTTTTTCCTACTACATGTTGCTTTTCCTCCTTTTTATGCATGTTTCTTTCTTTCCACCTATTGCACACGCTCCAAAATTAGGTATTTATTTCCAAAAATATGTCTTTCCCCAAAACATATATATTTCCAAAAAATAGGTCTTCACCCAAAATAAACTTTCTTCCCAAAATAGGCCTGCACCCAACACTTAGATTCTTGGAGGCTTTGAAAGTTTCTTCCCTTCTAGATGGATTTTCCTGTTTTGTTCTCATTTCATATGTTGTAATTATTCCATGTAATTCATCCATGTTCAATGTAGAAAAATATTGTATTTATTATAGAGATGATATTTTAGGGACAAATCTCATTGAGAGAGATCTCAATATATTTTGCATAATGATTGAATTTTCAATCTTTTCTCCTAGTCCTCTTATAGTATTCACAATTTCATCAACTCAAACAAAATAAGCTTCAATATTTTCATCTTCCTTCATTCTAAAATGTTCAAATTTTCCTCTGTAAGTCTGAATCTTGGTCCTTTGACTTTAGAATATCCTTCATAAACATTCTTGAGCTTGTCCCATATTTCCTTTGTAGAATCCCAATGCATAACTTTTACAAATTTTGAACCTGCTAGACCATTTAGAATGGAATTCATAGCCTTTGAATTGTATTCACTTATATTTTTCCCATCATTATATATTAGGGGAGAATCTGGTGTAGTGTATCCATTTACTACAACTTTCCAAATATCAAATCCTAGTTCCTGCAAAAATGCTCTCATTCTTAAGCTCCAAAAATAATATTTTTTCCCTTCAACCAATGGTGTTGCATTTTTGGTAAATCATCCTTGCTTATCCATAATCTTCCTTCCAGTGGTTACAATATTCCTGAAGGAACTTTCTATGATACCAATTGTTAGAATATTCACCAATACTAAGAGGGGATGGGTGAATTAGTATTAATCACTTTTACCATTTTTAAATTTAAGCACATCATGTAAAAATTAACCATTAAAAATGCAATTCATCATCGCAAAAACCCATACATAGAACACAATTATTTTTTACATGCAAACCGAAAAGGGAGAAAACCACAGATTGATTTTCTTATATCATGTTAGTATTACATTAATAGGAATCACCAACTTAAAAGATTCTCAAAGACCAATTGGAAGGAGGAACCAACCCTCCGATTTACAAGCACCAACCCCTTGATTTACAGGCACCAATCTAAAGGAATATCCAACTCCCCAATTTACTAGAACTAATTAGAAGGAGGCAACAATCCCATGGCTTTACCAGCTCCAACTAGAAGGAAATACCCACACCCTAAAGCATAGGAACCAACATGTTGAATGAATACACCAATATTATCAACCAATCACCTAATCAATAATATATCACCAATCCAATATCTTCATACACAAAGTACTTATGACCTCACCTGCATGCTTCATTCCATAGAAAATCCTTCAAAAAATAAAAATCCTCATCACATCATTCCCAAAATGTAATCATTGACATAAACATCCACTCATAGAAATGTCCATTAATGAAAACATTGACTCATGACAGCATCACGAGAACATCTTAACCTCATATTAGTGCATACGATAAAATCACAACCTCATATCATACCTTGAGAATAATAAATACCTTAATAGAATAATATAGACTTCCATTGCACACCAAAATGACACCCCAACACCCTGGGTGCATATTAGACTTGATATATTCATTGGTTTCACAAAAAATGTGAAATTTTATCCTTCACTTATAGTAATTTTGTCTCCCAAAATCCATTGATCTGACCTCAATTTTCTGGTTGGTTTATTGAATGAAAAAAATCATACCTCCTCATTCCTAGCGAGTTAGAGGGACTTGCATATACCATTGTAAATGTATCAGAATATGATTTTCATACATGTAATGTGTACATCCATTCAAGTTATTTATGTAGGGTAAACATTCCCTCAAATACAAGGTATCCAAATTGACCAAAAATTAACACTTTCAACAATATCCATCTTGCAATCTTTATCTTGGACATATGTAGGCTTGTAATATTTATATTGGACATATTTTGGGCTCCAGTTTTGTACAAATGAAAGTGGGGATGTGGAAACAACCATATGTTGTATCATTCCATGAGGGCATTCTTAAAATATATGCCATTAGGGGACCAATTTGGAGTTATATACATTTATGTCAAGGCTCCTTCAAGGATATTTAAGGATTCTTCAAGTGGACACACCATCACCACTTTTAGGGGCTTCTAGGATTTTATTTAAGGATTATTATAAGGTTGACATCAATGAAAACCGATTTTCCAACAAATTTTCCATCTGGAAGAAATCCCATTGGAAGAAAATGGGTATTTAACAAGAATTTGAATGTAGAATTAAAAGTGGAGGAACAAAAAGTTAAGTTAGTAGAAAAAGGTTCTTCCCGGGTAGGGGGAATTGACTTTCGTGAACTTTTTTTTCCTATTACCAGGTTAAGATATATTGGATTTTTTTTATCTGTTGTTTTTGCATTTCATTCTTATTTATAATAGATGGGTGTGAAGAAAATATTCCTACTTGGATATATGGAAGAATAAATCTACATATAGCCACCAAAAGGCTTTATTGTGAAGGGAAAGAAAGAGCTAGCATGTAGGATGAGGACACCCCTCTATAGGTTAAATAAATCACCAAGGGCATGGTATAAAAAATTTGATAATTACATGTTGGGACTCGTCTTCACAAGGAGAAAATGGAATCACTATGTGTATTTCAAATTAATCGATGATCATCTCATTTATTTGGTCTTGTATCTGGATGATATGTTGCTGATAGGAAATTTTAGTACTGGATTTGATCCATCCATTAGAGTGTATACTGGCTAAATATATGATGTTGATTTTGAGGATTTAGAGGCTAAAGAGTAAGTTACAAATCTCATGGATCAAAATGGAATAACGTACGATCAAGCACCTTAAATGAATTAACAACAAAAACTAGGCACTAATGGCCCAAGTTTATTTTTCAAGTGTTAGAGCACTTATCGAAAAAAAAAAAAGGATAAGTGCACTTCAGGAAGTCTTAATCCCATGTTTATAAGGTTTTATCATGAGACCTAGGCTTGAAACCTGAGCAATGATGAATATGTGGGGGCTTGATCATCTAACGATCACAAGTGAACGTGATCATTGGTTGAGGATGCATGTCTCATCAGGAAAGTGCACAACATTTAGTGCACTTTTGGGGTGTGATGGTGGTTTTGAAGAGCCACATGGTGAAGAATGGACAGTGTCACATGGTTTCAAAGTGCCACCTAGTTCTAGTGCAGTAGTTCACCTAGACACCGAGGAAGATGATGACCGCCCAACAGGCCAGTGATGGAAATTTTGGACTGTTGGAATGTTTGGGCTTACCTGGGTTGTATCGTAGGCATCCAAAAAAACCCTAAAAATCATCGACCCTCCTGGATACCAAAAATAAACACTACGCATAGAGTGCACAATGCATTCTCACTTGAGATGGATTATGGATGACTGCAGGACCCAAATTTCGATAGTCATGGAAGGGATGGTGCTCATGGGGATGTTAGGAATGTTTTCTACTTCTGATATCTCAGATCTACCATTTATTTAATCATTAACATTCATTCTACATAACTAATCTAGTGCAGGTTGTAAATTAACTCTAACAGATTCATTCATGCATCCATTCATTCATCATAAAAGACATAAGATAAACATTCCACAAATTGACATAGTATTTTACCATGGTTCACTCCCTTGGGATACGTCCACAAATATCTGGCTTCTTTATTATTCATCTTGAAGCCTCTACGCTATGCACATTATGTCAGAAGTGCATAAATGAAAATATATAGACAAGGTTGACCAAAGTCGCACCAAAATCCACAACTTGCAAGTTGAAATCTCAGTTACATTCCACATGACTCAACATTAGTGCCTCATCTCTCAACCAAAATGAATACTACGACTCAAAACATACCAAAAACTCAAAACTAGTTCGACAATCAAAACTGCTTCCACTCATATAGATCTCCTCAGATCTTAGAATGACTCTTTATACTACCAAAATAGGTAAAAAACCTTACAACAAGGACCCAAAAACATAACCCTAAGTGGATTAGGTTTGTCCACATCACAACCTCATGTGCATGGTTGGTCCTTGATCCAACCATTTCCTCATTGCATTGTCCTTATTTCTACCTCTGACTTTCCTCTTTCCTCACGTTGTTTTTCCTTAGTTCCTAGCAGGCTTCTTTCCCTTCTTTTATGGCACATGCTCCAAATGTCCTCCAAAATTGTTGTGCACTTCCCCAAAATATCCTTCTACAATAGGCTCCCAACACTTACCTGTGGCTCGTCCCAAGAAACTCAATCAATTGTTTCCTCCTATACTGACTTATTCAACATCTTAAATATGCTTGTTAACTCTTGTACTTGTGATTTTTCCTACACACACCTTTCTACAATAGTTTCTACCAACTATACTATTATATGATCCTTTAGAACTTCTACACTCTCCAAGTGTAGCTGGTGTATCCTTTCCTTTGCTACTTCCAACTCTATAATAATCATTTCTTCCCCTTCCTGCAATGGCTCCAACTGAGCCTACCTTAACTGCTTCTCCGTCTGGATTGACTTTATCTCTGATTGCAGATTCTTCACCTCCTATGCACTCTTTATCCTATCTAATATAACCATATTTTTTTGTATGTGCTTCAAGTCTTATATTGCAGTGTTTATGTTTCCCTCTTAGTATAATTATTGAATCTTTAAATCTTCTTGCATTTCTATCCACATTTTCATTGTACTATTGTACAATTATGTCATTATGTTAATCTCCCCATCAATGTTGTATGTGTATTCTATAGCCTATTGTTCCCTTTTTTAATTTATCTCTAGTGGAGTGCTATGGATCATCTTCTCTACTGGGTATGTGATTTCCTATCTATAACGTTCCATAGCCTACGCTATCTTTTGGATCTTCTCTTCTATTCTTAACTCCTCTACTTGTGTGTTTTATAGGATAGTTTTAAATACTTCCTCAAGCCTTTGTTATATTTTCTCCATGAACTATTTTTCTTCATCCCTCTCATGCGAAACTTGGTTTAGGATAATCTCCAGTATCTTCTTTACCTCCTTTGTTGTCTCTAAGTTCATCACATATGTTCTGTCCCTTGATTGAAGCACAATGTTAATCTATAACTTGCATAATGCCATGGATGGAATCTTGGAAAACACCAAGTCCAACTGCTCTATATCCTTTAAGGGTTTATGTTATGTTTCCTCCTCTATTTGTCGCATACCTTGGTTAATTTGGAAAGTCTCACTTCCCATTGTTGTTGTCTATATTGTCTCCTTTTCTTCATAGATTTTGTCCTGTTGTGTTGTTCCTTTTTCTTGTGTTACACTGATATGTACGCTTTCCAAAAATTCTTTAACCTCCATCAAATTTTTCATTAGTTCTTCTCTTTGTGACTCACAAGATCTAATAATTCTTCTCCTTGATCCTACACTTTCTCTATCACCAATTTTTCATCATCCTCTGTTATTATAAGATGAGGGGTCTCCTTTTGTGCCCTTATATTCTTACATTGTCCTCCTATCTTCGTCACTAGTATTCTATTTGGTGTTGTCTCTCTCTGCACGAGGTTTTTTTCCTCTGGTAGGTCTCCACTTCCTAACTCTTGTCTAGGGATGTTGTAATTCTTCTAAGATTCCCCATTTTTTCCTTGTGCGTGCTCAGTTTCTAGTATTGAGGCACTAGGTATTGTTTCCTTCTTCCTCTGCTTCTTTATCATTGCCCTACTTTTTGTTGGCTAAGTGCACTATGATGTTTTCTTGGTATTCACTGTTGGACTACTTGATTTTCCAATTCCTACTTGTTCCTTACCCTTTGTTCCTTTATTTTCATCCACTGGTAACTTCCACTGATCCAAACATTTCCCTATAACCCATTGTACTTCTTATGTTGTGATACAGTACTGCATCTTCAACCATGTCTTCTTGGGGTCTCTCCTTGCTTGTAACGATATGTTGTGTCTAGATTATTTGAAATTTTCTATCCCTTCATTCTCCTTCACCACTTCTGGTGAGATCCTCCAGGTGTCTGCTATCGTTTCCTGCATATCCTCAAGATACATGCCAAAACATTTTGCATTAATTTTCCTCTCCTTAGGATCTACATTGTACCACAAGTTTATATACCTTGCTGCATGGCACTTTCCTCTCCTGTCATAGAGGGATGAGTATTTAAGTTCTTCCCATCCCACTAAGGCTATCAAAACAAGGAACTAAGAATGGAACTTTGTCTATAATCATGGGCATCTTTGCAATCCTCCAAAAATAGGTTCAACAAGTATGGTTCCCAACTAAGTACTATCCCCTTCATGCACTTCGTGTCTACTACTATCACTCTTGTTGGTGCCTCTTTCTTGTAAATATTTATTAGTTACTTGCAAGCCTTCACTGTTTTCATGAATCTTGTGGCTGACTCATTTATATTTTTTATAATCATGCCTTTGTTTACCTTGTCGGTGACAAATTAGGATTTTAATTCTTATGAAATTGTCTTTTCCTTTGTTTTGTCATCTAAATATTGTTTTGGATTCACCCCATCTGTTGGAAGCCTTGTAACCTTTGTAATTAGGTCTACATCAATTGGGATAGGTCTATCCATGCACAAGAATCCTCCATGTACTCTCTCTAATTAGAGTTATAAATCCTTGTTATCCACTGCTTCGGTTAAAAATGGGGTCTTTGAATGGGACCTTTCCCTTGCTCTACATATAAATTTCTTGTACAAGATCTAGAAACTTAGCCACCTCTATGATGTCGTGATATGCATACTTTAGTTTGAGAACAAACCCCAACATGTCCTCTACAACAATTATCAATTCTAGAATTTGGGGCAATGAAGGAGAAATTTTCTTCTGTATGCATGCTACTGTTATTGTTGCCTTTGTTTTCTTCTTTGATGGACCTACTGTCTCATTATCTATTTCTTCCTCTGTGTCCTAATCTATGTCACTTTCATGTTTATTTATGGTATCATTGACTTATGTGGGTTTTTCTTCCCTAGGGTTTTGTGCTGCCTTGGGTTCATCCAATTTTTTCTCTTACCAATCTTCTTCATTTTTGTCTCCCTGTGTGTGTGTTGATCCTAGTTTTTCTATGTTAGGGTTTTATTCTATGCTAGGGTTTCATCCTTCTTCCATCTGTTTTACCTCCATTGCTTCTTCCTCTGGGTTCTGCTCTCGACAAGCATCAGACTAACCCACTCACTCTCTCTCAACAAGATATCATCCACATATACCACCCAGGTCTCCTCCTCCATCGGTTTGTTGGAACTTCTTGTCCTACTTGCACACTGGCTGGGTTCTTCGAACTTTGGTGGTGTCATTTCTCTAGCTCAGAAAAATTTGATGTAAATCTAGGTTGGAATCTTAACAAATTCTCACACAATTGCACCCTGTTTTCTCCTTTTATCCTGCTTTCTCAAAATCACAATATGTGTTTTCCTTTTCATGTTTTTCCTCTTTTATAGCCTCTTTCATAAATTCGTCTTAATTTGTTGGTCATCGGTTTTCTCTTTCTTATCATTTTCCATATCAACACATTGTGTTCATTTTTTTTGGTCATGTAATGTCTTTGGGTTCTTTCATACCACTTAATAACTTATGGTGTGAGCTATATACTTTAACTATTTGTCTACCACTTATCCATATACCTACTTATTTTTGTCTTTTTCTCATTTTTTCACTTCTTTTTTTCTTCCTTATTCTTATTTTAACTCCTACTATATACAATATTTACAACTCTAACATTTGCGCTACAACTACTAAGGGTTGGTAGGTTGACTGTACCTATATAGTTTTAGTCAACTACCATTCACAAAACCTTGAATCTCATTTTCTGTTAAATTGTGAAGTTACACAACACCTCCATTTGTGATAGTGTTTATCTCAAAAGGCCCTAGCCAATGCATCCTGAACTTCCCTGGGTGTTGCAAATATTTAATATCATAGAGGAGAACCAGATCTCCTTCCTCAAATTTCTTCTTCTTGATCTGTCTATCATTCCAATATTTTTCCTTTTCTTTGTGTACTTCCTGATGAAACTCAACTATAGTCTTTTCTTCTAATTCCATGAGTTGAGCTAATCTTTCCTACACTACACATCTTTTTGTAATTTTTGTAATAACTGCAATGCATAGACTAGTTATCAAATACTCCAAGGGAACTATTACTTCATGTACATACACCAATCTAAAAGGTTTCTACCCTGTAAGTTTCTTGCATGTAGTTCTATAGGCCCATAACATTGTTGGTATCTTCAAGTTCCAATCATCCATGTTCACATTACAAATCTTTGTTAAGGAATTCTCCAATGCCTTATCAAATGATTCCACTGTTCCATTAGCCTAAGGATGGTAAGGAGTACTCTTGTGATGGTTTATCTCAAATTCTTCAGTCATTACCTGGATGGTATAATTAATAAAATGAGTCCCCTGATCACTCATCAAAGTTATAGGGAATCCAGATATTGTCACTACTTGTTCAAAAATGAAGTGTGATGTAGTCTATGTGTTGCAATATTTTACTATTATTGATTCATCCAATCTAGTTAAATATTATGTCGCTATAAACATATACCTTTCTCTTGATCTTCTTGTTGGTGGATTGATTGGTCCTACCAAATTATACTTCCCACTTGTCAAACACTTTCAAAGTTACCTAAGGTCTCAGTGGCATCTTATCCCTCCTGGATGGTTTTCCAACCCTTTGGCATACATCACAATTCTAGCCATACTCCTTTGTATCCTTGTGAATTGTTGGCCACCATAATCTTGTGCGCAATATAATCTGCATAGTAGCCTTCCCTACATAATGTCCTCCAACTATTACTTCATGCTCTTTTGCTAAAACGATAGGGCGTTCATGCTCCATGACACATATCCTTAGCATTTTATCTGGTCCTAATTTATACAAATTTCATACAATAAGTTGGTATTCTATAGCTCTAGCTAGCAAATTCTTCTTTTGCACAATATTATATTCCTTTATGGAAAATCCTGTACTAAAAAAATCAATAATATCAGCAAAATATTCATCATCAATCTGTACTAAAAAGAGTTGTGCATCGGGAAAATTATCCTCCAAGTTGCTTGGTTCTTCTCCATTAGTTATCCTTGATAGATGATCTATCCCTGCATTCAATCTGCCAGGCTCCACAACAACTTTAAAATTAAACTCCTGAAATAACAACAACCATCTACACATTCTTCCCCCCAACACTGGCTTATTGATAAAATATCTAAGAGAGAAGTGATTTGTAAACATCTTAAAGTGTTGACCTACCAATAATGTCTGAACTTATGTAATGCATACATCACAGCTAAGCATTCTCTTTCTGTGATATTGTAATTATGTTTTGAATATGACAGCTTCGTGCTTTTGAATGATATAGGGTGATCTACATCACCTTCTCCTGGTTGTTTCAATACTACTCCAAGTGTCATTGAATATGCATCCACATGAACATGGAAATATTTGGAAAAATATGGAAACACCAAAATTGGCATTTTCACCATCTTCTCCTTCAAGATATCCAAACTTTGTTGGCATTCATCATTCCACTGAAACTTAGTATCCTTCTTCAACAATTTCTCCATGGGCATAGTAATCTGTGCATATCCTCTTATAAACTTCCTATAGTATCATGTATGACCAATTGTATATTTTAAATGATGTACTTACTTAGGTGGTGGTAAGTTAACAATGAAAACAATTTCCATAGGATCAACCAACAAACCTTGTTTACACACTACATTCCCTAGAAAAATTCTAAACGGTGCATTGAATATGGATTTCTTAATGTTCAATGAAATATGACACTCTCTACACCCATCTAAAATCAATCTTAACTCTTCAACATGATCCTTCAATAATATAAATAATGTCCAATCATCCAAGTAAACCTCCAAAACCATATGTATAAAATCCTTAAATGAAACTACTACTACTCTTGAAAAGCTTGCAGCTACATTCTTCAATCCAAAAGGCATCATTGTGTACTAATATAATCCCCATTTTGTAGAAAATGTAGTCTTATGTCAATCCTATGGTGTTATCGTGATCTGGTGATACCATGAAAACCCATAAATAAATGGATATGCTTCTTGTCCCCCTACATTATCCAATACTTCATCTATAAATGGAGTATGGAAGGGATCATGCAAATAGGCATTATTCATCTTCCTCTACTAGAATACCATAGGTCTAATCCCCTCTAATTTTTCAACAAGTTTTATTATACCATCCTCTAGCATCTTGTCAATCTTTGCCTTAACTTTTTGTTTCTACACTGGATTTAGCTTATAAGGTCTTTTCTTTATTGGTTTGGCATCTAGTCTTAGAGGAATCTTCATTTCTCCAAGTTCTCCTTCTACCCCTTTCATCTCTGAAAATGTTGCTAGAAATAGATCACTATACTCATGAAATAACTTTCTTATGCTTTACACTATCTGGCTGTCCCAATAATCACCAGTTCTTGCAATCTTCAGAGTCTCCTCTATTCCAATATTAACTTTCCTTATATTTAGTGGTGCAATATATTCTTTTGACTCTAACTGTGTTCCTTCTAATTCTCTTCCTCCATCTACTTTATGATGTTTATATCACACATGTTTTCTTATGGTGGGTCATCTTCTGCAACATGATAACAGTGTAGCAATAGTCTAACTATCTGTCTATTATGATTCTGATATGATGTAACTATTTCAAATTCAGATTCTTCAAATATCCTTTCTGTTATCACTTTCAATGATGTATCCACCATTGGTTTCTCATGCTCAAATGCAAATGTAATGATGAAATTCTGTTGGATTTCCTCCCAATTTGTAGTTCCTTTGCGGAGCTCCAACTCTGTATACAAATTCCTCGGAATTTCTTATAGTGTGTGAATACAATTATGTGGCCATTCCTATGGTGGTACCAATATCCATTGAATCATGCACATGTCTATATGTTCTCTGGGTTTTCCAATCCCATCAAACTTCTCCAAGTATCTATTATCCTGCTCTGTTCCAAATCTAATGCGCAATAATCTCTTGCATCGATACCAGTTATTAATATTATCTTTATTAATACCCCACCAATGTGCAGGTGTTTCTTTCAATGCCATATCCAAGACTAATAGCCTTTGATTTTCCAAAACATCTAGCTAAAAAATTCTTAAAAGATCTTCCAATTTTTTTTTACCAGGAAAAGTAGGAGGTTTTCTTACCTCTTATCCAATCCATCTCAATGCGTGGGTCATTTTGGAACATCTTCTAGTAGAAAATTATTGTAATTGTTGTTTTCAGTTCTGCATTCCTGTGTCAGAGTCTGAATCAAATTAAATAATTATTCTCCATCTTAGAATTCGATATGCAGTGGGGTTAATGTAGTCTTCTGTATGATATTTCTATAAAATTGATTCACCTCGTCCGAATTGAAGTTTTCTGATGCAATTTCAATGTATATTCCACCTTCTGAGGGATCAAAGAGTGCTATAATTCTATACTCTCATGATTCAAATATCATCTTCCTGGTCTTCAAATTGATAATATCCTGAATATAAAATGCCTAATCTAATCCCAACAGTGCTATATAAGGTTGACTGTTGTCTACTATATCAATCACTTCAAAGTTTTCCATGGTGCATGCACCATCTAGATCTAATGGTATCCCCTTCAATCTACCAATTGGCACCACTCTATGTTGATTTTCTATCTTCAACTGAATAGGTGAATAACCCAATGTGGGTTCCCCCATATCTTGCCATGTCTTCTTAGGCATAACATTGACTTCAGACCCTAAATCTAGTATGATATCTCCCATATTGAAATCTTCAATTTTTTCATTCAACCTGAATTCCCTACTTGTCCTTATCTACTTACAGACCTAATTCACTCTCTTATATTCCAATTTCATTTATTCTCTAGAATTGCATTTTTATAACATACTTTGTAACATTTGTAGAGATGTCTTATCATTCAACAACTTCACAGAAGACCCCAAAAGGTTTTTAATATTACTTACTTGATCTGAAGTTTTCTCTCTACTAGTCTGATCAAATAATTGAGGCATGTCATACACTAGTACATCATATCATGGCTTTATTCATGAAGTGGATGCAATATTCTCCTTCAAAATCTATTGTCTATCATGCTTGAAGGTATCCTTTTCCTTGTATGCATCAAAATGTTTTTTAGGTGCTGCATTATTTCTTACCCACTGGTGTAGATCCTGGTTCTACGTTGATGCATCTACTCCTATCTTGGTTCCACCTATAATAACTATATTTATTTTCTTCCTATCATCATCTCTAGTTTCCATAGATTCAAATTATTTTGGTTCCTCTTTTCATGTATCTTTATCAAAAGTGTCAAACAATCTTCTATATCATGGTTTGTTGCACGACAATACATACATGTTGTAGGTGACTATGGACAATCTCTTCCATAGTGTCCAGGTTTCTAAAAGTTATGACATGTCATGGTCCCTATACCTCCAAATCCTCTTCATCCATGACCACATCCTCTTAAGCCTCCTTCGTTACCTTGATTATTTGTGTGTGGTGTATTGTACTATGGTACCTTATTATACTCCGACTACGTATTATTGTACTATTGTTGTGGTCCAAATTGTTGTTATTTATTATACTGTAGTGGCACTGTAAAATTTTATGCAAGTCATCCTGTCATCGATTCCGTTTGTACCTTATATGCATCCAAATTTCTTTGCTTCATCATATCCAAAGTTCTATATTCTTTGTCTTCATCTCCTACTGGCTTGCAAAAATTACAAAATGTAGTCTTGGGCACCATTTGATACTTTGACAATACATACATGTCGCAAGTGGCTATGGAAAATCTCTTGCATAGTGTCCAGGTTTCTGAAATTTATGACATGTCATGGGTCCTATACCTCCAAATCCTCTTCATCCACAACTACGTCCTCTGAAGACTCCTCTGTTACCTTGATTTTTTGTGTGGTGTATTGTACCATGGTACCTGATTATACTCTGGTTGTGTATTATTGTACTATTGTGGTGGTCCAAATTGTTGTGTGTTATTATACTGCAATGGTAATGTAAAATGTTTTGCAAGTCATCCTATCATCGATTCATCTTTCACCCTATATGCATCTGAATTTATCTATTTCATCATCTCCAACGTTCTACAGTCCTTGTCTTCATGTCCTACTAACTTGAAAAAAAAAAAAAATGTAGCATTGGGCACTATTTGATACTTCTTCATCATGGGAAATTGATAAGGATCATGTCCATGTGTTATGGATATCTCACATGATGGCCCGCCTATCAATAAATGGTTTTTAATTCTTGCTCCCAAGTACTACGCATAGATTGGACATCCATTCTTATGATGTCCTTATGTTCTGCATAATGTACACCAGATTGCTTCCCTTTGTCAATGTTTCATCAAAAACTACATAGGATATATAGATAAAGAAAGTGAAAACAAATATTATCAAGAAAGGATGAGAGATTAAATATGGAAGAATGAGAAAATATATTCCAACTACTCCAATGAGCTAATCAATGATGATAATTCTGATCATTGTGATATAATGAATGACTGGAATACACTCTTATATAGGAAAGAACATTCCATAATTATGAAAAACAATCAATCGGTTATCTTTCCTTAGGAATGAATGCATTCATAATAATGATTTTCTAAATAGAAATTCTAAAATAGAACTAGTCAGTTAACTCCCACTGAACTAGTGTGTCAAAAATAGAATTTTCTCCAACACCCACCCTGAACATCACTATGGAGTAAAAGATGAGGCTCGACTACTAGGCCATATTAGGTACTCATGTACAATGTAACTAATGAACACTGAATAAAAATGAGGAAATAAGGAAAACCACGTCGAAACAAACCCCCCCTCAAAAGACAATGCATCAAAAGAGGAAAAGGAAACTTCTAGGAAACTATGTTTTTCACTGCAAAAGGATCCCGCAAAGTATGAAACTTCTTCTCATTAAAATTATTCTTGAAGATGTAGAAATATTACGGATATGGTAAAGTCCTTTGGAAACCTATCTTTCCTTGTACCTCTTGATCCTGTGGACCCATCTGCACCTAAAAATATTCCTTTCTGGTGGAAGTGTAACCAGATCCAAGTCTAATTATTTAGGAGTCAGTCATACGCCTTATACATGGTTTCTTTTCATAATGTATTTATCATAGCCTCACTGTAGGTCTATGGATCGGAATATTGAACCATATATAAATGCATGGGCATCTCATGTTCAGAAGATAAAATTACATGATAAGGTTCCTCATGTTGGGATCGAGGCCTCCTCAAGTCCAATGGATTCCCTGCAAGAACACATGTTTCATAAAGTGTGAATTGTTCCCTATTGGTCATCTACCGAAGCTTTGACACTAGTTTCTTATCTGGATGTACTACCTACTCATTTCCATGTACAAAATCTTAGTTTATGGAATCATATCTGATGTCTAGAATGGATGGAAGAAGAAGAGTATCTTCATGTTGCATCGGAGGTGCATACAAAGTACTCTCCTTGTGTGTAAATAGAAAAGAGGAGTCATCATAAACAAACTTAGTGAATTTATACAACATTGATTTGTGATCCACCTCACCAATTGCAATAATGGAAATGTCATGCATGTCAATTAAAAAAGCTGAATCTGATGTAAATTAAACATTTTTACCTTTATGAGTGATCTGATAAACTAAGAGTAGATTCATAGAAAGCTTTGGAACATGTAAAACATTCTCAAAATTTCCATTATGGAGTTCCACTCTTCCCTCTCCTACTACTGCTACTGGAGTATCATCCCCCATGAGAATAGGGGGTATTGAGCATCAAATCAAAGAAGTGGAAACTTCCTCTTTTGCTTCCATATGATGTGATGCGCTAGAATATATAATCCATGAATTAGATGAGGAATTAATTGCAACAATATAATGATTATTACCTTTCTTATAAGCATGATCTTCTTCCTTCTACTTCTTGACTCCTTATGGAATGAAGTGATCGTCTTCCTTCTTCGTCTTGACTCCTTCCGAAATAAAGTTTCCAAGGTTTTTCTATTGAATTACCTATTCCATAAGATAATTTTCTTCTTCATGCATGTGGATTCTTCATGACTTGGTTTATTGCAGTAAATGCAGTGTTTTTCATTCTTCTTCTTCTTGGAATCTGGAGAGTCTTTGGAACCTAAAGAATCGTTGAAGGGTTTGAAATATCCCTCCTTCTCGTTCTATTTGGATGATCTCTTTCCATCATGGATGGTGAGTGCATCTGATTTGGGATCCTTGATTAGGCTGATATGAATGAGGTTTTCCTGCTCATGTGTGAGAGAATCAATGAATTGATCCATGGTAGAAATCTTCCAATTTGTTCCCACGAGATATCTGCCAGAATGGAAAGTGGAAACATAGACAACATATTTTGGTCCTAGATTAACCAAGATTGTTAGAATAAGTTAGTCCACTTATTTAGATTTATCAATATCACAAGATGCCAAGATCAATATCAAATATTTAAAATTGGTAAAGAAATCATGTATATTACCAAAACTTTTAGGATCCAAGGTATTCAACTCTACCTCAATCATATGACCTCTCATCTGATATTTCTTTCCAAAGAGACTTTCCAAGGTGGTCCAGATCATGTTTGAAGTATTTCAGGAGGAAATATGAAACCATAAATTAGATGAAATCAAATAAACAAGAATTAATGGGGCCTCATCCTTTCATTTCTCCCATCTAGTCTTCTCAATTGCTGATGTAGGTTTCACTTATGTCCCCATAGTAAAATCATATAGTCCTTTCCTTCTGAGTTGGAAGTCATCCTTTGTCTTCCAATAAAAATAATTGTATGGTGTTAGGATTACCACCAAGTTTTACTGTAGAATAGGTGGGGTATCCATCTATCTGATTGTTTCTGAGAACCCCTAAAAATTTACTCTCAATCTGCAAGTAAAACATTGAGAAATCACTGTAGAAAGGGCACATCAAATGGAAAATTCATATCAGTTTTAGGAGGTGATATTTCATCTTCCTTTCTGAGAAAATGGCGAGTAATTTACCTAAAATGTTGAAAACCCACTTGCATAATGGGTTCATTTACTTCTCACATGGCTCGTTTCCTCAAAAAGTTAATATTTTGGGAGAAATCACTGCAAAAAAGGGGCACTTTAAGAGTTAGTCACTCCTTTCCTTAAGACATAGAGTGACCAGGTCCTAGTGGTTTCCCTCTACTAGTGACTAGGGTGCAACCCTACCAGAAGTGGTTGCACTCATCCATTTATAGAGGTGGTATCTCCTTCCCTTTAGACACATAATGATCAGGTCCTAGTGGTCACCATATGCTACTGTAGGGGGTGCGAACAATATCCTTCTACTAGTGTATGAGGTGTGACTACTCCAAAATTGAAAAAAAAGTAAGTCTAGGTGCAACTGGTCGCTCCTTTCGACAGGAAGAGGGTGCGACCGTGTCTTTTTACATGGTTTTTTCTCACTAAAACTATAATTTTCCTTATTTTGTGGCTTGTATGGATTTCTCCAAGAAGTGTAGATCTGATACCATGTTAATGTTTCATTGAAACCTTCATAGAAGATCTAGCTAAAGAAAGTGCAAACAAATCTTATCAAGAAAGGATGAGAGATTCAATATGGAAGAATGAGAAAATATATTCACACTACTCCAATGAGCTAATAAATGATGATCATTGTGATCATTGTGATAGAATGAATGAATGGAATATACTCAAATATAGGAAAACAAATTCAATAATTAAGAAAATAAATAAAGCGATTATATTTCCTTAGGAATGCATGCATGCATAATGGTGATGGTCTAAATAGAAAGTCTAACATAGAATTAGTCAGTTAACTCCCACTAAACTAGTGTGTAGAAAATATAAATTTCTCCAACACCCTCTTCTCCTTTCCTTTATTCTGATTCAAATGAAATATCAAGTTCTTCAGATCTTCTCTCATCTCTTCCACAGTTGGATATGTGTGTTTATATTGATTTTCCTCTAACTGCAAGGCTTGATGCAGATCCTCAACATGTGTTTGGAATTTTTGTTCCCTCAATGGATACTTAATATGTTGTAGTAATGAAATAAAAAATAAGTGCCTATGATGCATATTTGTGATATGGTACTTCAACTTACCTTTCAACCTTTTGAACTTCTGATCAATCTCCCACACTGACTCTCTTGGATTTTTCTTGATCTCTATCATCTCATTCATGAACTGATCCTTTGAGCTAGGTCATTGGAATTCATTGATTAATGAATTATTCACATCTATGATAGTTGTAGGTGCTCCTTGTGGGATGTTTACCACAAGGCCCATATACTATTCCAGTGAGCAGTCTCTAAATGTAATTGCCAACTACGCAACTTTTGTATCTTCATTTGTAATCTTTTTATCTTCCCAAATCTTCTCAAAAATAAACAAATGCTTCTTAAGGTCCTCTGACCCTTCTCCATGAAAATCAGGTAACCTAATAGTTGGATCTTCTCCCGCCATTTTGAATTTTGTTGTACTACCACCTCCACGCGGTGTAAATATCTGACAACTGCTTGCTGAAATACTTCCACTTGAATTGGACCCACATCCTATTAAAATCCTTATACTACTATTCACTTGTTGGATAATAGGTTCTTTCTCTTCATATGTCTTAGTTTCACATGGAGTTGTTGGTTCCACACTAATTATGATCTAGAATGGAGAGCCTTCTTCTGTGTAAGACCCTTTACCTTTGGTTTTCCTTTCATATGTGGTGCATAGGATATCCTCAATATTCCCCAAAGCATGGAGATCCTCTACCTCTTCCTCATCACTATCCAAGCCCTTTCACTCTACTATTGTTATCTTATTATTGTTCATCTTATACTGGTAGAGTCATCCGCTACGCATCACTCCCACTCTACTCAATATCTCCTTGGTATGTTCCCCATCCCTCATAATGGGGTCCATTGCTTCCTTCTTCTGGCCTCTCTCCATATCCCTCTCCATATTTTGGTTTGTCTTTCATGCTTCTCCTAGTCTCCCCATGCACGTAGAGTGATTTAGATGTCTGACTCCATTGTTATCACATCTTTATCATGAAAGAAAACCATTTGTTGGAATGTTTGTACTGACCTAGGTTCTACCTCGAGTTTCCAACAAAACCCTACAAACCATCGACCCTTCTAGAGACCAAAAGGAAACACTGTGCATAGAGTGCACAATGTAGTCTCACCCAATATGGATTATGGGTGAATGCAGGACACAAATCTCTACATTCATGGAAGGGATGGTTGACATGGTGATGTTAGGCATGTGTTCTACTTCAGATATCTCATATCTACCATTTGTTTAACCATTAACATTTACTATGCATAACTAATCTAGTGCGTGTTGTAAATTAACTCTACCATATTCATTCATGCATCCATTCATTCATCATAAAATACATAAGATAAGAATTCCACACATTCAAAAAGTATTTTAACTTCATTCACCCCCCTGGGATATGCCCACAAAGATATGGCTTCTTTATTATTCATCTTAAAGTCTCTATGCTATGTGGATTACATTAGAAGTGCATAAATGCATATATATAGGTGAGGATGACCAGATTCGCACCAAGATCCACAAATTGCAACCTAACGCTCAGTTACACTCTATTTGACTCAATATTATCTCCTCAAGTCTCAACAAAAACTGATACTATGACTCAAAACATACCAAAAACTCAAAACTACTTCACGACTCAAAAATACTTCACCTCAGATCTTACAATGCCTATTTATACTACCAAAATTGGTAAAAACCCTTACAACAAGGACACAAAACCCTAACCCTATGTGGATTAGTTTTTTCCACATTACAACCTCCTACATGTGATTGGTCCTCGATCCAATTGTTTCCTCATTGCGTTGTCCTTCTTTCTTCCTATGACTTTCCTCTTTCCTCACGCTACTTTTCCTTCTTTCTTGGCATACTACTTTTCCTTATTTTCTGGTGCGCGCTCCAACTTTACTCCAAAATTTCTTCACATTTCCCCAAAATAGATATAACATCCCCAACCACCAATTAGGATATGCCACATGAAAATTCTGAATTCTGATGCCATTAAATTAAATATTGAATTACGCATATGAATAGAGTTAAGAAGAAATAACAACAATATGCATACAACAATAACAATTCACATATAAAATTAAATAACAAAGATTCCTTGATAGAAACTCATAATTGCACACAAACAAGAATTGAAATAAGAACATGAAAAACACTTATCTCATGAACTAGAAACCAACTGCTTGCAGACCTTCCATGTTCCTCCAAACCATAGACCAAACTACTCATAATCTAAGCAGCGAGTCACCCTCGAAATGGGGCTAAAATATACCAGGGAAAAAGGAATACGAAGCCATTATAAGGTATAATAAGAAACAAAATTTCTCATCCCAAGGTGCCCAACTACTGCAACTAGCCTATAGTCTCTCATTCCCCACATGTATGTCCCACCCTAGGAAGTGTTCCCCTTCTCTTCTCAATAGTCCCTCGACTACCTCACTTCCCTTCTAGGGATTCCACAACAGGCTAGACAGGAAATCGCAGAGCCCTATAGCTATTTCCTAGCACTCCAGGGAACAATGGGTCTAACGACCCACTTCTTCAACATAAAAAATATATCACCTAGAGAGAAATTCCTACGGGCCTGACCACCCGCCTCTTCGACCAATAGTAAAACCAAGTATAGGTACATATGGTAGCATGGATGAGTGGGTTGTAGGAAATCATGAGTGAATAATACAGTCATGATGGGAAATACACTAAATCTCCCTATTCTATATATGCATGTGCCTTTTTTGACACATGGCACCCAAAGGAATCTCTTGTCCCCCCTTTAGAAACTTAGGATATATAAAGTTATATCCATATTTTAACCTTTTAGGGATATTAATATAATATTCCAATGGGAGTAATCCCACTAGATTATCCCCTTTTCTTATACTTTTATCCCCCTTACCCATTTCTAGTGAATTTTATCCCCCCATCTCTTTTGTTTGGTCGTTTTGCATCTAATGGTGTACTTTATCAATAATATGAGTATGATTTACAATTATAATATAGGCATGATGGCCTTTAGCATCCAGGCTCCCTGGAATAATATGTTTGACAACAAAGGTATTCCAATAGAGGACGAACACCTTTAGTAACCACTCACATAACCAGATCAAATATCAACACAGATGTTTTCATGTGGTAAAATCCCTAGCGAGAAACATCCACGGCCCCAACCAACGTGTCCACTTGGAGCAGTTTATTAATGAAAAAGAAAAATATTACAGAGATATTTTACAAGAGAGTTTTTCACAATTGATCATCCACAAATGACCCTCCATTCTCTTTAAATAGAGATCATGGACCAATCGGGTGCTAAGCCACGAATCGATGGTCATTAATATCGAGGAGAATATGAACCGTTAGATCACTCTATGTCGGGAATATATCATGACCGTCGGATTTCCTTACTATAAATGTGTACTAATGCATACTAAAGAAACACACTTTTACCTAACGACACATTAGAACAAGTAGATCTTAACTAACTCCTGTCTAAATATCCTAACATCCCCCTTTAAGAACAAATTGGGATAGGATTGAAGGATTTACAATAGTGACACAATAGGAGAAGGAAGGAGGAATTAGAGACAACATGATGAAAGAGAAACATAGTGGAGATTTAGCTGGACATTTTGGTCACGATGAGACTTTTGCACAATTGAGCAATTCGTATTATTGGCCGAGCATGAGAGCAGAAGTGAAAACGTTTGTGAACAAATGTAGAATTTTCCATTATGCAAAAGGAAAACAACAGAACACTAGGTTGTATCAGCCATTACCAATTCCATAGAGGCTGTGGGATGCAATCAATATGTATTTTGTTTTAGGATTTCCTAGAACACAAAAAGGGAGCGATTCCATATTTGTTGTGGTGACAGATTTTCAAAAATGGCACATTTCATACCATGCCAGAAGACAAGCGATGCCACACACATCACCAATTTTTTTTCCAGAGAAGTAGTAAGATTACATGGATTGATAAGGAGCATAGTTTCAGACAGGGACACCAAATTTGTAAGAAACTTTTGGAGGACTCTATGGAAGAGGCTAGGGACGAACTTCTTTATTTCATCATATCACCCTAAGATAGATGGACAGAATGAAGTAGTAAATAGGAGTCTGGGAAAATTGTTGGGAAGTTTAGTCACTGAGCAAGGTCGACAATGGGATCATATTCTGGCATAGGTATAATTTGCATTCAACAATTCAATGAACAGGAGCACAGGAAAAAGTCCATTCAAAATTGTGTATGGTATACAACCAAGAGGGGTATCATAGTTAATAAATCTAAATCAAGATGAGTTAAGGAGTGTTGGACCAGAGGATTTTGCAACAAAAATGAAGAAACTCCATGACAGAGTCAGAGAACAGCTACAGGACAACTCCCAAAAATATAAGAGAAAAGTTGATCAAAAGAGGAGAGAATTTCAATTCTAAGTTTGAGATGAAGTTTTAGCTCATTTGAGAAAAGAGAGGTTTCCAAGGGGAACGTACAACAAGTTAAAGATGAAAAATATAGGACCATGAAGGATTCTCAAAAAATTCACAGCCAATGCTTATGAGATTGAGCTTCCAGACAATGTTGGGATATCGCCGATATTCAATGTTGCAGACCTGTATCCTTACAACATAAATGAAGTAGGAGAATCAAATGATCATAAAGAAATTCAGTGTGAAGAGAAATTTCCCACAATAGAAAAACCTCAGATGGAGAAAATCATTGTACATAGAGTGTTAGGATATTTAGACACTTAGGAGTTAGTTAAGATCTACTTGGTCTAATATGTCATTAGGTAAAAGTGTGTTTCTTTAGTATGCATTAGTATGCATTTGTAGTTAGGAAATCCGA
>ML778876.1:504269-533299 GCA_009831015.1 Picea engelmannii
GTTCATACTCTCCTCGATCTTAACGGCCATTGATCCGTGGCTTAACACCCGATTGGTCCATGATCTCTATTTAAAGAGCATGGAGGGTCATTTGCCGAGAATCGATTGTGAGAAACTCTATTGTAAAATCTCTCTGTAATCTTTTTCTTTGCATTAATAAACTGCTCCAAGTGGCCGCGTTGGCTGGGGCCGTGGATGTTTCCCCGTAGGGGTTTTACCACGTGAAAACATCGGTGTGTTGATCTTTGATCTGGTTATGTGAGTGGTTACTGAAGGTGTTCGTCCTCTGTTGGAATACCTGTGTTGTCGAACATAGAGATGGAAAGAAAACTAGAAGGAAGACATATCTTGAATACTTAGTGAAGTGGAAAGATCATCCAATGGAAGATGCAAGTTGGGTCACAGAACCTGATATTTTGAAACATGGAAAGATAGTGCAGGATCTCATGGAAAGGAGTCCATGAATTTTTTTAACAAGAGGAGTATGATGCAGGAGAATCACCTTCAAAGTCAACAACGCACACATGGAGGTAGACAGACAACATCTCAACAATGAAAGAGTTTCAAATCAAGCATTTAACTCATAATTTAATCGGTTGTTCAATTTTTTTTGTATACAACATTTTAAATTGTAACTTGTTTGTAAAGTCTTGAAGGACTGTAAGAAACTGCAAATATGGAGTGTCGACTCTATCTGGCAATAACTAGTAGTTATTGTAATAGGATAGAGTAGGTAGTATCTTTGAATTTGAAATGATAGATTTCAGAACATGACGAGAGAGCTCGTGGATCAACCCTTATATAGTATTTTCATTATTGTATTGTGATAGATTGAAACAGATAGGTAGAAAAGAGAGATCAGTAGAACAGAGTAGAGTAGCACAAAAACTATGTATTTGTTTTTCTTTTCATGAAGGAATATAAAAACAAAATTTGTCCCAAATCCTTGGACTGTGTTCATTTCTTGTGTGATTGAATAAATTTTATTCTCTGTGTATGATTTATTACAGTTTGTTCATGTACGAGTGTTCGAGAGATTAACTGTATGAGTTCATGATGAAGTTGGTTGAGTTTCAATCATTTCTCTTCTGATACGTGTATGCAAGGTGTGCATATCGAACACAAGGAGTGCGTCGAATGAGTCTCGAATTGACTCAGAAAATTTCAGAGAGAATCAGATAAACTCAGACCAGGTGCAAGGTGTGCACGGTGTTAATAAGCCAACAAGCTTTGAAGAACCAGTGCAGAAGGATGCCAGGTGGGAGAGAAGCATTTTATTTTCAAGAAAATCCTTCAAACCGAGTTATTCAAAATCCTGAGAACGCAAGGTGTGTGTGGTAGATCAAAATCCTTTCAAGGATAGAATCTCATAAGAGATAAAACTTTTCACGAAGTGTTGATGAGTTCCCAGAGACAGATTTGTTGGGAAAATAGAGGTTTGGAACCTTGGAAAGCGGATAAATATTCTAAGGTGAAGAGATATCAGAATCTCATGAGGGAGAACGGTTTGAGACTTGATATTCTTGAATTCTAGAGCCCCAGAACAAAGAGGTGGAGTCTTAGTTGTTCGATTGATCAAGCATGAGCTGCCAGATGTCACGAGTGCATAAGGATTCAAGTTGAGACTTAAAACACGCGAAGAGCCATGAGATTTTGATCTATGAGGAGACACTTGTCAATAGGTCTCATACTTCGGGGAAAAGCTGAAGTGTATCTTTAGTTTGAGAAGTGGATATGGAAAAATGCAAAGTCCCAAAATCGTCGGGGTCATCCATCGTCAGGAGGAAATGTGGTAAGAGACCAACATTTCTTTGACTCATAGAGTGAAAAATTCAAAGGGAAGACTTGTGATAATTCGTGAAACACAAACTCATGAAATCATTCCAGCCATTGGATCTAGGGTGACAGGTGGCAGAGATCCACACACATTTGAGATTTGAGCATTCAAAGAATCTGAATAGATGGTGGAAAATATTAGAGGAATAAATGCCGACATGATATGGACTGTCAAATTATAGGAGAATTGGAATCGTTTATCCATGGCAGAGGAATATCGGTGTTTCAGGTATCGGGTGAAGGGAAATAAGTTGTATCATAAATCCTTGATACGCAAAATCCTGATGTGCTCAAAGGATGAGCCCCAGGTCATGGTGAATGGTCAAACGAGCGGAGATAAGGAAAGGAGATAGTATTTGTTAAGCTCTTTTCAGAGTTTGGGAGTTGGGGAGTTAGGGTTGACTCATTCGCAAAATCCTGACATGCGAAACCATGACGCATCTCTTTTATAGGTGTGCGATAGCAACCTGTGGTCGTGTGGAGGTGAAGCTCATGTCTGGTTCTTATACACATGGGATGAGTTTCATATTTGGACCTGTGGATTTGTTTAATAGAAGTTCCAACAGGGACCCAGAAGAGCTACTTCAGCTCAGATATTTAGAATGATCCAGTGACCGGGAGGTCAGCAGACCCTGCCGAGGTAGGGGGTCTACATCACAAAGAAATGACGATAAAGGTTGAAGTAGAGAAAATAATTAAGGTTGGTTTCATCTACCCTGTGCAATTGACAGAATGGGTATCAAACCCTATTATAGTCAACAAGAAGCAAGGTACAATCCGCGTATGTATGGAATTTCATGACCTGAACAAATCTTTCCCGAAAAAAAATTCCCAACACCATTTATTGACCAAATCGTCGATGAATGTGCGGGTTGTGAGGTATTTTATTTCATGGACAATTTTTTTGGGTACAATCAAATTCAAATCAAGCCCGAGGACCAACATAAAATGGATTTAATTTATCCTTGCGGTACATTTATGTATAGAAAAATTCCTTTTGGCCTTAATAATGCTGGAGCCACTTTTCAGTAGGCCATGTTGTATGCTTTTCATGACCATAAACACATAATCGAGGAATATCTTGATGATCTAAAATCATGTTCTCATAAGAGATTTGATCATCCCTCCCATTTATAGGTTATATTTGAGAGGTGTCACTACTATCAGATTCACTTGAATCCAATCAAGTGTAGTTTTTTTGTGACATCGGGACACTTATTAGGTTTCATCATGTCAACAAAAGGGATCATGGTCGATCCTCTGAAGGTTGAGGAAATATTTCAATTGCCTCCCCCACGCACAATCCCTTAGCTTCATAGTATACAAGGGAAATCCAATTTTCTTCGGTGTTTTGTTTCCAATTCTGCCGAGATTACTAAAGGGTTTATGTTTCTTTTGATAAAAGGGGTCCCATTCTGTTGGGATGAAGAAACTCAATGATCTTTCAAAGAATTAAAAAATGCACTAACATCAACCCCTCTACTCAGTCCTCCATATTATGGAAAGGATTTCTTGTTGTATTTGGTTTCCATAGAGTCTATAATCAACATGGTATTGGTCCAAGATGATGACAAGTTCGAAGAGCATGCTATCTATTATCTTAGCCAAGGCCTAATTGGACTAGAACTCAACTACACATGTGTTGAGAAGCTCTCTTTGGAAACTGTTCACACTGTCCAATGGTTCTGTCATTATATATTACTTCACAAGACCACTGTCGTTTCCATCATGAACATTTTTTAGTATGTGTTAGCATGACAGGTCATCGACAGGAAAATCAGTCGATGGATAGTAATCATGCAAGAATTTGACTTGGATTTTGTTTCAGAGAAATATAAAAATTCATTGGTCTTTGTTGAACTAATCTCAGAACTTCCAGTCGAAACTGGTGATATTTCTCCTGAAGAGTCACCAATCAATGGAGATATTTTCTTATTGCATCTTCGGATCTCTGGTATGGAGATATACTTGTGTATCTTCATACTTTGAATTTCCCTTATTTTGATTCTAGTGATGAGCATCGACGAATACACCACCAAGTGTGGAACTATCGTATCCTCGATGACACTGTTGGTTACCGCTCTCTTTTCCTACTTCTTAGGCTGACCCAGGTTCAAATATAAACAAGCTTCCAATAAATCCCTCTCATTTGTTGGTTACCACTCTCTTTTCCTACTTCTTAGGCTAACCCAAGTTCAGATCTAAACAAGCTACCAAGAAATCCCTCTAAAACTATCGTCCCTCCAGGTAAACTAGAAGGAAACACAACACACAGAGTGTACTGTACAGTCTCACCCGAGATAGTTCTATGGGTGACTGTAATGTTGAAATGATTGCAATCTAGGAAAGAGGGGGGATCTAGGATTTTATTTCATATTCTTAGTCCTTGTTCTGGTTGTTCCTTTTTTTATTCTTATTATTCATTCATCTACTTAAATCTATGCATGCATCCTACCATATCTAGATTATAACAGATCTCACATAACTATCTATCCATTCCTTCATAGTCTAAACTAATTTGCAGAAAGGAATAGTACAATAAATTACAACACACAACAAAGGTGTTACCATGGTTCACCCCCTCCTGGGATACATCCATAAAGATATGGTGTTGTGTGCACTACAATCTCAGATCATATGACTACAAAACAGATTCCCCAATCCCCATGAGGCTAGCTAGATCGCACCAGGATCCTCATCCTGTGATCTAACCCTCGAGATGTAGTTTCTAGACTCTCCTAGAACTCAACAACTTACAAAAAGGTATTGTCTCTTACAATATTCTTCCTATATACGTAAACTAGTCTTCTCTAATATGCTCTCTCTCGAGCTATCTCTCCTGACCTAAACCTCCTAGGTACTTATGTATACTTATTATTGGCTTCCCAGTCATTAGAATGTCTTAAAAAAACCCTAACCCTAATGTTGTGTCATTTTCGTCACTCCAATGAGCAAAAGAAGGGAACTTGCAAGTTTAGTTGGTTCTACTATATAGGACAGAGGTTAGTGTATGAGTCAAATGACCCAATCACATGAAATAAACAAAAAACTAAGATAACAACAACTAAATAAATAACTAAGGAAATAAAACTAACATGCATGAGAAAATTAGAACCAAAATCAATCAAACAATTGACCAATAATCATGCCATCAATGGAGAAGTATAATAATGGGCAAACAACATAGAGAAAGGGGGACTTATATATCCCCTCTTCCTCTTTGGAAGGGCTCTTTAATCCCCTATGTGAGAGATCCTCTTACAAATGGTAAACTAGAAAGAAAATGGTGAAGAAATCCAAGCTTATTCCCTCAAGAGGTTAGGTGAATAGCTTAATGAGATGATGCTAGTATGCTCTAAGAAGAAAAGAGGTTCCTTGTAGGAGAATAGAGGCAGACTAAAATACAATGAGATTCTTCAATTCATAGTGCAATCATGCCCTCTTTTTATAGCAAGTCTTTGAGGCAATATCCAACCAGTCTTTAGTGTGAACAATGGGCCCTTTAGAGCACCCTTAGGTATTTGACTAGCCCCCTATTCGAATTCATCTCAGATTTGAGGGTCAAATCAAGTTGGGAGCTGGTCTAGAAGTGGGTGAGGGGCCTACAAGAACCATAAATGCATCGTTCAAAGAAATGTGTTGCTTTTTTGTTACACAGTCACACATCGGGCGCATGTGCGCTCTTCTAGCTTCTTTGTCCTATGCATGTGCGCATGCTTCCTATAGTGTTTCTGCACATGTTAATTTATTAACTAGTTGTATACTTTATTCCCTTTGGAAATGAATATTTGGGGCTATGAGTGAACTAATAGGTGTTTGGATATTTTGTATTTTTGTAACCATTTGCAGATGAAATTTCAAGGATAACGGATGCCCCCTGATGTGTGAGGTTAGGAGCATATGTATAGCCGAAATACATAAGTTTTTATTCTACTGAGAGTAGCATTGTAAGGAGTGATGAGAGGAATTGCAAGAGAAACCCTTTGGAGGGAGAGGGGAACCTGTGGGACCCAAACCTTTCTCTAGGTAGGGAAAATAAAAGTTGTATACAAACGATGTGGGCATGCCCCATGCTCATGTCATGTAACTCAAAAATGTATGATAGTAATTGAAGTTGAATGATGATGTAGATAACTGCAGTGCCCTTTGGGAAGGTTTGATAATGGAAGATGACAATTTTTATGGTGAAAATACTTCGACTAGAGGAAAGGATGCTTGTAAGAAGTGTCGATGACTTGTAGGCATTTATGGCCTAGCAAATTCAGAGGTCTTCAACTAGTATAAAACAACTGCAATAGTTGCATAGTAAGACACACCATAACATGAGAGTCTGTTGACATCAAATTTTATGGGGGTCAATGATAGTAGAGAGAAATGATGGTTCTCTCTATGTCATCCGAGACTCTTGAGAGTCAAGATATTTTCTCCCTTCTGGAAACTGTGTTGATGTCGACAGAGAGGGAGACGTGACTCCAAGAAGAAAAAAAAGGCTTCATGAAATCCATTGGATAAGATCAGGAACTGATAAGGAACATGGATGAAGTCAAGGTGTGGGGAGACTCAAGGTTGCCTTTGGTTAGGGATATATGTGAAGGATGAGTGGCAACAACCGTGAAACTAGATCTAGTGTTAGGGGGACAACTAGACATGGGTTAAATTTTTCCATAGGCATGACAAAGTAGACAAACTCAGATATCATGGGTATATGGACAATAGGATACTTGGGGTTTTATGGATGATGTCAACATAGATAAAGGATAGTGAATGCCCCAACCAAGGGTGACATGGGTTTCTTTGGCAAATAAAAGGTAGTTTCCAAAGGCGACAAAAAAAGGCTATGTAAATGCTAGAAACAAAAAGGCTTTTGTACAATTTCCAAATGAATAAGGAATAAGTTGGGATGAGTGTACAAATATACAAATGGGTGCCCCAGTGCAATATGTCTTGACCTTTGAGGGCGTAAGGTTTGTGGAGAACTGGTGGAGGGTGGGGGCCCCATGGGTTCATTTTTTTATGAGGAATGGATGGAAATCTACAGATGGGAAAACTGATTGTGGATGGAATGGAGGGCTAATGATACTACGAAGGTGCAGTTAAACTAGAGTTGTGATGAGATAATCTGGGAGTCCATTAGGAAAGATAGAAACATTATGAGAAGGAGTATGTGGTTGATTATCATAAATGCATAAGACTATCAGGACTCCCATCCCTAGGGGGGAAAGCAGCACGAGTGCCAAAGTGCCAAGGGGAACAATGAATGGGAGAACTCATGCAGGGAGAGTGGTACCAGGTGACAGTACTGAAATGCACCGGAGGTTGTAGTACTGTAGAGCCAAATGTGAGGATCCTAAAGGTGAATGTCAAAGGGTGTGAATGGGATATGCAATTGGTATTCAGAGGGGATGACTACATGCCCATTTCGATCATATACCTGAAGGGGCTATGTTGATTTCTGATGACCAAGTACCTGCACACATTAAAACCGAATACCTGGCATGAAAATAATCTAAAGATAAAGAACATATAACAATTATTTGATAACTTTGAGTATGATCATGCGTACCTGGACGTGATATGAAAAAAATGCTTCCCTGGGGCCGAGTATGGATGGTGACCCAAGGAATGTGAGTGTCTAGGTAACTAATCTATTGTGTCATTTCCATCATTGCAATGAGAAAAAGACAGGCACTTGCAAGTCTATTTGGGTCGGCTAGATAGGACAGAGGTTAGTGTATAAATCAAATGACTTAATCACATGAAATAAACAAATAATTGAGATAACAACAACTAAATAAATAACTAAGGAAATAAAACTAAAATGTATGAGGAAGTTAGAACCAAAAGCATTCAAACAATTGACCAATAATCATGCCATCAATGGAGAAGTATATTAATGGGCAAACACAATAGAGAAGGGGGGACTTATAGATCCCCTCTTCCTCCTTGGGAGGGATGTTGAATCCCCTATGTGAGAGATCTTCTTACAAATCATAAACTAGAAAGAAAATGGTGAAGAAATCTAGGCTTATTCCCTCAAGAGGTGAGGTGAATAGCTTAATGAGATGATGCTAGTATGCTCCAAGAAGAAAAGAGGTTCCTTGTAGGAGAATAGAGGCAGCATAACAATACAATGAGATTATTGAATTCATAGTGCACCCATGGCCTTTTTTATAACAAGTATTTTAGGCAATATCCAACCAGTCTTTAGTGTGAACAAGGGGCCCTTTAGGGCACCCTTAGGTCTTTGACCAGCCCCCCATTCAGATTCATCTCAGATTTGAGGGTCAAATCAAGTTGGGAGTTGGCCCATAAGTGGGTGAGGGGCCGACAATAACCATAAATGTGTCGTTCAAAGGAGTGTGTGTCTTTTTTCATACACAATTGTGCATCGGGTGCATGTGTGCTCTTCTAGCTTCTTTGTCCTGTGCACGTGCACATGCTTCTTGTAGTGTTTTTGTGCATGTTAATTTATTAACCATTTGTATAGTTTGTGCCCTTTGGAAATGCATTTTTGGGGCTGTGAGTGAACTAATAAGTGTTTGCAGATGTTTTATTTTTGTAACCATTTGAGGACGAAATTTCAGTGATAACACCTAATGTGGTTAGTTTTTCCTGCATGCACACCTCACATGCTACTTTTCATGTCTTCCACACATCACTTTTCCTTTATTTTCGGTGTGCTCCCCTATTTTCCGGTGATGCTCTGATTCCTTCAACGCTTCTTCGATTTCTCTCAAAACTGGCCTACGCCAACATACACTTTATATCATCAAGGAGTGGATTGCATTCTCCGTCGATGTCTTACCGACGAAGAGGCATAGATTGTTTTAAATGACTATCACTTAGGAGCATGTGGTGGTCATATGTTTGGGTTGGAAACAACCAAAAAGATTCTTCACGTTGGATAATTTTGTCCCTCGTTAATCAAATATTGTGTTGATGTGGTAAAGAAGTCTCAAACCTACCATATCGTCTCCTGGAATATGTAGGCACACCCAAATCCTATGTTTTCAGTTATTGTTGTCGACCCCTTCACCAAGTGGGGGATTGATTTCACTACATGTCACCAAGTTTCTTATAGAGGGCATCACTATATCATCTTAGTAGTAGAATACTTTACAAAGTGGGTTGAAGCTATTCCAACATTCAACAATGATGGGGATACAACTAACTTGTTCATTTTTAACGAGATCATAGCTAGGTTCGATATCCCAAAGAATATTTTAATAGGCCATGGAAGTCACTTCCAGAACAAAATGATGTCTGAATTTACATAAAAACTAGGGTTTAAGAAGGATTATTCATCACCTTATTACCCACAAGAGAATGGTTAGGTAGAAGTTGTGAATAAGTCTCTCAAGAATATTCTTTTGCGAACAATTAATTCTGCAAAGTCAAATTGGAATTTGATGTTGTATTCATCACTTTGGGATTATCGAACTTCAATAAATAGTGCTACTATATTTTCTCCTTTCCAACTCATTTATGGACTAGAGGCACTCTTTCCCATTGAATATCAAATCTCTTATATTAAGTTGGCAGTGGAACTACTGCCTGACACTACACCGCTTGAGGAACGTCTTTTATATCTCAAGCAACTCAATGAGTAGCGTCCAGATCTAGCCTTGGCTAATGAGGCCCATAAACAATATGTCAAGTGTCAGTATGATCGGTCCATCCACCCTTGGATTTCCTTTGAAGGTGATCGTGTCCTATTATACGACGAAGAAAAACATCCCTTGGGGGCATGCAAGTTCAAACCCATGTGGTTTAGACGTTTCATTGTCAAAAAAGTCTTAGAAAAAAGTGCTTATCATCTAGTTGATTTTTATGGTGACTCCTTAATGGAGCCTAGAAATGGTCTCTAAGTTAAGAATTATTACACATAGGTCGGTCTCCTGAGTGTGACTTCTTGTATACATGTATAGTTTTTTATACATTCTTGTCTTTTAGTTTTATGGACATGTAGTCATTATGTTTTCTTTTTCACTGGGGTAGATGTCAAGTGAATCTGAAGTCTATGTTGGGTTCACGGACGGTGCTAGCCCACACACTCAGAGGCTTTCTTCCATAACTTGGGTGATTTTTACACCTTGTGGTCAATTGCTATATTCTCGAGGTATTTGTCTAGGTGAAGCAACCAATAACATTGCAAAGTACAGTCCAGTGATATAATTATTACGTGATGCCTTGTCATATGTTATTTCTTGCCTTCAAGTTTATTTAGATGCTCAATTGGTTGTGTCCCAATTAAACTGGGTATAATGCGATTACGATCCCACCCTTCACTAACAACTCCTTAGGGTACATATATTCAAATATTGTTTTGATTATATTACTTATATTCATGTTCCTATGAGATGTAATAAACTAAATGATACTTTGGCTAACCAAGTATTAGATTGGCATGTTCCCCACACATAAAATTAAAACACACACAAACACATATAAATACATTTGTACAAAATATTTATCCATAAGATAAAAAATATGTATATATAATATATCCAAAAAATAATGTGATGAGTACAATGTGGGCCATAAAACCTCAAATAGAGTCAGTATACATCATTGGGATTAAGCCCTCAATACCGAGTACAAAACATTCCCTCGGCACATGTGTGGTCTTGTGCTAACTATGGTATTGGCCTATTGGCCCTACTAAAATTGAACCATGATGGTTTCAAAACACTGGAATAATTAGTCCCAAGTCTTGAGCAACCCTGCTACATGTGGCTACATATTCGGGGGAAGATCCTCGATCTTAGCCATCGAAACTGCATGAGTGATAGCCATCAAGTTCCTCTCTACTCATCGCAATATTCTATCATCCTCTTTGGTTGGGGGTCCTCCTGCTCTTGATGGTCCAACCTCTGGTCAAGGATGACGCCTGGTCCTAGCAAAGTCATCCAGTTGCACTTGTCCCACATATGTATATAACAAATATTTAAGTTGGTACTTTGACATTGACATAAAAAGGATAATGTTTACAAATTTAAAAATTAAATAAATTTTTAAAATGTGTTTACCTATCTCACTGCGCTCCTCACTAGGGGGCATGGGAATTTCAAGATCCCTCAGGAAGTTAATCCCTACATATGGATATTCCTCAATAACAAGAATCTGATGGGCCCACCAATCAAAAAATTTGTCATCAAAAGCCTCCTAGATTCTCCCTCCACCTTATCTAGGGAAAATAGTTGCCCACTTTCACGATGTTGGAAAGGAGGAAATATGCTCCCATCTTGTCTCCCTCAGGCTAAGACTAGGCACTTTCTCAAAGAGTAAAGTGTATAACACAGTTCTGAACCCAAATTTCTTATTTGTCCTTTTGTGACAGTCTATGAGTTGTTTCTTCATGCATGTAAGCATGGTAGTACTCCAGTAAAAAATAGTATAATCCAAGCACTGAACTACACAATTCATCTGTGCACGAGACACCTAATGAATTGTTGCAGATCCTATGATCTACCTAATCATGAAGAGTATGATTCGAAGGTGGAGACCTACGATCTTGTGTATCAACACCTAAGATCCTATTGTCTTGGCACCAGCCTCACAGTACATCTTGATGTAATCCTCTATTTTGTATGGCCCTGGAGGAAAGTTCCTCAGATTTACCGGTTCTCCCCTTCTAGAGAGTTCAGTCAAAAAATAGATATCCTCTATCATTGGAGTCAGTGATTGACCATCTAACATGAATGCCTCTGCATATGGATGCCAATACTCTGCCAAATGGTTCAACAATATAGGTTGTTCCTTCATGAATGGACACTAGAAGAACATCCACAAGCCACACTATTTCAGAATAGCAATGGCCCGAGGATCCTCCTCTACCTAGATGTCTAGTTCCCTTTTTCGCCAATGCACATACATCTTGTTGCAAAACATTTGGAGAGGTTTAGCCCTTGTTAATACTTTTTTTGAGCTTTTAAATAGGTGTATGCAGGCTTCCTTTAAGACAGTCACGTATGTATGTGGGATAAGTGTTAATTTTCCTACGTACATACACACACTGGGTGCAGACAACCTACGTACATGCAGGCCCAACCCTTTTACAAGGGCACACAACTTCCAAACATTAAATTAAGCATGAAAGGAAGCATGAAAATGAAAGTGAAGTTTATTTGTACTTACTTGGTCCAAGTGTGAGGATATTTCATCCACCATAGCTCCTTGAATTCACATTTTGAAGAAGAGGGTTTTTTACCTTTTTAGTTATTTTTCAAATTACAATGGTTAAAATGAGTTGTCCAACTCTATATATAGAATTGTTTGGCCTTGTTTGCCCTAATTTGGTCCTCTTTTTCCCCTTTCTTGACTTAGTGGCTACTTAAGCTCTCCTTTGATATATCTTTTGGGTTGTGATGAACTTTTTATTTTAGTTTGGTGTTTTTCTTGAGATGGGTTACACTTATATCATCCCATGGTAAAATTCATTTTTTTAAACTATTATGTAAAGGTTAGGTTTTCACCCCCTACATTTTGCATATTGTCGACTTTTTCGCTTTTCCATAGGATTGATCCCACCGAAGTGCGAAATAGAACCTTCTCATCTACTTTAGAAGTGTCATAACTAGGTGGTATAACCTTCCTCTACATGGATTCCCTAGGTAGATCCTTTCCTCCATTTTGGCGTCCATGTTGTCAGTTTTATCCAAAGGCTTGGGAGTCCTTTCTAGTCTCACCATGATTATGTATTGAAGCCTCATTCTTATTTCAAGTCATCTTTCTTGGATTTACCCATGGGACTCCCTAAAGAGTATGGTTTGTTATTTTTCAATCTTGCTTAAAATTTCAAAGAAACATATAACAAGAATTCATTTATTCTCTTCAATCTCATCTAAATTACTTGAGAAAAGAAGCCCCCCTGGAGTCTTCTTTAAGCCCTTTTCAAACTCTCTAAAATTGAAAATATTGTCGATCGATCTTGTTTCCCTTCACACTCACCAAAATCAAATTTGAAGGCACACATGTCCATTGTATTTTACCCCTTTTCTGGTCTGGACGATTAACTGATGAATTAAGATATGCCGTAGGAGCTTCAGTTCGCTAGGAGAGTATTCACAAGAATAATTTTAACCCTTTTTCAGGCCCCAGGGACTAAATTTTTTAAAAAGGGACATTCTCCTTGCTTTTGGTTTATCTCTTTTTCGAGCCTTGTAGATTACTTACGAAAAAGGAACCCCCTTGGAGTCCATAGTTAAACTCTTTTCAGACTCCCTAAATATGAAAATTTCATTGAGTGACATTGTTATTTTCACACATGTTAATTGGTCCAGAAAGAACATCTATTTGGAATAAATCTAACCCTTTTCTGGCCAATAGATTATCCAAGAAAAAGGTATGCCTCGGGAGACTTATCTTGCCGGGAGAGTTCTCCTAAGTTATATTTTATAGTTTTTCAGGCTAAGTAGACTAAACTTAGAAAAAGGTTGTGAGTCCATAGTTAATCTCTTTTTAGGATCCTTAATATTGAAAATATAGTTGAGTGATATTGTCTATGTCACACTCATTAAAATTGTTTTGAACAGACGTCCTCTCAGTATAAGTTTAACCCTTTTTTCGAACCAACTGGACTAGTTACAAAAAATGAACTCCATGGTGTTAGCACGTGGGAGTCACACTTTGACTGCTAAGAGTTTAAGCCTAATACCCATCAAAGTATAAAATACATATTTATAAAAGATATAAAAAATGGATGAAGGACTCTTAAGGTAGTGCCATTCACAGTAGGCAATCCAAAAGTATAGACCAACAAGTAAGGATTTAGAAACAAAGTGTCTTAAATCTAGTTTACACAACATGAACAGAATATATATTATATGAAAATATCAAAACCAAAGGCCTCTCCCATACCATTCCAACCTAAAAAATTAAATCAATTTTAGAAGGGTGGATCAACAAGGAAAAGAAAGAATGAGGGTATAAAATGGTCTTCAAAGTCATTTCATTGTGCATGGAGTCAACACATCCTATAGATTAAAGGAACTCAAGCTCATACCAGAAAAAGGGGCTATAACAATGGGTGGAGGTATAATAAGGATAAAAAAATAAGAATGTCATCAAGAAATGATCCTCTCTGCAAAAATGACTTAAAATATTACTAGAATAGAAATCATGAAAGGAGGTAATTACTACAAATCATTTGCATCTCATGAATCTCTTGCCTCATGAACAACCATTGATATTCAATGGCTACAATTCCATTCAAGAAACATGACAAAGTAAAATGATAATAAAGAACACAAAGTCTAGTATCACAACTTTCATGAATCTCTAAAGGCATAAATGCCTACAGCACATGACCTCAGGCTTACAAATACATAGATAAACTTCCCATGTAGCTCTCCCAAGCTCTCTTGGATCATGAATCCAACCCTTTCATTTTCAAAATCCATTTAATTTATAGTGAATGATCTCTATCTACTCTAAGGATCTCGAAACCAATGAGATACATAGGATCCTCCTTCATTTAGGAGTCTTGTTACAAAAAATTCGAACAAAAGCCTAACAAATTCCTATTTTGGGGGGATTTTATATATGATGATAAATGCCTTTTGAAATAGGTCATCCTAATTGATATGGAGATGGAACACATGTAACTCATGTCCAAAAACTCCTAGGACACCATTCAAACCTTCCTTGATAGGTGGAAACCTCTAAACAAGGCCAATATCCAAAAACTATGCAAAACAAAGAGTTTGCAATGGTAGTTTGCAATGCACTGGTGTTTTAATTATATCTCTCAAATTACAAACTGGGTCAGGCTGAAATTTGGTCAGCACGTCAACAAGGCTATCATTCTCCTCCACACAAAATTTCATAGAAACCCACATCACTAGTTTATATTTATGATCAAATGTTTAGAAGCAGTTGCTATAGGAAATGAGTTCGTAGTGCCCTTGTCAACCAACTCGCGGCACTTATGCCAGTTCACTGCACCAAAAGGAAAAATCAGCCAAAACCACTTTCTCAACCTCCAAACATGATGAAAAATCTCATGGAGTATTGGTGGTCCTGATTTTGATGCTGGTATCTTTGAAATTTCCTGAGGGTGTTTGCAAGTAGCTGAACCTCCAACTCTCCCCTTTAACTAGTTCGCAACACCTATCAAACATAGCTCACACACTTGAATGGATAGATAGTGACAAAGGGGAGACTTTGATTACAACTTGTATGTATGACATTTCAAGGAAATTATGTAGAAACCAATGGTGTGACTCATGAGGATTTGAATAGCCTTGTCATGATGTTTAATGAAATGACCTTAAGACTCTACCAAGGTTGAACAAACATTATTTATTTTTTGAACTAAAAAAAGGGCTTCTGACCACCACCCTAGCACATAAAACCTATGACCTATAAACCTTATGAATCAAAAACAATCCAAAGTAAAATTTTTTGACCCCTACAATCTTATGTGTTAACACCCAGAGTCTTCTTTTAGTGTTTTTTAGACTCTCTAAACGTGAAAACCATTGAGCTTACCTTCTCTGGGATTGTAAAACTTCACATGGAAGGAGTCTTTTTGTGTCATACTTAATCTCATTGAATGTCTCATACTTGCATATTTGGCCTAATGTTGGCTCCATGTTGTTATTTAATTGGACCTTCAAAGCATTCCTTAAACGAAAGCCTTGCAACTTTGTTTCCCTTGCGATCTGACACCTTGACCCATGGAGGAATTTTCTCGAGTGTCCTTATCTTGTACATGTCTCATTTCCCTGAGCATCGGTATGTTCCATGCACTTGAAACTAGTTTTCTTGCTCGCGACACTCGTTTATCCTTTGTAACGTAGCATTCTTTTATTCTTTTTCAAGCTCGTTAAATATTTGAAAAAGAAAAAAAATACAAAAAGAGGGGACGAGATATACATTCTCTTTTTTTGGCAGAAAGATAGTCATCCTTGGAAAAAGCACATCCTTCCATTTGTTCACCAAGAATTGGGATATAGTATGACCTTAGGAAGTTGTTATCACTACATAGAGTTGTGTCCTCCTCCATTTGGTTAATCTTCCAAACATATGGAGAGTTTGTGGTGCCTCCTCTATCACAAACTTATGCCAATATTATGTTACCTGAGTCTCAACATTTTATCATACTTTTGTCCAAGGGAAGTTTTATCCAACTAGATTCATCCATTCTATAGTTTATCTCTTGACCTCAAGGTAGTGATTCTTACACTCCTATTGTACTTCTACCTAAGTTTTGAAGATCTTGAATTTATTGCTCGAGCTATGAACTCTTCATCTCCAGCCACAGGTGTCAATGCTTCTTGAAGATACATATTATATTGTACTTGTATATCTTCAAATGATTTTGAGATGTAGATATGTTGTGTATTTCTTGCATCTACACTTTATATAGACATTTATATGACATGGATATGTAGTGTACTTAATTGGCATCCATGAGTAGTTCATCCTAGGTATGGGTATTCCTTCCTTAAATAGATTATCATTGTTTGCAGATGGCACGCTCCCGAACACTCTTCCAGGGTTCACTCAACTCTGTGCCTTCCCACTGGTAAATATATTGTAATGTATTTCGAGTGTCAATTTTTATTTTGACCTCACACATTAGGGGGAATCTATTATAGTCCAAAAATTCCTTACCTATTCATACATGACATTGGCCTTTCCACTTACATGTTTTTCCAAAATATTGTTGAGGCTTCTTATTAAAAAACTATTTTTTGGAAAGTGTACGTGCCCTGCTGAACTGATAGCCTGCATACACATGGGTGTTGCATACTAGTTATATCACATACATATGTGAGCTTCATACTAGTTAGCCCTCGTTTACCTACAAAAATTGCAAAAAATATAAAATTACAAGGAATTCGATGGATTTTACGGGCTATCGAGCGTTTCCCAACCATTTTACCCATTGTAACTCGTCCTAAAAATGAATAACCATCTTTTATTCATATAAAAAGAGGTCTTGGGGTCTCATTTGAAAGAACACGCAAGAGAATAAGAAAACCTTGCCAAAATCTCTTCCCCTTCTTAGCCCAAGTTTTGTAGCCTATTCTGAGTTTTGGCCTCAACATTCCCCTCCATCCCTTTCTCCTTATACAAAATTTTCTCATTTACTAAGTGATAATATGGTTGTGAAAATCTTGCATGGCATTGATTCACTTGGATCCACGATAGAGGATCCCATACCTAGTTCATGGAGCGACTACTGACGAAGGTTTTAATATTTGTAATCTTAATTTCGAATAAAAGAGTTCATTCTTGTCCCAAAACGTTGTGCCGATATGATTTTTTTTATTTATGCATTTATGTGTATATTTGAACATTCAAAGTGATAAGTAGAGATTTTATTTTGTAGTATTGTTTTCCTAATCTTTTTGTAGGTCATCTTTGGGAGGAGACCCGCAATCTAGGAAGTTGCAAATGTGAAATAGGTCTAGACCAAGCACAAGGACCAAAGGTGCACATATTGACCTTGTTTCCTTTCTATTGTCATTCAGTTTAGATAGTTTTGGGGTAGCTTAGGAATAGAATTGTCTTTTAAGGGAAGTTAGTTCTCTGCCTATACCTCAACCCAATATAAGAGGATTTTCCCCGCTAGCAATAAACGAGAGAAGGATCACTTGGAAGCAATTCTAGAAACATTTTAGGAAGGATTACCTCCTAGAGAACTTCTATGACAAGAATATGCAGGAGCTATTTGAACTCAATATGGGATGCATGACCATGGAAGAGTATGAAAAGATGTTCTTGGCACTGCTAAAGTATGTGGGGTTTATAAAATATGAGAAGGTGAAAATAAACAGGTTTTTTAGTAGAATTACTTCATTTTATAAAGAGAACATTTAATATGATGAGCCCAGGACATTGACTGAGACCATCATGAAGGATATGTACCTATATGAGCAAGTAAATGATAGAGAGTCTTTGTAGAAATCTTGGAAGGATAAGAAGAAAGAAAAGTCTCACCAGATATATAAAGGAGTCAAACCTCTTTTCACTAAAAATTGCCCAAATAAAAATCAACAAGATCAACTTGCTAAAGATAAATCCAAGAGACAAGACTCCTTTGGAAAAATGGGGAGACCACCAATCCAATGTTGGGGATGAAAATAATATCACCTATACAATAATTTCCCTCAAAACAAATACAAAGTGAATACCATGCACAACATCCAAGAGGATACAATAGTAGAAGACATAGGCATAATAAATGCAGTCGTAGAATATTGACAAGAAGAGTACTAATCTAATATGATCAAGGTGGAAGGTAAGACCATTAATAATCATGTTGATTTTTTAATTGATTCAGGAGAAATTCGTTGTTACAATGATCCTAAAATACTGGATAGATTACATTTGGAGAAAAGAAATATTGAAAATGTAATTTTGGTTCAGCTAACCACTGAAATCAAAAGAAGGATCAATGAGATGGTCAGAGGTTGACCCATAATTCTTAACTAAGTGAATACAAATGTTGATCTAAATATCATGCCATTGATATCTTATGATATTCTAATTGGGATGGATTGGTTGGAAAATAATCATGTTGTCCTAGATTGTCATGACAAGACATTTACATGTCTTGATGAAGAAGGAAAACAAGGCACTGTAAAAGGAATTCTAAGACCCATTTCTATAAGGGATATTTCAGAATTTCAAATTAAGAGATGTTTGAGGAAAGGATGTCAGTTGTATGCAGCCCATGTGGAGGTGCCAAAAAATAAAAAAGGGCCAAGACTTAAATATTTTTCGGTACTACAAGAATTTGAAGATGTATTCCAAGAAATACCAAGATTTCCTCCAAAGAGGGAGATATATTTCTTTATTGATTTAGTACCAGGAGCTTCCCCAATATCAAAAACACCTTGCAGAAAGAGTACACCATAATTAAAGGAATTGAAAATGCAGTTGGAAGAATTGTTGAAGAAAGGGTACATATGTCCAAGTGTTTCACCTTGAGGAGCATTGATACTTTTGTCAAAAAGAAGGATGGAACATTGAGGTTGTGCATTGACTTTAGATAGCTGAATAAAGACACTGTGAAGACCAAATACCCTTTACCCAAAATCTATGACCTCTTTTATCATCTAAGAAGGGAAAATATATTTTCAAAGATAGACTTAAGATCATGATACCACTAGGTAGGAATCAAAGAAACATACATCAATAAGAAATCCTTTAGAACCGGGTATGGGAATTATGAATTTGTACTGGTTCGATTTTAGATGACCAATGCACCAATTTTCTCTAAGTGCTTAATAAATGGCACATTCAAAAATTATTTGGATAAACTTTTCATAATATTATTGGATGGCATACGTATATATTCTAAGTTAGAAGAAGATCATGAACATCACTTGAGGTTGGTGTTTCAAGTGCTGAGGTAACATCGGTTGTATGTCAATATTAGTAAGTTTTTCTTTTACCAAGAACAGATCCATTACTTGGGACACATTATTTTAGAACAAGGTATAGGAGTGGATACATAGAATATTGAAGCCATTAGAGGATGGCCAGTACCCAAGATTTTTTTAGAAATCATATCTTTTATGGGATTAGTTGTTTACTACAAAAGATTGATAGAAGTGTTCTATAAGATTTCCCATCCCATATCTTTTTTGAAAAATAAGGGAATTAAATTTGAATGGATAGTTGAGTGTGAAGAGAACTTTAATTTGTTGAAATAATTACTCACTAGTGCACCTATTTTAAATATTACTGACCCTAATGAAATTGATTTGGTATGTACAAATGCATGCAAGGAAGGAACTGGTGGATTCCTCACTCAGAATGGACATGTCATTGATTATGAGTCAAGATATATTAAAGAACATGAGAAGAACTATGCCACACATGACTTGGAGATTTCTGCCATTGTCCATGCATTGAAGATGTGGAGGAATTACCTCATGGGGAAGATATTTTAATTAAGAACAAACCATAGTGGTCTGAAATATTTTTTGAATAGCCAACTTTGAATGCCATAAAAGTGAGATGGCTGGAATTTTTAAGTGAATATGATTTTTACATCAAGCATATCAAAGAAAAAAAAAATAAGGTTGTTGATGTACTTAGTAGAATAATATGTTCCATGCATGCTACAACCATTAGTATGCATCAATTAGATTTGAAGAGAACAATTTTAAATGTTGATGTTACATATCAGCATTACCTACAGGTAAAACAAAGGTTACAATATGAAGATGTACAACAAAAAATTAAAGAATATGAGATGAAGGAAGATGGATTACTTATTCATAAAAATAGAATTTATGTTCCTAGTTCCAGAGAACTTAGGAATTTGGTATTAAAAAAATGTGTAATGTTCAATATGCAAAACATCTCGATTATCAGAAAACAATTGTAGTAGTAAGAATCCAATTCTTTTGGCTAGGAATGAAGAAACATGTTTTTGACTACATTTCTAGATGTATGGAATGTCAGAGAGTGAAGGCTAAGCATAGACTCCCAATGCATTTGCTACAACCATTTTCAATTTGAAAGAAGAAGTGGAAAGTAGTAACCATTGATTTTATAACTAAATTTCTCAGGACAACAAGGAAACATGATTCAATAATGTTAGTGGTTGATAAATTGACAAAGGATTCTCATTTTGTTCCTGTAAAAATGACTCATACAAAAACTAATATTCAAGAAATTTAAATGAGGGAGATTGGTAGGTTGCATGGGACACCTAAGGCAATTGTTTCAGATAGAGATGAAAAGTTTACTTCAAATTTATGGAGGGGATTTTTTAAAGTATTTGGTACAAATATATAATTTAGCATTGCATACCATCCACGGTCAAATGGGAAGTGTTAGCTCCCAAAATGAATCAGTCAATGTGTTTCATTTTGTGGGTGATAGCATGGTCATTAATAGGATTCTATATAAATTTTTAGATTTTAGAAGTATCAAAACATAGAATTTAAGATTTTATCTTAGAAATAAATTGATCCTCAAAAGATCTTTTCAAAATTTTGTGAAAAATCTTTTCAACAGCTAACGTATGTTGTGAAGTTGAAGTTAGCTGGTGAAAGCCTCAGGCTTCAACGGTTAAGGTGTACTCCCCACAGCAAGAAAGCTGGTGAAAGCGCTAAACACAGATTTCTTTCAATGACTCCAGAAACCAAAAAGGGACACGCCCGTCACACATCATACAATCATTATGGCAAGCTAGTCGAAACAAATGATGATGATGATACCATTTGTTCATGTTTTAACAGGACATCATGGTAGATCATGTTCATGAATTTTGTGTGACAGCAAGGAGAGGGTTTGAGGTGACGAACTCTCAATCATCATTGCAGACAGAGGATAAAATACCAGCCATCCGGTGACATCAAATCAACATCTCTTGTTTTGAACTCGTGGTGTTCACAGACTTCTATGATGAAGTTTCATTTTCCAATTGGTAACACAGGGAGATTTCACTAGTGCTAGCCTTTTCTGTATCAATAAAATTACCATGTCAACCTTGAGCAAATCGACCGACATTCAAGTCGCATGCAAGCAGAGCCACGAGGAAAGGCTATAACAGATATTACTGTTGTGAATATCAAAAGGAAACTTCGACAAATTGTTATAGTGACCATATCTATCCTATGCATGCACAACTCAGGAAGTATTAGCTCACAGAGCATCAATTCTCAACACAGTTCATATACCAAACCATTTATTGATATAACTTAGCCATAGGTCAAGTCAACAAGTCAGGTGCAAAAGCCAAGTTCACTTATTTCAGATCGCAAGTTTTTTATTCTTGCATGATAGTCGGATATCATATCCTTTACATACACAAAGGGTGTTAATTGTTAGCTCTATAAACATGGAAGATCACTCATACATATGTTTATGATTCACCAAATCGATAATTTACTGCATAATCTTTTAGAATGATGATTGATCATTATTGGCTTCGAAATTTGCAGAATATTCTTCATCATCGATGGAAGGAGATGCCCTAAGTGCAGAACCAATATTCAATTGCTTGAATACATGACCAGATTTTGAAAAGAGAGATCTAGTGTAAATCACCAAAGAAGATACGGAGAATGAGGGTTGAGGTGTATTTGTTTTAGTGGGGGTTCCTCATTCAGAGGCAGTGTTTGCAACGAATCCTGTAAATTTTCTGAATGAGAGGACGCTGAAAAGAACCTTTGAAAAATGATGCCTAATATTTCAGGGGACTTTTGACTGTCTTCATGAGCTCTAAATTCATATTTGAAAGTACCATTGGAAATATTAGGATTTCTAGATGTCAATCGACTATTCAAGCATGTAAAACGGACTCTCCACGACTCAAAAATTCAATTTTTCCCAAGGCAGTTTTCATTTAAAAAATTTGCGCTTTCAACAACTATTCTACCTTGAACTTTGCTAGTTAGCTATTAAAAGCTCTGTTTTTCAACAGCTAAAAGGTTGGATTTAGGACAAAAGAGCTGGTGAAACCTGTTACATGGCAACCAGGTCATATTTTTGCCCAGATCTGACTTTTTCTCAACCAAATCTTTCAAGGTTGGTTTCTAAAGATGCATAATAATTAAATACATCAGATTTAAGGTTTTATCTTGATGTATTATGTGTTTAAGAAGGTGGAAAGGTAAGATTGGTGGCCTAGTTTATGAGCAAAAAACTGTTTTTTTTTTGCCAAAGGTGGCAAATTCAAATTTCCTATGAAGATGCATTAGCCTTGGAAGGTTTTCTACATATGTCAAAGAGTTTGGAGGACATGAAGACTATCAAGATAGAGTTTGACCCCTTAAATAGGATCTTTTCCTATTTTGTTTTGACTTTCCATTTTTAGTATTCTAGATCCATTCTTATAGGATCTCATCCTACACTTGTTGTATCTATTTTGATTTGACTATTTTTAGCAAGTCTGATCCATCTTTCAAGGATCTAGATTTCATCTTGTAAGGCTATAAAGCCAAAGACATTTGGAGCACCAAGGGGTTCAATCTTGGATACATTTTGCTATTGTACTAGACTCTTATCTCGATAATAGAATCACAGTCTTCTTTTGCTTTCAATGTCAGATTTGTTCATGTACTTCATTATTCTATACTTTACTTTAGTTTAGCTTAGCTTCTAAGAACTGTTATCTTCTTATTAAGATCATGAACTTGAATTAAAGGACTTCTTGCTATCTTGTATGACCCTGCACATTGTTGTATTTGGTTATCTAGACTAGTATTCTTCATACCCTGCTCCAATTACTTTGTCTGATTATTGATTTCTAAAAGAACTGTCTCATTCGAATGCATGATAAGATCTCCTTTTCATTAGCTATTGAGTTATCCCATTGTTCCAAGCATACCAAATTTACCATATTCTTGAGTTACCAAGCATCTTTGGCCTACAACCCCAAAGAGTTTCTTGGAGTGATAACAAATTGGCGTCGTTGCCGGGGAGAGGAGATTGAAGCTCAACTTCTCTAGGAGATGACATTAGATCTACTCCTTGATGATAGACAAGGATTAGACATTACATTGGTTGTAATCATCTATCTAGTGACTCCATGAAGGACGAATTTAGTGGCAACTCCATTGTTCAAAAAACTATTGGTGACTCCACTGGTATGACATGAACCAGATCTTTGCTAAGAGGTATGCGTTCTATGATTTTTCAAAAAATGGTGGTTTCCCTAATCCAGTGCCTAGTAGAGATGAATGGGAAAATAGTCTTCCCAGATTTCGAGGAGAAGAGTGGGAAGTGCCAGCTGAACATTTGCTGGACTTTCATGATTACATGCATCAGTTGCAAGTTGTGCATGAGGATGTTTAGATCTGGCTATTTTGTTTTTCATTAGAAGGGATTTCTCGTGATTGGTACCGGTCTCTGCCTATTGCTAGTATCAGCTCTTTAGCTGATTTTCATGCTACCTTCCATGTGTTTTGTAAAGGCATATTTTTGGCTGACTTTCTATTTCCTGAATGTTGTCATGAGTTCAATTTGTTGAATAAAAATCCAAATATTCAAGAAGACTTTGTTGTAGTAGAAGACATCTCTAATCATGATCAAGAGTTTGTTGATCCACATTTCGACAACCATGATGATGCTTTTGACATTATATTGAACACGTCTATTAAATATGGTTATCACCAAGATCAAGAGGTATTGAATGATTGTAACATAAAAACATCTAACATTATATCAGATGTATCTACTGCTTTAGATATTCATGAAAATCAAATTATCTCTTTTGAAGGTTTTGAGGTCAAAGAGAAAATATATACATCAGTAGGAAGAATTGACAGATCAACAAGTAACAGTTTCAGATCTGCAGTAAATGATGAGGGCAACCTACAATTTCAAGATTTGTAGTGACTGGAAGTTTGCAGCAGATATGAAGAAGAAGGTGAGGGGTTGAAAAGTCTAGATTAACAGTCCATCTTATATGTTTCTCCAACAGATCTCCAGCAACCTACATTCAACAGTGAGATTAGTAAAGGCAACCTTCAACATCATTTCAAATTACAGTTGGATCAACAGTCCAAAGAGGTATTTCTTTGTGAATTTGATGACCCTTTTACTGACTATTTGGAGTCTATGAGCAGCATAGATGTTAGAATATTTCTGTCAGAAGAAGATTGTATTTATCATTTGTTAAAACCTCTTTTCTGCATGATATGGCTTCCATTGTTTTTCGGGTCAAGATCTAGCATGATGTTAGTAAATCAGTTCCTTACATGGCTTCATTGGAAGCATCACTTCACGTGATAAGAGGCAGTACAGTTGGTTAGTGTAGGAGTAGAGAATAAGCTCACTCAATGAGCATTAGACTTTTCAGTTATTGGCTGTTGATTTCAATGAATAAGCAGAGCAGGCTATAGGTTTCTGAAGATTAGTTGCATAGGCCAGATAACTCCATGCCCAATGGTACTGAGTAAATCCATTTTCGATTTCAAGTTGTAACAAAGGCTACTGAGTCTAACTAGGTTCTTGGTGACCCCACAGGGAGGTATCCATCCCAGTTGGAGCCAAATGTTAGCTCCCAAAATGAATCAGTCAATGTGTTTCATTTTGTAGGTGATAGCATGGTCATTAATAGGATTCTATATAATTTTTTAGATTTTAGAAGTATTAAAACATAGGATTTAAGATTTTATCTTAGAAATAAATTGATCCTCAAAAGATCTTTTCAAAATTTTGTGAAAAAGCTTTTCAACAGCTAACGTATGTTGTGAAGTTGAAGTTAGCTGGTGAAAGCCTCGAGTTTCAACTGTTAAGGTGTACTCCCAGCAACAAGCAAGATGGTGAAAGCGCTAAACACAGATTTCTTTCAATGGCTCCAGAAACCAAAAAGGGACACGCCCGACACACGTCATACAATCATTATGGCAAGCTAGTCGAAACAAATGATGATGATGATACCATTTGTTCACATTTTAATAGGACATTATGGCAGATTGTGCTCACAAATTTCATGTGATAGCAAGGAGATGGTTTGAGGTGACGAACTCTCAATCATCATTGGAGACAGAGGATAAAATACCATCCATCCAACGACATCAAATCAACATCTCTTGTTTCGAACTCATAGTGTTCACAGACTTCTATGATGAGGTTTCATTTTATAATTGGCAACACAGATTGCTTTCACCAGTGCCAGCCTTTTCTGTATCAAGAAAATTATCAAGTCAACCATGTGCAAATCCACCGACGTTCAAGTCGCATGCAAGCAGAGCCACAAGGAAAGGCCATAACAGATATTACTGTTGTGAATGTCAAAAGGAAACTTTGGCAAATTGTTACAGTGACCATATATGTCCTATGCATGCACACCTTGGGAAGTATTAGCTCGCAGAGCATCAGTTCTCAACATAGTTCATATGCCAAACCATTTATTGATATAACTTAGCCACAGGTCAAGTCAACAAGTTAGGTGCAAAATCCCAGTTCACTTATTTCAGATCGCAGGTTTTCTATTCTTGCATGATAGTCAGATATCATATCCTTTGCATACACAAAGGGTGTTAATTGTCATCCCTGTAAACATGGAATATCACTCACACATATGTTTTTGAATCACCAAATCAATAATTTACTACATAATCTTTTAGAATGATGATTGATTATTCTTGGCTTTGAAGTTTGTAGAATATTCTTCATCATCGATGGAAGGAGACAATCTAAGTGCAGAACCAATATTCAATTGCTTGAATACATGACTAGATTTTGAAAAGCGAAATCTAGTGTCACTCACCAAAGAAGACAGGGAGAATGAGGGTTGAGGTATATTTGTTTTAGTGGGGGTTCCTCATTCAGAGGCAGTGTTTGCAATGAATCCTGTAAATTTTCTGAATGAGAGGACGCTGAAAAGAACCTTTGAAAAATGATGCCTAATATTTCGGGGGACTTTTGACTACCTTCCCAAGCTCTAAATTCAAATTTGAAAGTACCATTGGAAATCCTAGGATTTCTACATGTCAATCGACTATTCAAGCATGTAAAATAGACTCTCCACGACTCAGAAATTCGTTTTTTCCCAAGGCAGTTTTCATTTAAAAAATCTGCGCTTTCAACAATTATTCTGCCTTGAACTTTGCTAGTTAGCTATTGAAAGCTCTTATTTTCAACATCTAAAGGGTCGGATTCAGAACAAAAGAGCTGGTGAAACCTGTTACATGGCAGCAAGGTCGTATTTTTGCCTAGATCTGACTTTTTCTCAACCAAATCTTTCAAGGTTGGTTTCTAAAGATGCATAATAATTAAATACATCAGATTTAAGGTTTTATCTTGATGTATTATGTGTTTAATAAGGTGGAAAGGTAAAATTGGTGACCTAGTTTATGAGAAAAAAACTATTTTTTTTTGCCAAAGGTGGCAAATTCGAATTTCCTATGAAGATGCATCAGCCTCGGAAGGTTTTCTACATATGTAAAAGAGTTTGGAGTACATGAAGACTATCAAGATAGAGTTTGACCCCTTAAATAGGATCTTTTCCTTTTTTTTTTTTACTTTGCATTTTTAGTATTCTAGATCCATTTTTATAGGATCTCATCCTACACTTGTTGTATCTATTTTGATTTGACTATTTTTAGCAAATCTGATCCATCTTTCAAGGATCTAGATTTCATCTTGTAAGGCTATAAAGCCAAAGACATTTGGAGCACCAAGGGGTTCAATCTTGGATACATTTTTCTACTATACTAGACTCTTATCTTGATAATAGAATCGCAGTCTTCATTTGCTTTCAATGTCAGATTTGTTCATGTACTTCATTATTGTATACTTTACTTTAGTTTAGCTCAGCTTCTAAGAACTGTTATCTTCTTATTAAGCTCATGAACTTGAATTACAGGACTTCTTGCTATCTTGTATGACCCTTCACATTGTTGTATTTGGTTATCTAAACTAGTATTCTTCATACCCTGCTCCAATTACTTTGTCTGATTATTTATTTCTAAAAGAACTGTCTTATTTGAATGCATGATAAGATCTAATTTTCATTAGCTATTGAGTTATCCCATTGTTCCAAGCATACCAAATTTACCATATTCTTGAGTTACCAAGCATATTTGGCCTACAACCCCAAAGAGTTTCTTGGAGTGATAACAGGAAGACAGAGAGAGACAACCAAGTAATTGAACACATGTTGAGAATGTATGTGATGGATGAGCCATCCAAGTGGGAAGATTAATTTCACTTGGTCAAGTTTTCTTATAATAATGTGTATCATGCTTCGTTGAAAATGATCCCATTTGAAGCTTTGATTGGAAGGAAATACAATACTCCCAAAAGTTGGGACAACCGAACAGATAGAGTGGTTCTTGGGCCATAATTACTGAAGGATATGGAAGATCAGATGGTTATAATTAAGAATTATTTAAAGCCATCTAAAGATATATAGAAAAGTTATGTATATAATAATATGACAGCTAGAGAATTTAAAGTGGGGTAGCATGTGCTTTTGAAAGTTAATCCCAAGAAGAACTCATTGAAGTTGGGTAGTTTTACAAAGCTAGCGACCAGATTTTATGGTCCATTTGAGATATTGGACAGAATAGGGTCACTTACATACATGCTTTTATTTCCTTCTTCCATGAATGTGCATAATGTATTTCATGTCTCTTTGCTAGAAAAATATGAACTTGATCCTAACCATGTTATTGATTGACATATGATTCAGGTAGAACCAGAGGGAGAATTTCAGGTCGAGTCAGTGTGCATATTCGACAGAAAAGACAAAATGTTCTGGAATCAAGTTATAGAGCTGGTAAAATTTCAGTGAACCTCCTACGGTCCTAAAGATGTTGGGAGAATGAAGATCCCATGCGGGAAAAGTACCCACAATGTTTTGAATAATTTTGAATTTTTTATTTCCATTATGTATATGCAATGAAGTCAATGCCAAAATAGGGGGGAGGGGAATGTAATAACCCAGTTTTGATTCCCCATATTAAATAATGCATTTATTTTATTTTATGAGAGATCAAAGAACCTAAACAATTAAGAGAAGTGACAATGCCTAGGAAATTCTGTTGGAAGATTTGTTGTTGTCATTGATGTCAACCCTAGTCATGGGTTTTGGACCGTAAGATTGATGAAGGTATTTGGACATGAAGGAAAATGCACATAAAGATACAACACCCATGGATGGATAGTATACATCATTTTGTTTCTGGTGGTATGGGGAACATCACGTGGATCCTCATGGTTGAGGAGAAATGATTTTTTGAAGATGACAAAGTGAATTGAAGAAGGAAGTACATGTAGGCCTTGAAGATAATTAAAGAAAAGAATTACAAAATAAGAAAGTGTCAGGTCGGCCCTAATGTTAAAAGGAAGTGACATAAATGGTATAAATAAACATCATTATACATTCATTTGATACAAGTCGAATTTCAGAGGAAATAAGAAGAAAAAAAGGCTGGATTTCAAGGGAGGATAAAGTCTTTTGGTGATGTGTTCTAAGGTATGTTATTTTCAGTTCATCTTACCATTTTTACTATAACTTTTTTTCTATAATGATTAATATGGTGAAATTGCTATGGTATTGAGAATACATATCAAGGTACCTCTGGTAAAAAATTATTGAACGCAGGGCATTCTATGCAAGTCCACTCTCCTGAATAGACCAGAATTGAATAAAGTCTACCATTCTTTCTATAACCTCTTTTTGGGGAGGATTCAAGGAGTGAAAATTGGAGGAGTTTCAGAGAATACATTGAGTAATATTATATACAGGATCAGAGTACTCCAAG